>CM031960.1:5082865-5432865 GCA_018749465.1 Paracanthobrama guichenoti | reverse complement strand
AACGTCAGGAGTTGGGCCTAGTCATCACAGGCACACTACCTGTGTTCAACAAGACCAAATCCAGGGAGGACGGATCTCAAAACCAGGTCAGTCTACTGTTTATCTTGATTTTCCAGCTGGTTTTCCTAGTAAAATAGTTTGGAAACACTCACAAATGATTTATTATTACTGCATTTCATAATTTAGGTAATAAGGACATTTAAATTATTAAAACTATTTGAGGTTCTACAGAGTAAATTACAAAAGCATCATAAAAGCTATACATTTCAGTCTGTTCCTTACACAAAGTCATTATTCACATAAAATCTACTTCACATTGATGTCCATTAATAAATTAATACTTTTATTCAGGAAGAACACATTCAATTGGTCAAAGGTGTCAGTAAAGACATTTATAATGATGTATACTTTTTAATAAATGCTGTTCTTTTGAAATATCTATTCATCAAAGAATCACGAAAAAATGTGTAACTGCTTCCAATATTGTTAATAACAATATTGGACTATAATGTTACTTGGTTTTTTAAAAAAGAAAAGAAAAACACTGATAAAACATCTGATTTTACCTTTTTGTAGTTATATCCAGTTGGGAGAAATATGTACTTTTTGGTAAATATTTGTTGAAAAAAACAAAAAAACAATTCACTGCTTTGGCTCTGGGAGCCCAAGATTGTCATCTTTGATTATTATTTTGAGTGTTTACTACGGCTACCCTATTGGAAATGTGTAGCTATTCCAAAAAAGTATTGTCCGGACCTCTGCTGGCAAGGAAATATACAGACCTCTTGGAACTTCAATTGAATATCCCATATATGAATGTACCTCAAAATGTATTTGTAAAATTAATTATATACACCGATCAGGCATAACATTATGACTGGTGAAGTGAATAACACTGATTATCTTTTCATCACGGCACCTGTTAGTGGGTGGGATATATTAGGCAGCAAGTGAACATTTTGTCCTCAATGTTGATGTGTTAGAAGCAGGAAAAATGGGCAAGCGTAAGGATTTGAACGAGTTTGACAAGGGCCATATTGTGATGGCTAGACGACTAGGTCTGAGCATCTCCAAAACTGCAGCTCTTGTGGGGTGTTCCCGGTATGCAGTGGTCAGTATCTATCAAAAGTGGTCCAAGGAAGGAACAGTGGTGAACCAGCGACAGGGTCATGGGTGGCCAAGGCTCATTGATGCACGAGGGGGAGTGAAGCCTGGCCCGTGTGGTCCGATCAAACAGACAAGCTACTGTAACTCAAATTGCTGAAGAAGTTAATGCTGGTTCTGATAGAAAGGTGTCAGAATACACAGTGAATCGCAGTTTGTTGCGTATGGGGCTGCATAGCCGTAGACCAGTCTGGGTGTCCATGCTGACCCCTGTCCACTGCCGAAAGCACCAACAATGGGCATGTGAGCATCAGAACTGGACCACGGCAAGCCGGCAGAGGCAGTGTGATGCTTTGGGCAATGTTCTGCTAAGAAACCTTGGGTCCTGCCATCCATGTGGATGTTACTTTGGCATGTACCATCTATCTAAGCATTGTTGCAGACCATGTACACCCTTTCATGGGAACGGTATTCTCTGGTGGCTGTGGCCTCTTTCAGCAGGATAATGCGCCTTGCCACAAAGCAAAAATGGTTCAGGAATGGTTTGAAGAGCACAACAACAAGTTTGACGTGTTGACTTGGCCTCCACATTCCCCAGATCTCAGTCCAGTCGAGCATCTGTGGGATGTGCTGAACAAATAAATCCGATCCATGGAGGCCCCACCTCACAACTTACAGGACTTAAAGGATCTGCTGCTAACATCTTGGTGCCAGATACCACAGCACACATTCAGGGGTCTAGTGGAGCCCGTGCCTTGACGGGTCAGGGACCAACACAATATTAGGAAGGTGGTCATAGTGTTATGCCTGATCGGTTTATATTTAAAAGGTTCACATTGTATTGGCCCATATAGAAAATTAAAAGATTATTTTTGATATGTTGTATCTTGATGTTGTTACATTGGTAACACTTTACAATAAGGTTTCTTAGTTAACATTTGTTAACTGCTTTAGTTAACATGAACTAATAATGAACTGCATTTCTACAGCATTTATTAATCTTTGTTAATGTTAATTTCAACATCATTAAAATCAAAAGTTGCATTTGTTAACATTAGTTAATGCACTGTGAAATAACATGAAGAAACAATGGATTTGTATTACCTACTGTTAACAAAGATTAACAAATACAGTAACAAATGTATTTTTTATGGTTAGTTAATGTTAGTTAATACATTAACTACTGTTAAAAATGTAACCTTATTGTAAAGTGTTACCATTAGATTAATAAATAAATTGTGTATAAATATATTTTTATATGAACACAGGTCTCTAACTGAGCAAACATGTACAACAAAAGTCAGAATATAACATTCGAATGAACACAGAACAGAACACCAGATGTGTCATTAACAGAACCAATACTCTATTAATAGCCAAATGCTTGGAACAAACATCTATTTTTGTCACGTTTAATGGGGATAAAGCTACTACTGACGCAAATGTGTAAACCTCATTATCTCTTGAATGTATTAACCATGCGGACAGTGACCTTCTTAGGAACACCACGATAGTAACAGATATGGAAAATAAATATCATACAGTATCTTATCCTAAACTTTCCCATTTTGAGGTCAAAGGATCCGTACGTGGTTTGTCTACTAAACCGCTTGACCCTCCGAAAGTTTCCGTTTCTTTCCGCTCGCTGACTGCGTCACTGGGTTCTTTGAAGTTTATCCATTTCCAGTATGGATGACAATAAGCCATTTAGACGTGACACTTCACAACTTCACACTTCACAACTTCACTTGTTTTTGCCAAGATGCAAAAGTATTCACATTGTTGTGAAATCTCATGCAAGGTTTAAGCTTTCCAGGTGTAGTTTTGCCTCATATTTGGGTTACACTTTATTTAGATTTAGTCCACTTTAGACATTCTACTAACTATAAGTAACTTTGTAACAGCATGTCAACTAATTCTCATCAGTTTGTAGCTACATGTCAACTAACTCTCATTAGAGTATTAGTAGACTGGTAAGGTTACACTGTAAAAAATATTGTTGGTTTAACTTAAAAAGTAAGTTACCTGGTTGCCTTAAAATGTTGAGTTCATTGAAATAAAAAAATGGATTTAACACAATGAAAGAAATGGGTTTAATAAATAGAAATTCAAAATATTATTGTATCTGAACCACATAAAAAAAAATGTGATAAATCATGAAAATAGCACAATTTGGCATGTTTCACTGCATTATAACAAATAAAACACAATTACGCAATATATGCTTACAAAATCTTTTAATACTATTTGAATAAAGGGTGATGTCAATTCTCAAAAATGTTCATTATATTAACTCAAATTTTTAATTTCAATGAACTCAAAATTTGAAGGCAACTTACTTTTTAATTTTTTTTTTTTACAGTGTAGGGTTAGTAGAATAATTTGACATGTACTTACAAAGTTACTTATAGTCAGTGTAATTTAGTTGGAGGACCATCCAAATAAAGTGTTAGCAGATATTAAACAGTCTACTAATACTCAAATGGGAGTTAGTTGACATGTAGTTGTAAAGTTAGGCCTACTTGTAGTTAACAGAATGTCTAAAGTGGACTATCGAATAAAGTGTAAACAATTAGTTTGTAAATGTCACTCCATTGCATGTCAGAGTGGAAGGCTTAGTGTTTTTGATCTCTCTTTTAGCATCAGAACCAGTTGATTTTAGGAGTGATGGGGGTGGATGTGTCTCTCGACGATATCAAAAGATTGACGCCCCGCTTCACAGTGAGTACAAACACAAACAATTTCAACTCCAATACATTCAGCATTTCATCTGGTGGTTGTTCCAGCCTTGTAAAAAACACAAAAGAAATTTACATTTACATTTTACATGTGGCAGACGCTTTTATCCAAAGGTTCAAGGTACTTTTTTTTTTTTTTTTTTTTTTTTTTTTTTTTTTTTTTTTTTTTTTTTTGCTTTCCCTGGGAATCGAACCCATGACCTTGGCATTGCGCCACACTCTTATTGTTTGAGCTACAGGAAATTCAAGTCAAAGGGGCCTATTTTTTTTTACTTAAAAAAAAAAAAAAAAAGAAGAAAATTCTGTGATTATTTACTCGCCCTCTAGTCGTTCCAAACCTAAATCCGCCATTATTCTGTGGAACATAAAGTAAGATGTCAATGAATGTTCACACTGATCTTTTTCAATGGAACAAACTTGAATGAGGATTTGGCTGATGACAAGCTCCAAAAATGACAAAAAAGCACCACAAAAGTATCATAAAAAATTATACATTTCAGTCTTTTCCTTACACAAAGCTAAGTCATTTTTCACATAAAATCTACTTCACATTCATGTCCATTACTGTTCTTTTTTTGTGTGGAAAGACATTGAATTGGTCAAAGGTGTCAGTAAATACATTTGTAATGATATATAAGTTTAAATAAATGCTGTTCTTTTCAAAGAATTGTGAAAAAATGGTGTTACTGTTTCCAATATTGTTAATAACAAGAAATGTTACTTGAGCACCAAATCAGCATATTATAATGATTTCTGAAGGATCATGTGACACTGAAGACTGGAGTAATGATGCTAAAAAGTCAGCTTTGCCATCACAGGAATAAAAAATATATTCAAATATTGTTGTACATTTTTACAATATTACTGTTTTTACAGTCTTTTTGATCAAATATACATGATAGACTTCTTTGAAAAGCTTTTAAAAATCGTACCAACAGCAAACTTTTGAACGGTAGTGTAGATTAAAATAGGAAGTGTCAGACGTGTCGCACCAGTTCGATGTCAAAGACGAGACGGGCGGGAATTGTATGGCTTTCAAAAGACTTGGAATGTAGCGCCTAAATCACACGCACAAATGTTATGGTGCTTTAATGGTACTTTCTTCTCAGGTTTGGTGCTTGACAGCCATATTCACTTTCATTGCATGAAAAAAAGAAAAAAAAAACCTTTAGAAAAAAGAAATCTGGTTTTGGGACGGCGTGAGGGCGACGAACGGAGACGAGTTTTAATTTAGGGTGAACTATTCCTTGAACGCTACATAATTCAATTTATAAGGGAACAAAGCGAAACTCATGTGTTAGATGTTTTCTTTGCAGACTCTTTGAGTCGCTGTAATAAGAATAACACGGCACGCATAAGATAAATGCGCTATTGTTCTGCGGTCTCCCGTCTTGCGGTTTCGCCTCCTTACAGTAAGATCGCTCTTAAGAGGACGTAAGCCCTTGTACATTACATCTGTTTGTACTTACATTTGATTTGTAAATGGTTGTGATTTTCTGTTAAGCTCAGAGGAATGTTTCCAGATGAACCGACACATTTGATTAACGCTAAGTGCTCAGAGGTGATTGACAGCTCGGGTCGGCGTTCTCGGGGGATATTAGACAGTACCCCGCTAGTGAGGGATTAACCACAGCATCTCTGAGGAACCAGGTCCATTTGGTCTAAGCAGGGATTCGGGTTTGATGGTGGTCTTCTTTTTTCGATGTGTCCTCACCGTTCTCCTTTTTCCGTTTTGTTTATTTCAGATTGGTCCTAATGGGTATTACTTCGCAATTGACCCTAACGGTTACGTGCTGCTCCACCCAAACCTGCAACCAAAGGTACCGAAGCCTTTTCTACACCCAGATACCTCACATGTGATATCAAAGCACATTTATGACAGAGGAAGAGGTCTTAAGGCTGTTTGTGGTGGAGAACCAGTCTCATGTTAAAATGTTTCTTTCTTGTTTGACACTGGTGTTATTTAACGTTTGTAGTTCTTGTATCTCTTTCTCTCTCTTTTAATCTTTGCATCACCTCCCTTTTTTGTCTGTGTATATGTGCTGCATATTTATGTTCATTCTCACCTTTTGTGTTCATGTGCATTCATTTATATTAAGAATGTAACCAAATTTAGATTTTTTTTTTTACCCAAACTGAATATTACTATTCTGAATATTGTCCTTCCCAATATAGATGCTATATTAGATATGACATGGATGTTAAATGAAATATAGTGTCTACTGGCGACCTAAAGTCAATTTGTTTGGAGAAATAACACCATATACAGTACTTTTCAATAGTTTGGGGTCAGTATTATTATTATTATTTTTTTTAAAGAAATTAATACTTTTACTCAGCAACAATGAATTAAATTTGTTTAAAAGTGACCATAAATACTTTTACATTGTCACAAAAAATTAATCTTCAAATAAATAATGAAACCCAAACTTTTGAACTATAGTGTAATATAGAGCTGTGCAAATCTGATCATATATGAATTAGTGCTATCAATCGATAAAAAAACAACTAATTAATCGCACCTTTTTCTGTAATTAATCGCGCTTTTAATATTTTAATATTTTTAATAATTTCACAGTTACTTTCCAAATTAATGTAGAAACATCTTAAAGATGTTATATTTTAAATATTTGTTTAATGGCATCTTTTATGAATGAAGGCAGTATCACTGATACTAATACTGCTACTGATGTCTCTATGACATATTTTTTTTTAAACATTAATTATAGACATTTAACATTACAGTATAACTCAAAGCAATCAATTTCAACATTTATTAGGATTAAAAAAACAAAAACAACAACTTTTAATTTAAGTAAACTTAAATTAAGTTCAATTTAAAAGTATTTATGGTCACTTTTAAATAATTTAATTAATTGTTTCTGAATAAAAGTATTAATTTCTTTAAAAATAATATTAATAATACTGACCCCAAACTATTGAAAAGTAGTGTATATGATGTTATTTCTCCAAAAATAGACTTTAAGTAAACTTAAAACAATCTTCACATAAACCCATTATATTAAATGTCATATTTATCTGTGACCTAACAGGTAGGAAATATAAAGAAATTGAATAAAGTTAATAAATTATAAATTAAATATAGATTAATCCTTATTAAAGCTACAATTTTCTCTGTTACCTTTGTTATTTGATTAACATTAATGACAGACATCACAGCAACTCGTTTATTAGGCTGCTGTCACTTTAACACCTGGCGCTGTTGCACATGACTCAGCAGCAGCATTTTCTCGCAGCTCATTTTCTCACAACTCTTTAAGTTAATTTAAGACGTTATTTAACTTGTTTAAGACTGCTGTAATGAGGATACTCGACAAAATGATAATTTTGGCGCAGTTCTGTGAGTTATTGTTTGTTCAAGCGCGAAAGAGAACTCGATACTGGCGCACATCTTTCTTTGCACGTGAGTCATGCGTGTCACACAGAAACAACATTCACACGTCTTTGTGGTGGTTTAAAAGTGAGAAAGATGAAAAAGATGATGTAGCACTAGCCAAATGACGGAAAAAACGGATGGATTGTTAATTACGTTAAATATTTTGAATGCGTAAAATAATCATGCGTTAATGCGTTAATTTTGATAGCCCTAATACTTTTAAGTATTTTTTTTTAAGTATCTCACACAGAAAAAATTATGATATAAATTATGATATACAGTATGAAGGTAATAATTATGCCATACAAAACCATAATTATTAGATAAAAGTCTTAATTATAATATTAAAAATATTAGTCATGTGATACAATTTGACACGTTTGTCAATTTTATATTGTATTTTTATTTATTTTTTTTTTGACGGAAATGGGTTTCCGTTTAGGTCCTTTGGTGCAGTTGAAATGTTCTTATATCGTGATGCATTGAATTATGCATTGAAATATGACACATTGCAGTACCCAGCCCTAATATAATGTCCCTTCTGTTTTTCTTCCATTCATACGTTTTTATAGTTAAAACCACATTACATTAGTCTATCTCATGAAACAAACAGGAAGATCAAGCATCTGCGAGTGATTCAGCTCATATCCTTATTGACAAGTGTATCTGACCTCATATGTAAAGCTGTAGATTTAGAATTTATGAACATGCATTTGCGGTGTGTAAACAGGCGCTCGTATAGCTTTTTCCTTTGGAACGGAGCATGCAGCCCCTCTTCTGGGTGAGCTTTGCACATAACCTTTGCAAATCGCCCAAAGTAATGCGCGTGCTTCTGGCAGCGAACCTGCATATATGTTTCTCAATGCAACTCGACTACAATTTTTACATATTAGTCTATTTGCAGGTCCCTTTGATTCTGGTATCCCACCACACACATGGGCCAGTCTGTATTTCAACTTTCAAATAAAGAATGTGAAGGAGAAAAGAGATCATGAGTGTGCGTTCAGGGTCATAGTTTATCCTCAGACTGGATGGTAAAAGCACCGTCCATCACCTAGTCTCAGACAACCCCAGCCCACCATGACAATCTCGCAAGTTAAGGAGGTAAAATGCATTAAATATATTATGTCTGGTCGGGCGTAGATTGCAAATCGTTTAGACGTTCTCTGATTTAAGCTCAATATGCAATCGCAAAGAGTTATACATTGGCTCAACAATAAGGATGACTCGGGGTGAGATCTTAAGTTCATCGTAAACATTTAGTTTAGTTTGATGTATTTATGTTATGCAAGTATGCTAATTGAATTATGTAACCAAGGTAACGTTATCTCGCCTACTAATGTAGTATTTTGTTGAAATTTGTTGCGAATTTGACTTGTGATAGTAATGGAAGCGTCAAACAAATCAGGAATGTTTTGCACCGTGTACCATTGCGTTCTAAAAAAGTGTTTGAATTCGTAGTTTACATATATATTTTTGAATGCATGTGTGCATTTTACCCACTTATTACACGGCTACTTGCCACATAAGTAAATAATTAGACAAAATATTGACTTGAGTTGAAATATTTTATTAGGTCAGGTACATTCATACCACATAAATGATGTTTTATTAACAAAGTTCGGGAGGAATATGTTCAAATGATCTATCCAATCATCATGTCATTGCAACCAGCTGTCAGCAATCAGTAATCAACAGGTCCACCCAATCAGCACAAGTTAAGGACTAGGGGAGAGCAGAGAACAACCTAACGCTTTTTGACTTTCTCAGTTTGTGTAAATCCACTTGGGGTTCAGAGTATTTATTTTTTCCCACATTCATTTCCCACACGTCTAGTACAAATATGTGGTTTTGTTTCATTAATACAGTGTATACTTTTTTCTTGATTTACCCCGAAAGAATGGAAGTGAAATGTGACAACATGCCCCATAGGTGATAACATGTGAGGGGCACATTGTAACATCACCAAATGACATCTTAAAATGTTACCTGATATAATCAAAAAATATTAATATATATTAAATACAATTATGAACTTTTTAAAATAATGGCATTTTTTAATAATTAAAAATATACACATTTTTGAGTTTGACAACAAACACATCGCTAAATACAGCTATACAGAATAGTTCAAAACATATTAATAATTAATAATTTCTGAACATTGACTCTCAGTCATTATTCACCCTTTTCTCATGGTTTCTCAAAAGAATTCATAAAAGTATAGAATATAATATCATATTTCTAATAGGGGCTCATTGTAACGCAGTGTTACATCGCACCCCGTCTGCACAACTGGGATTTAAACCCGGCTCGCGTCTTCTGCTGTTAGATCAGCATTAAAGAACCATCTCAACTGTTAAAGAACAGATATAAGATTACAATAATATCAGATTTGTCTTATTTTAAATAAACACAAAAAACAGAGATTTACTTTTGCTATGGTTAAATAAATGTTCAGTGATATCTTCCAAAGATTTCTTCATTTTGGTGCAATTTTTTCTCTAAATAATGTTGATATGGTAACTAGTAAAAACAAAGTTTCGTCATCCTGGCGTGTGCGGAAAGTGTTAAACCATGCGTGTTACAACTAACCCCACGTTAGGTTGTGCCCCACGCTCCCCTGTATAAATACCCAGTCAACTCACCAATGTACCTTGACAGGTTTTCAGCATCCCTCCACCACCCCGTCTTCCTCACACTCACATGATTACCTTCCTAACCAGAGAAACGGGGGGAGTACTTTGAGTTCGGGCCAAATACCGAGCTCGGAGCCCTCTCCTTGGACAGCACGCCAAATACGCATACTATTACGCATATTATTTACTGTATGATTATTTGTAAGTGTGAACTCGTGAAATAATTATTGGGATAAGAGATTATGGGCCCTATTTTAACGATCTGAGCACATGGTCTGAAGCGCATGGTGCAGGTGCACTTAGAGCGTGTCTGAATCCACTTTTGCTAGTTTAGCGATGGAAAAAAACAGTCAGCACACCAGGCGCATGGTCCAAAAGGGTTGTACTTAGTCTCTTAATGAGTCCTGGGTGTATTTTGGGCATAACGTGCAATAAACCAATCAGAGTCTCATCTCTCATTAACTTTAAAAGCCAGTTGCTCTTGCACCATGTCGGTTTCGCTATTTACATGGCGGAATTTGCGAGCAGAAAGACTGAACGCTTCTCCAGAGAGGAATCCTTTTATTTTTAATATTTAAAAATCCCTGTGTGTGTAATAAGCAGAGTGTACACGTGTTGTGCACCCGCCTATAGGCACATATTACTAACATGTAAATAACACAAAAAATATATATACTGCGCTATTGACTTTAGAACAGGTTTTTGTTGGTCAATGGCGCAGTCAATTTCAGTTGCCTCAAAATAGCAATGCTCCAACAATTCGCCTGAACACACCTTGTTTTCAGACCAGCACTCCCATGGGCGAACAGATGGACACGAGTGCATTTGCTATTTAAACAACGTGGCGCTGGATGTGAAAATGATAACTGCGTCACGCCTGGCATCGCATTGTGTCGGGCGTATATGATAGGGCCCTTTGATTTGAGATGGAACTGTTTTAAAATTTTAAAATCTTATCTGTTATCTTATAATCCATTACAATGTACAAAACAATTATTGCAAAATGACAGCAGCTGCGTTTGTATTAAACGAGAGAGCGAGTCTGTGATAGGGGATTACGTTATTAAATAATTGTACACAAAATATTGATTTGAGTTTTAATATTTTATTAGCTCGCCGAATGCAAAACTTCCACAAAGCAAAAAAATTCCTAGCAAACGTATAGCTCTGACTTCATTTACCCAGATGAGCCTGTGTTATCAGTTTTTACCGGTTATTATCGGGGAATAACATACCGCTGGATAGCGTGATTGACCAATCAGAATCCCACACAGCCCTGTAATAATGCCAATTAAAAACCTTAAAAATTGGTTTTATTATTTTAAGTAAATTACAATTAGTTGTAATTTTTAAGAAAATGAAATCATGACTCTAGTGATATACACTACCATTCAAAAGTTTGGGGTCAGTATAATTTTTTATACTGATTTTTTAATACTTTTATCAGCAGTGATGCAATGAATTGATCAGAAGTGGCATTGCTACAAAAATGTCTAATATATTATGCATATTATATAAATTGCATTTAAAAATATGATTCGAATTTAAAATAGTTATTTTAAATACTAATAATATTTCCCAATATTACATATAAAAATTAATCTTACAGACCCCAAACTTTAAAATAGTACTATATATATATATATATATATATATATATATATATATATATATATATATATATATATATATATATAGGGTCTGTAATATTTTAGTGATACATATAAAATATTATATGGTACAAATATATATTTGAGAGATTTTATTTCAACTATTTCTTCATTCTTTCAGCTATCTATGCCTGAGGATGCCTGTTTTGTGAGTTGGGGCAAGTGCTGAAACATGTCGGTGTTATTGCTGAAATATTGGGTCGGAGACATACAATGTTTGCTGTTAAATATACATTAAAATAACAAAGCTCTAGGTCTTATATATGGAGAGTATTAACTTCAGTCCACAAGCCAGTCAAATCAAACATACAGAACACATTTCCATCCTTGGCGTCAGTAAGAACGAATGTTATGACATATTTCCATCTTGCTTCAAAGTTCCATCCTCCAGCTTTTGGATTAAAAGAAATAACATAGACTTGGAGGTTCCTTCCCCTCCCTGTCGCTTCGTATGGGGAAGCCTTTGAAAACACTTTACCGAAACAAACTCGTAACATACTTCGCAAACAATGCTCCTTTTAATGGGCTCATCTATATTGTTAAAGGCAATAAAAAAAATGCAAGTGCCATTACAAACATAAACGGCAGTGTTATTGCTCCCAGCAGACTCCATGTGTGGAACGGTTGGTTTTACTTTAGTTTAGCGAGCCGGCTCTGATCACATCTGAAGGCTTGATCTCTCAAGGACAGATGTTTGAGATGCGATCTGGTACGGCCGCAGATCAAGCAAGCTGATTGAGAGAGACACATAGGCATGGATTGAATCTCTGAACCGTGGATGCCGTACTTAACCCCGAGCAGCGCTGATATGCAAACACAAGCCCCTAAACCATGGGGTGCCAGATCTACTGGAAACAGTTCAAAGTGCTCCACCAGTATCCAGCGGTGCAAAACACATGACTGAATTTGTCGGCTAAAGTTAAGAGAAAGCGACCACTTCGAACGAACTTTGGAGAGTCTTTCAGGGAGACTTTGAACACTGCAGGAAGGGCTAATTTGATTTTGACAGTGCAGAAATTGAACAAACCCTCATAGTATGTCAGCCATATGTTGTCTGCTCGCCAGAGAGCCAAATAATTGTGTTCAAACAGTAGGAAGGCCTACACGATGGGAATCGATTTATAGCGTGCACTTTTATTTATTTCAAACCTTCTCATCTATGATGGATTACCGTGTTTTACAATAACAGCACTGTTAACAAGTGTGGTCTCTTTCAATGCTTAAGTCAGTTTTTGGCACCCATAAATAAATCTCTTTCTTTTTTAACTCTCGTTTCCATGCACTGAAATCCTCTCCATATATCTCATTAGAACAGGATTCAGAGCCGTCGCCGCAGGCTAAGTAAAAAGCTTGCGCTCACGTTCCCTGAGGTGAGACCATGCAAACTGTGGTAGACTCAGTTTGTTCTGTAGAAACAGAGTGAAATAGTGCTAAATAGCTTGTTTAACTCTTTATAGTTGTAGAATGATATCTAGCATGCCTACCTAACCGTAATCGTAGAGGTCTTGTAGTGTATAGATTAGTCAAAATCATTACTGAGCTCATTTGTAGTTCCAGAACCCACAATCTCCAGGTTTGTGATTGTTACATAATCACAACACATAGGATTGAATGCAATTTTCTTTCAGCTATAATTTGTTCGGGTTTAAAAGTTTAGGGTACGATATTTCATCGATATTTATGTGCCAAGGCTGCATTTTTTGATCAAGTAAAAACAGACAAAAAAAAAAAAAAAAACAGTAATATTGTGAGATATTGTTACAATTTTAAAATAATTGATTTATTTTTAGTTCAATATATTTTCAGCAGCCATTACCTCAGTCTTCAGAGTGACATAATTCTTCATAAATCATTCTAAAATGCTTATTTGATGCTAATTTCGTATTATTATCAATGTTGAAAATAACTGTGCTGCTTAATATTTTTGTAGAAACTGATGCATTTTCAAAAATAAATAAATAAATAAATAAATTGAAAATTATTTTATAGCAGTGTAAATTTGTCTTTACTGTCACTTTTGATGATTAAATGCATCCTTGCTGAATAAAAATATTAATAATAAAAATAAAAAAATCTTACTGAACCCAAACTTTAAAACAGTAGTATATATGATATATGTATATATGTGCTTTTGAACTTTCTATTCATCAAAGAATCCTGGAAAAAATGTTTTACACAACTGTTTTCAACATTGATAATAATCATAAATGTTTCTTGAGCAGCAAATCAGCATATTAGAATGATTTCTGAAGGATCATGTGACACTGGAGTAATGATGCTGAAAATTCAGCTTTGCATGTCAGAAATAAATTACATTTTATAATATATTCAAATAGAAAACAGGTATTTTACATTTTAATAATATTTCACAATATTGCTCTTTTTTAATGTATTTTTTTATAAAATAAATGCAGCCTTGGTGAGATTCAGAGACTTCTTCTAAAAACATAAAAAAATCACAGATCAAAACTTTTGAACAGCAGTGTATATATATATATATATATATATATATATATATATATATATATATATATATATATCTATCATTATTAATTTATGCATTATATAATTACACGCGCACACACACACACACACACACACACACACACACACACACACACACACAGTGGGAATCAGCATTCAAGACAGCATATGCTTATGATCAGTCATGCTGGTGTTCAGCGGGGATATGACTTCAGTAAGTGTGTGTAATGGTTATCAGGAGTGCTAGCATGCCATCTGATGTTTGTTTGTGTCTACAGAGTGAGAGTTCACTGAGATATTTCCTGTCTGGCGGATCAGAAAGATAATGGTTTTTATTTGTTCCAACCATTACCAGATATACTGGAGAATTCAGCCTACTGTAGCACGTTCAGCAATTGCATCCAATACATATCTCAAGCAGTTGGTATTCATGTCATGTGCTTGTAATCTTAAAGGATTCAGTAATGATTTCTTCATACGGCAGGTCTGTGTTCTCGCTTGACCTCCATTTGTAATGCGAACAACAAAAAGATGATTTACTGTCCAAGTGAAAGCACACGAGTGAAAAATGAGAAGGAGAAAAGGGAAAGGAAAAACATTTGCTGAAACGGTACATTGCCTGTCCCACAGTGGCGGTATGGGAAAACGGACTGCCTGACGTTTCATCAAATTCCGCTGCTTTTTTGCAGCCTTTTTCTTCTTTCAACCTTTCCAAAATTAATTAATACCTATATACATTTTTTTTTTTTCTTTGTATCACGTAGATTTATTTCAATAGATCATTTGTTAGAATATGTGATTTAAAAAAATCAATCATCTGTTTTGTGTCATATGTTTTGTAAAACTGGCATTGCCTGTGTATTTCGGGGTGGGGATTTGGGTGGGACACACAGGAACTTGCATAAATCTTTCTTTCCTGTTTATAAAAATACTGCAGCCTGGTCAACACAGTCTGCATGAAAGATGTTTGGACTGGCTAAAAATGATAACTCTTTTGACAGCTTTTTATAATCATATTTTATGGATAGGATAACTGTAGGATATTAAACCAAGTGCCATTTATTTTAAACAAAAATAGACAAGCCATCCATTTGGTGATGTTTTTCTTTTTCTTTCTGTGGTAGTAAAGTGTTAGCGGATCATCATGTCCAGTTTTTAAGAAGGGCATAAATATCCATATACACTCACCTAAAGGATTATTAGGAACACCTGTTCAATTTCTCATTAATGCAATTATCTAATCAACCAATCACATGGCAGTTGCTTCAATGCATTTAGGGGTGTGGTCCTGGTCAAGACAATCTCCTGAACTCCAAACTGAATGTCAGAATGGGAAAAAAAGGTGATTTAAGCAATTTTGAGCATGGCATGGTTGTTGGTGCCAGACGGGCCAGTCTGAGTATTTCACAATCTGCTCAGTTACTGGGATTTTCACGCACAACCATTTCTAGGGTTTACAAAGAATGGTGTGAAAAGGAAAAACATCCAGTATGCGGCAGTCCTGTGGGCGTAAAAATGCCTTGTTGATGCTAGAGGTCAGAGGAGAATGGGCCGACTGATTCAAGCTGATAGAAGAGCAACTTTGACTGAAATAACCACTCGTTACAACCGAGGTATGCAGCAAAGCATTTGTGAAGCCACAACACGCACAACCTTGAGGCGGATGGGCTACAACAGCAGAAGACCCCACCGGGTACCATTCATCTCCACTACAAATAGGAAAAAGAGGCTACAATTTGCACGAGCTCACCAAAATTGGACAGTTGAAGACTGGAAAAATATTGCCTGGTCTGATGAGTCTCGATTTCTGTTGAGACATTCAGATGGTAGAGTCAGAATTTGGCGTAAAACAGAATGAGAACATGGATCCATCATGCCTTGTTACCACTGTGCAGGCTGGTGGTGGTGGTGTAATGGTGTGGGGGATGTTTTCTTGGCACACTTTAGGCCCCTTAGTACCAATTGGGCATCGTTTAAATGTCACGGCCTACCTGAGCATTGTTTCTGACCATGTCCATCCCTTTATGACCACCATGTACCCATTCTCTGATGGCTACTTCCAGCAGGATAATGCACTATGTCACAAAGTTCGAATCATTTCAAATTGGTTTCTTGAACATGACAATGAGTTCACTGTACTAAAATGGCCCCCACAGTCACCAGATCTCAACCCAATAGAGCATCTTTGGGATGTGGTGGAATGGGAGCTTCGTGCCCTGGATGTGCATCCCAGAAATCTCCATCAACTGCAAGATGCTATCCTATCAATATGGGCCAACATTTCTAAAGAATGCTTTCAGCACCTTGTTGAATCAATGCCACATAGAATTAAGGCAGTTCTGAAGGCGAAATGGGGTCAAACACAGTATTAGTATGGTGTTCCTAATAATCCTTTAGGTGAGTGTAGTTGTAGGGGACATTATTTAAGCATTTCAGTTATAATTGATCTTAGAAATTATTTATCTAAGCAAGAAAAGAGCATGATTAACACAATTTTTAAACATTTTTTAAATGTTTTATTTTTTTTATTGGTGCCACTATATGCTCAGTGCTTCAGTCGTATGCATGAAATTGTTTTTAATAAGGCCTTTTTCTGCCATGGGTTCTGTATCTCTCTCTTAAACACTGTGATTAGTGTGATAATAGGGTTAGTCATGTAACTGAGTGGCGTGCTACACTCTCAGAAAAAAAGGTACAGTGCTGTCACTGGGGCGGTACCCTAAGGTACAAAAGTGAAAAGGTACATCTTTGACTACCTTAAATGGTGCATATCAGTACTTTAAGAGTGTGTATTAGTACCTTTCCGGTTTTGGACCTTAGGGTACTGCCCTAGTGACAGCAATGTACCTTTTTTTCTGACAGTGTATTATTATCACGTTCAACATGAACAGCAATGCCCACATCAGGAGTGACATTTTTATGTCTGACATTTTTATTGGTGCAGCGCAGAATATCTTTGTTTACATTTTTTTTACAGTCTACATAAGAAGTGCCACATTTCATATGTCTCTCTCACGCTCTGCTAGATTGAGGCATGAAGCCGACACATGTCAGTCATATCTGGACGATATGTGGGTTCCCCCGGGTAGCGGGGCAGAGGGCGACCCCGACACTTTGAAATCCTTCCTCAGTGTTGTCTGTCTCTCATTATGCTCCTGCTTTCATATTCAGTCCTTTTCCTTTGATTTCCTTTTCCTTTCTTTCTCATTTATATATCTCCCCCCCTCTCTCTCTCTCTCTTTCTTTCTATAATGTGATTGTTTTGTCTCTTGTGTCTGTTTTTGATTCTCACATATTTGTTCTTCATCTGTCTCCTCATCCTCATCTCTGCTCGTGTTCACGCTTGCTCTGCTCTCTGCATTTTACATGTAAGAGTCCGACTGCCTCATTTCATGCTAATGCTTCTTACATCATAGATTTGATGTCGATGCCATACTGTAAAGCCAAATAAGTTGGCAAAACTCAAAAATTTGAAGTTACAAAATGCAAAGTTTAAGCAGAACTGGCTCATACATTTTAATTGCTCTTAACTTAAAAATGGAATTTAAAATGATCATATAATTAATTATTTTATTTTTTTAAATTAGTAGTGGAAATTTTGCTAGGTATAACTAGCTAATTTAGCAAATGACTACTGGTGACAAAGCAAAGCTTTGATAACATTAGCATAACATAGCAATTGCTGAAAGAGTATGACAATACAGAACATTTAACATATTGCTGTTCTCAAACCAAGCTCATGCTCCACTCGTCACCATGATGGTAGTCTCAGCTTCAGACGTCATGCCCACGGAACATTGGCTGAACTTCTGATGAACACACTTATCTGGAAACACTTCAGGAGTTTTGAAGTCGTCATCTTGAATTCTACAGGATGTCCACGAAACGTGTTTGTTGCATTCTTGAACAGTCCACCTGGAAGCAAATGCCGTAATGCCAAACTTCCTCAATGGAAGAAGAACGGCGTCATGTTTACAACTGTGACAACGAGCGCTTACCAGGATCTAAATGCTGGATTTTCAAAAGTATGTGGAAATCGCGGCTCCATTGTTGCAGTAAACTTGCACAACATTCTTGAATGAAGAATTCATAGATGCACGCCGATCTGTTATTGTAGGGACATTGACATTTTCACGCCCCTAAACATGATGCGGAACAAAACAAACTGTGATTGGTTGAGTTACATGTCAGTCAGACGGCCTCTGGGCGGATCTTAGCCAATGGAAACTGCAATAGTCCAGACCTTCAGTCTGATGGTCTGGCTACGTGAGACTACCATGATGGTAACCCCCCAAAAACACATAACAGTATCTCTTCAAAAATTAGCACAGCAAAGCATTAAACACTACTAAATCTCCCACTTAACATTAATAGTGCACACAAAATCACTTAAAATCACTTAAAACACTTAATTAGCATTTACTCTCCTTTTCAAATGCCATGGCAAAGAATGATGGGAAATAGCCATGTTTCAGGTAAATTTAAGTTTGTCTAAATTAAAAGAAACAAGTTCATATAACTCAAAACAATGAAACAATTCAAATTACTTCAAATGTGTCAGTTTCGTGAACTCAAAAGAAAAGAAAGTTTTAAATACTCATAAAAGTTCATTTGATTGAACTAATTTGTTTAATTTAAGTTTGCCCTACTCAAACCAATTAATTATTTTGAGCATTAGGGTTTACAGTGCAGAGTTGTTGATGTGTACAAGAGCAATGTGGCGTGCAATCCAGATGAACAAAATTTGTTTCCAAGAGCAA
Source organism: Paracanthobrama guichenoti (assembly GCA_018749465.1). Lineage (NCBI taxonomy): Eukaryota > Metazoa > Chordata > Actinopteri > Cypriniformes > Gobionidae > Paracanthobrama > Paracanthobrama guichenoti. The sequence goes on along the minus strand of CM031960.1, from coordinate 5,414,073 downwards.
ACATTGTTTCCTGGACTTTACAGAAACTGAATATATTGCCTCATAAACTGGAGTGAGCCTCAGTTTTGTTAAGCAACTCAAATTTTAATATCTACACATGGTTCTTTCTCAAAAACACGAATCATAAGTTAACAACCAAAATGTAATGAAATAGGTATGCTAACAAACTTATTTTGGTTAAATCTGAAAAAAGACAGAACAAAAGTTTTCATGCAAGTATTTTAAATTTTTTTTTCAGAGGTATAGAAATATTTACTTGGTAGTGTTCAGAAACAATCTTCTACTCACATTCTCTACGTTTCTATATCGTTCAAAAATGTGAACATTTATGAAAGAGAGACACAAAGGTGATTAAACGTAAATAAAATACAGATTTTTTTTTTTTTTTTTTTTTTTCATGCGAGTATTGAGTTTAATTTATTTTCTTCCTTCTCTGTGTAGAAGAACGTATTAATCAGATTTATGCTTCAATAAATGAACTTTTTAAACATTGTATATTTCTATAGCTCAACAGAAACTTTCACTGTGATGTATTGTAGACCTGGAGCACATTAACACTCAACCCAAAGCTGAAAGTAAACTACAGAGAGAGAGAAATGTTAACAGCATTTGGTTCTCTTCTTTAGAACCCCAAATTCCAGGAACCTGTTACACTGGATTTTCTGGATGCGGAGCTGGAAAATGACATTAAAGTCCAGGTATGCCAAAACACAACACACACACACACACACACATACAAACACACAATGGCATGTTCTCACTATTATAATTGTTATTGATGAAACGGCTGAGAGGTTTTGATTTAATGTGCAAACTCTTGCATTATGGCGTTTCAGTACTTACAAATGTGCTATAGAATAGAATAGAATAGAATAGAATAGAATAGAATAGAATAGAATAGAATAGAATAGAATAGAATAGAATAGAATAGAATATAATAGAATGTTTCTTGAACAACTGTTTAAACCATCACTTACAAAACATGTGCTGAAACCCCCTTTTGCTCATGGGATGCATAGTTAGCATAGATAGTAGGGATTTATGTGAGTAGCTGACATTAAGCCTGACCACACAAGTCAAAGTCCATTTTTGCACAAAATTAAATGTATTTCTAGATGATCTAGGTGATCTCAAGGAAATATGGTACTGTTTTTTACTTTATCATAGTTTTTGGACACTATTATGTTTGTAAATTGGCAATGGTAGACACCTCTGTGATTCATACACCATGGTATTCTCAAAGTATCTTTAAATGTACCATGTAAATGCCGGGGTATATGAATATGGTGTTGCCATATTATCACTGATCTTTTCATCTCTCTCACTCTCTCAGATACGGACTTTGATGATTGACAGAGACCCTGGGGAGAAAACGATCGAAACGCTTGTGAAATCTCAAGATGAGGTGTGTAGATCTTCTATAATTCTTCTTCTGTACCATATTGTGTCCATATTTGGTTCATTTATACCATTTATTCCAATATCAGAGATACATTGATCGAGGAATCAGGACATACACCTGGGCACCGGTTAACGGGACAGACTATAGGTTTGAGTTATGGCATTACCTATGCAAAGTGTTTCATAACTCCCATAAGTATTTGTATGCATAAAACACGTTGTCTTTTTCTTCTCGGTGTGTGGGTGTTCTGCAGCCTGGCCTTGGTCTTGCCTGAATACTGTCTGCATTACATCGAGGCAAACCTGGGGAACACTATAAAACAAGCCATGTGTGAGTACCGCCTGCTCGCCCAGAACACAGAAACCAGCTCCCCATGTTGATCAAACACACTATCATTTACTAAAAAGATCAGATAGAGCCTTAGGCATGCAAAGCTATTGTTTTATGAAATAGCTGAGACTGCTTGCAAATATTTTTCATCGGCTCGCAAGAGAGGTCTGCCTGTTTGTGTGTGAGTGTGTGTGTGTGTGTGTGAGTGTGACCTCGATTGTCAGAGCTGCGCTCTGTATTAAACTGAGGTCCAGCTGGTCTCCACCCATCCTGAGCAGTGTAGCCAGGCGTTTGATCTGACTCTCCCCAGCACACAGGGGCCCCGGCTGGGAAGAGAGACTGCTAATGCTCCCTCCCCTCTGGACATGTGCTGCTGAAGTCCAGATCTGCACACATACACAGACGCTCAGCTCATTTGGAGGAATATTCCGGGTTAAGCTCTATCGATAGCATGTGGCTTGCTGTCAATTTAGCAAAGAAAATGACTTCAGCTTGTATCTCGTTCCCCCGTAGACTATTTCTGTAGTTTTTATTTTTTTTATTTTTTTTTTTAACCTTATTTTCAGTGGTAATTGTCAGAAGTTGTCGATAAAGCTTAACTTGTACTTAAGCCAGAACCTTCCTTGAAGGAATCGTTCATCCAGAAATGAAAATTGCCATTATTTGCTGACTCTTGTGTGGTTCCAAACCTGTATACTGTTATTTTTCTGGAAAACATAAAAGGTTAAGCTTTATGTTGCCTCTTTTTATACAACAAAAAAAAAAAAAACAAAGAAAAGATTATTATGCTATTATATGTGGTCTGGCTCCTGTCTGTCTTTTGAAGCTTATGAACAGACCAGAGTCATTATAATCATACTAATCAGTGAAGTGAATTCGAGCACCAGATCAGTCTGATTCTTAAACTGGATCATGAAAAGAACCGGATCAAAAGAACAAATTGTCAGGATGTTGAGTATTGTTTTTCCTCTTTGGGTGAACTATTTGTTTAAAACAATTAAGATACACAATCCTGCACACACACATTTATTCTATGTATAAGGACATGTGCAAAACTAAGTTTCTCTTTGATCTCTCCTCTTTCAATCTTTAAATGATAGCACAATGGGGCAAGTATTATTTGTCTGTCTGTCTTTTATGGTTCTTTCACTGTATGTTCTCCTGATTTTACCTGCCGTTATTGACATTATTTACGTTTACATTTATTTACACATGGTTTTAAGTTAGGTTTTCTATGCTTAACTCATTTGTTTATTTTGTTATGCATGGTCTGTGCAAAATCAGTTTATTAATTGCTGGCAGTGTTTGGTGCTTGTATAAACATGCATGCACAGTTAGATATGTAAAACAAAAAAGTCTAAATAAAAGATACCAATTTGTATTACTCATGCAAATATAAACCAGCACTAATTACTAGGGTATTTTTGTTGACTTTTTTGCTGATGCTGGGTACACGTGAAAAGATTTTTAAACTCTTATAAGATTTTTGCGGCGGGTGGGGTGGGGGGATGTTTAGATGAAGTCATGGAGACAGTGTGAAAATGAACTTTACATGTTACAGCGCGAGCTGGAGGCGAGTCTTCTGTCAGCTTGCTTTCTGATTGGGTATTGTTTCGTTTCACGTGATAATCTCCAGAGCGTGCGCGCTTGTGTCCTATGGGTTTCCCCCACATGTCAGGTAAATATTCAACGCCTCCGACGTTCTTCCGATCAGCACTCTTAACACACCTCCCACCACAGGAAAATCTGATAAAATAATCTGTAGAACCATCACGATAATCTTGACTTTTTGTTATGTTTTTATGTCCTTTTGTCATTTTATAAAATCTTTTGTATTTCTATTTGGTTTTAATGTTTTTATTTTAGTTTTAGTAATTCTTATTAATTTCTTAACTTATTTTAGTTAGTTATCAATATAACATTTATAATTTACATTTACGTTTACATTTTTAAGAATATTTATATTTTATTTTATTTCAGCTTCATTTTAATTACCAAAATTGATTTTTAATAGTTTTAGTTTTACTTAATTCTTTCACGCCATTGATGGAATTTTCCATCATTTACAGTGACACAACTCTTCCCCGCCATTGACGGAATTTTCCAGTGTTGTGCCAAATTCCAACCCCCGCCAAATTATTATCCCCCTAGTATTGGTAGGTTTAGGATTAGTTGTGGGTTAGGATTAGGCAATCAGGTAGTGACTTCAACGAGGGGGTAATAATTTGTCAGGGGTTCAAAATTCTGTGTTATATGGTAGGGGGTGCTATTATGCATCTTCTGAAAGAGTACTTAATCTCCGGATCAAAACACAGGCGAGTAGCCTCTCAAATATTGTCTGTATGAACATGCAACAGTGCTCAAGCCCGTATTCACGTATCAGTAACCATAGCGACAGTGACCAAAGTAATATCAAAGATTCCGCGTCTATAACATCCAAGCCACAAGTTCATCCGTCAAATCTTCATTTACCAACAGCAGCTTTTATATCTGAGTGGAGAGCAGAGTAGTTATAAGTCTTGCAAGCCTTGCAACACAAAACTGACGGGAGCAGCTCTGCTGGAGAACAGTGACTAGATCTAAAGCCTTCAGATGACACACAGCTCATATCTCTGTCACTGTAAGTGAAACCACACATGAAAACCCACAACACACAGTAGACGTTTGTGCATCACAGAGCAGCTCTCTCACACAGTGCAGGATTTCCAAGAATCCTGAAAATGTACAAGTGTGAGTTTGGTTATATAATGTGGTTGTCACTCACCGTAAAGTGACCGGTTGTCACTCACTCATACCGTAAATAACCAAACTGTGTGTGAACATAACCATATTAAAGACTAAACTACAGGACTGACAACCGTATTCGGCTGCTGTGTGAACGTGGCCAATAACAACACTATTTCTGAATGGTTCTTCTTAGCATGTTGCGGTTTTCATGGTATTGCTATACATTACAAGGGTGTTCTCAGTAGCTATTAGGTCATTGCTAAATTGTTGGCAATGTGTACTTATGTGGTTACTGACCCAAGTCAAGAGACCCCACCGATATGTCTCTATGATATTCTGGTCCCTAGATATGGTCCAGGTCCCTTCAATATATATCTATGAGATAATCACAAGCCCAATTTCTTTGAAAGGTAATAGCACACCTCTCCTCATCCCACAAGATTCGATGTATCATTCAAGTCTGCGGTGCAAAGGATTGCGAGAAAATTAGGAGTTTTATTCTTGCAACACTGCACAGGGGCCATGCAGAAGGGATCATATCAGAATACAGAGTGCTGAGCCAGAAGCTTTTTTCTCCTTCTCACTGTTCAGCAGCGTCATTTTTTAGCATAACGATGCTTTGTAAGCTCACATAGCTTTAACTTTAGTCATTACAAGCAAGAAAGCCAACAGAGGACATTTTAGCTTGTGAAACAACGAGTAAAGCAGGTTTTGAAGACTGGAAAGGGTCCACAGGTCATATTGTGGCTTGTAAGCAGTAGCGTTCAGCTACTTGAAGCACCAGCGGTCACAGGAATTTGATGTTTTGCATGCAAGTTATAATTGTCCATCTAATTTATTACGTGCGAGCGTGTGTTAATGTGCTAAAACGGATATTTCTGTATCCTGGAGTGTGCTACTGCAGATACTGTATGTGGTATCTCTTTCTCTCTCTTCCTCCTCTTATTCCCTTTCTCTCCATTTCTTGTCATAAAGGATCCTGGCACAGGTTTATGGGCTCGTAAAGAGGCAGGTCCATATGGTTATTGAGAAAGGGGAAAGAGGCAGCAGTGCAGAGGTCAGGTCTTTGCGGTGGTCTTCAGAGTGCTCCTGGATACCTTAGAAGCCCAACTCCGTGCTCTGGGAGCTCCACGGGGCTTGTATGACCAAAGCCGAAAGCCGAATGTAAACTTCAGAAAGGCAGAACGAGAGAAGTGTGGCTTTTGGGAGCCGTGTAGAGCAAATAATGAGAAGAACAGGTGAATGCAGAGTTCTCTCGAGGGACGTGTCCTTACGGCTGGTCGTAACCAAAACCTGTGATGATGGACTCGGCTGCTTGGACCTGGACTAGACTGGATCTTGCAAGTTCTGGATGTTTGGGGTTGATTAACCTCACATGTGTTTGTCACCAAGTACCCAGAAAGTGTTTGTTGGAGATCAGAGATGCGTTAGAGAAGAATCTGAAATGGTGCTAATTATATTGACGGCAAATTCAGAGCAGATGTGATGCCTTTAACTCATTGACACATTGACAGAATCTTCAAACACCCATTTGCACACAAACAAGGGTCTAACACCACCCTGTTTTGACATATGTAGACTCACGGACCCTATTACGTCAGCCTCACTGTCATCATCGGATAAAAGCTGTCAGTTTTTTTTTTTTTTTTTTTTCTGATCAGAGGCAATAATGAGAGTGGCGCTAATGATGGCCTGTGTATAGATAAAGATAATAAGGCCTCCCTTACTCTTGATTCTATTTATGATTCCCCATGCTACTAGTTGGATCCACTGTATAATGACCAGTTTTATTTTAGTATTATTTATATACTATTGTAGTATTTATTAATATTTGGAATTTGTTTGGTGCCTTGATGCCACTTTCTCTGTCGCTGACCATTAAAGTTAATGACTCAAGTTCATAATAAAATTAAAAGAAATATCTGATCATCCTCCATAACGCGGTCGCTATATCATCTGTAAACTCCTGCATTACCAGACAATGACAGACACAATTTTCACATTACATTCCAAAGAGCTCCATTATCAGCCACACAGTGGAAAATGAAACCATATCCATAGGACTGGGCTGGAGCAGCACAGAATGGAACAGTTAAGCAATGAGACCGGTTTGGCCCAACGGTGGTGTGATGCAAGGGTGTGCTGGGTGGTTGTCAGGGCGTTGCTATGCGGTTTCTAAGTTCTAAGTGGTTTTAAAATATCTATGCAGTTGTTTCTAGGTGATTGTTAGGGTATTAATGAGTGGTTTCTTGAGTCAGGGTTGTTAAGGCTGGCCCACACTAAAAGATTTTTAAAATCTCATCAGATTTTTAAAATGTGAGAGACCACAAACATGACGATAAAAAAAAAAAAAATGTTCCTAGTGTGTGGAGTGCAGTGATGTGACTAAGACAGCACACCACACACTAACAAATTCCATCTACAAACAACCAGAGTCTCGCCTGTGAACAAAGGAAATTTTGCAAAATCTCTTGTGGTCAAACGTGACTTTAGAGTAAACTGAACATGGCGGACGACAAGCAAGAAGAAATGGCGATAATAGTGTTTGGACTACTTTTTACAGAAAAAAAAGAACAAGGTTTGGGTGAAGTCCTGTTATGCTTCCACTCGCTTTCTGATTGGTTATTTATTTTGTTTCACATGACGATCTACAGAGTGTGTGCGTGTTTATCCACAGGGTTCCCCCCACACAACAGGATTAGATTGTAAATATACAACATGTTGGATATTTACATTTTGAGATCAGTGCGGCCCTAATGTTCTTCCGAGCAGATTCAATCACTCTTAACACACCTCACACCACAGGAAAATCTGATAAAATAAAGATAATCTGACTTTATTTAGGATTGTCGGAAGGGGAGAATTAGGCCCAAAAACAGCCTGTAGTAGCAGTCAAAAGAGCCCACCGTCAAGGGTCTATGATATTCTGGTCTCTAGGAAAATAAAATAAAACAGGGCTCTTCAAATCTGGGCCTGGAGGTCCACTGTCCCGCAGAGTTTAGCTCCAGCCCATATCAAATTCACCTGCCTATAATAACTTTCTAATAATCCTAAAGGATCCCTCTATTTGCTTGTTCGGGTGTGTTTCATTAGGGTTGGATTTAAACTCTGCAGGACAGTGGACCTCCAGGGCCAGATTTGATGAACCCTGAAAAAAGAAAAAAAGAAAAAAGTATAGTTCTGGCTCTGAAATCCTATTCAGTGATTCACATTCCAAGCTGTTTTAAATTGGCCAAAATATGCACACATTAACTGTAGTAAATTCAGTAATGCATGGCATCTCAGGGCTTTAGTGAAAGTATGTAAATTGGATCTAGCACTACTGATTTAATTATACTTGTTTATTTTGGCTCTAATGATTCATATTCATATTAAAGTAGATTTTACAACTTTCTGAAGTAATTGCCTTAAACATCAGCCAAGAACACAATGTTGTTATACACACAACAAGCCATCGATTCTCAACAATATATTAAGACATAATTAGATGCATCTGAATAATTTTTGCAACTCTCTTGTGTAGCATTTGTTTATAGGATTTTATTACATTCACAGTCAATTTTCATTGTTCTAACATAAAATTATGGTTAATCCTTTCGATGGCTTGGTGAAAGTTCAGTCCGGAAGTTTCTAGACATAGCAACTGGTCTGGTTCTGTTTTTGTTTGTGTGATGATCTACTGGCTCACATCAATGACTGAGTTTGTGTGCACCATTGATGTACAAGGAGAGTTTGATGTGACTTAACCAAATACTGGCTGACCTTTTTTTTTGCTGATCGTGAATACTGCATGCCAATTTGTTCAACCATCATGTCATTTAATGTTTTCATCAAGCGTCAGAATTATTTTACCATGCCTGCCAAACTTTCCTCTTACTCCTCTCGTAACTCTCTGTGTTGAATGGAAAGGGCCGTCTGCATCCATTTTTTTCACGTCTGTAATCTCAAACTCGCGCCTTTGTTGTGTGTCCAGGCTTTGGCTTTATCAGAAACTGCCATCGTCTCCATGTGCATGTTTTATATGAAATGCTGTTTTCAGAGTATCCGGTTTACAATGTTGGACATCTTTTGGGACTATGATGGACTGTGGTAACTTTGTCTTTCTCTTTGTCTTCTGATTGGTTGGATTTTCACCACAGGGAACAAGGGCAAGTACTGCACCCTCCTCTTCTAAGATCTTCATGTTTTATTACATTCGTCAGTTGTTGTATCATTTTATTTTCAATGTCATTTGCATGCCACTTTCCCTGCTTTTTTCCAGGGCAGTCATGTCACATCTGTGTGCGTGCAATTAAAATGATCTGTCACTTCTCATGAGCGCATTTCATATCACATACACCGTTTTTTATTTATTTTTTATCTATAAACATTACATTGATTTTGCATGTTGTTAATATTTTTGTTCATCATTTCTCTTTTACAGTTTCTCCTGTAAAACGTGTTCTGTCAAATCAACCGATATGGGTTTTTGTAATGGCCAATGCTAATACAGATAACTAGAGATTGGCATGGTGGATATAATGCTGAAGGATATATTTGATATCCCCCCAAAAATCTTTAACCAATCCAGCTGGAAGACCAGCTTGGCCATGCTGCAAGACCATCTAAACCAGATTAGGCTGGTTTCATAATGTGTATTACAATTAAATTAAGTTTTTGTTATGCCATATTAATTCGAATTTCACTTTTCTAGTCTATGCCAGTCTAATCTCAGAATGGCCACATATTGGTCGATATATTCTCATTTTATAGTTTTTAATATCTTTAATATGATATGTCTTAAACACGTCTTTCTCTCTCTCTTTCTCTGTGTAGTCTCTGAGACCATGCAGCAGGAGAAATTTGAGGAATATGGGTACACCTTTATTGCACCCAGGTAATACACACACATACATATATACACCAAGCAAAAACAGCAGACCTCCCACAGGGTTTAGTCGTGACAGGTTTATATGAGCTGTATCTAGACTCCATTGGTCTTTGAAGGCCTGTAAATTCACACCTTCAGACCCACACATCACTCCCCTTAACAATGGATCCCACAGACATGGCAGCAGCAAAAATGTTTGGTCTCAATTTCACACTACTTAAATGCACAAGCCTCATTTTGGTCATCAAACTAGAATAATTATTCAACTTTTTTTTTCAGGGAATACTGCAAGGACCTCAAAGTCTCATCCAACAACACCCAGTTCCTGATGGACTTCAATGAGTACATTGACAGAAAAACACCAAATGATCCTATGTGTGAGTGCAAACTTGAACACATTTATACATCTGAGAGGGTGAGCTGTAGGTACTGTGTTGGACACATTGAGCACACTGCAATTAAATACTGTGTCCCACAATGCAATATGCTTGACTTGACATTTTCCATCCATCCATCCATCCATCCATCCATCCATCCATCCATCCATCCATCCATCTTTTTGTTTCCTACCGATTACATAAACAGTGAATATTTGTTTTTCATATTGATTACTTCATTTAAAAGTAGACACTTCAAGCTTCCTAAAAACATATCTCTCATGTCTGTGTGGCAAGTATTCGCTGAGCTGAGTAAATTGTTCTGACACATTTCAGAAAGAAGTTCACAGAGACAGCAGAAAGCACACCCTGTTTGCTTTCCTTATTTTACAAAAGCAAAAAGTTTTGTCACTATTGTGAGTTTACACAAATTAAAAGTTTTGAATGATATATTACTTGTTTCTGTAAAACAAAAATTTACAAAGTATTTTAAAGGGATAGTTCACCCAAAAATGAAACTTTAATGTTTATCTGCTTACTCCCAGGGCATCCAAGATATAGGTGACTTTGTTTCTTCAGCAGAACACAAAAGAAGATTTTTAACTCCAACCGTTGCAGTCTGTCAGTCATATAATGCATGTCAATGGTAACATTTTAAAGTATGAGAGCTATGAGAGTAAAAAACATACAAATACGAATCCATATTAAACCCTTTGGCTAGTGACGACACATTGATGTCTTAAGACACGAAACGATTGGTTTGTGCAAGAATCCGAACAGTATTTATATCATTGTTTTACCTTGAATGCAATCTATGTACAACAGCCTTCTCTGCGCGATCACTTCCGGTAAGTGAGGTCAAAATACACGATATGGCGTAGAGATATGAGAGTCCGCGGGGGTCCCGAGCTCCGGCCGCTCAAAGTTGGAACTTTGAATCGGGCACAACTCCGAAGCCGAGCCGAGTCGGGGCTCCATACTCTAGGGCCACGGGGGTCCCATGGGTACCTCCCCACACCCAGAGTTTGGAGCTCCGAGTTGGCTCGGTTTCCAAGATACGGCTGCTTAAATCCGGACAGGAAGTGGCCGTATCTCGGGACCGGGAGGTCCCAGGAGCTGGGGACGGTGGGGGTGGAAGGCCTGGGGGTGGGACCTACAGGACCCCTCCGTGCCCGGAAGCACGAGCTCTGACTCGGCTTGACCCCCGAGATACACCCGGTTATACATAAGGGACTTTTGGACAAAACCGTCGATATCTCGGAAAGGATGGGTCACAGTGGCTTGTCCTTCAGGGTGGTGAGGGGTCCCTAGGGGCCCTCTCGGACCCTGGAGTCCCGAGCCCCCAGGACCCTTCCTTCCGAAGCACAACCTTTCCTGTCAGGCCTTGTATCTCGTCCTAGAAGCTCGGGATAGGGCCCATAGAGACCCTCCTTCGATCCAAGTTTGGTGCCTCTAGACGGCTCGGCGGCGGAGCTGTAGCAGTTTGAAGTTCGGAGCCTATGGAGGATGTGAAAATTCCCCAAAGTCCAAAAATCCAAATGGAGCCCCGACTTCCACTCCCTCCGCCGCTCTAACCAAGGAGACTCGCCTTCCCTGGCCCTCGTGCACATTTGACCTCACCCACCAGAAGTGATCATGCAGAGAAGGCTGTCGTACATAGATTGCATTCGAGGTAAAAAAAAAGATATAAATACTGTTCGGATTCTCGCACAAACCGAATGTTTTGTGTCTGAAGACATCAGTGTGTCATCACAAGCCACAGGGTTTAATATGGATTTGTATGTGTATGTTTTTTTTACTCTCATAGCTCTCATACTCTAAACTGTTACCATTGACATGCATTATACGACACACTGCAATGGATCGAGTTAAAAATCTTAATTTCTGTTCTGCTGAAGAAACAAAGACACCTACATCTTGGATGCCCTGGGAGTAAGCAGATAAACATTAAAGTTTCATTTTTGGGTGAACTATCCCTTTAAGTTGATTTAGCTGCTATATGTAATAAATCCACCAAAACACACCTGCATGTTCGTCGACCCCAGAGGGTTAAAGGGCAAAATGGCAATTTTGCAAAAGTTTTACTGCTCTTTCATTATTAAATGGTACTCGTTATATAATTTCCACATACTTCAAAAAGCAGTAATTAGTATACAGTATGTAGTGCAGTATGACATGAATGTTCTATTCAAATAAACATCCCCAGTAAACATTCATTGTTTCATAGTTAAATGTGTTTTCTGAGTCATTTTTGCAGTGACTTTAAACCAACTGTAATCAAACCAACTGGATATTGTATCTAATGCAAAGACATCAAGTGTCAAATACTTTTAAGGACCGCTGTATCACACTACCTTTTGCACATATAAACCACTGCTGTCGTTATTGATGTAATGATATCAGAGGTGAGCGGACTCAGATTACTCTCTTGTAGTCGCTGAGTCAGGTTGATTCCCGCTCAAGTGATGTCAGCGTGTGTGGCGGGCGGTCCCGCTGTCTGTGAAGGTGACCCCTGTCAGCACTCTGTTTAATCAGCCTGTAATTGATTAGTCTGCTCTGTAATGACTCCACTGCTGTCATCCTAATGTTCATACCCGTGATGACTCACTATGGTTTCTGTAAAAAGAGATGCTATCGCTGCAGCACTCATACACGAACACACCCAAAGATGTTTGCTAGCTTTTTGATTACTCAGATAGGCATTACTTTTTTCCTGAAAAGTATCCAGCAATGTTTGTGTCACCAAACTGTTGCTTTTAAGTTTATAGGTCCATATCATATAATTGTTTTAAATAATTTCCCCCTGAAGTCCACGTGATGATTTTTTATTTTTTTTTTTATTTGGAAATTTAGCTTTACGTGACCATTTCCATCTTCTCCCCCTCTCTCATTTGTTAATGTAGGTGTGATGAATACAATATACACTGATCAGGCATAACATTATGACCACTGAGATGTGACGTGAACAACACTGATTATCTCTTCATCACGGCACCTGTTAGTGGGTGGGATATATTAGGCAGCAAGTGAACATTTTGTCCTCAAAGCTGATGTATTAGAACCAGGAAAAATGTGCAAGCGCAAGGTTTTGAACGATTTTGACAAGGGCCAAATTGTGACTGGTTCAGAGCATCTCCAAAACTGCAGCTCTTGTGGGGTGTTCCCTGTCTGCAGTGGTCAGTATCTATCAAAAGTGGTCCAAGGAAGGAACAGTGGTGGTCATGGGCGGCCAAGGGGGGCGAAGGGGAAGCGAAGGCTGGCCCATGTGGTCCGATCAAACAGACGAGCTCCTGTAGCTCCTGTATCTCAATTTGCTCAAGAAGTTAATACTGGTTCTGATAGAAAGGTGTCAGAATACACAGTGCATCACAGTTTGTTGCGTATGATGCTGGCTCCTGTCCACTGCTGAAAGCGCCAACACGAGGTGTTGACTTGGCCTCCAAATTCCCCAGATCATAATCCAATCGAGCATCTGTGCTGAACAAACAAGTCCGATCCATGGAGGCCTTACCTCGCAACTTACAGGACTTAAAGAATCTACTGCTAACATCTTAGTGCCAGATACCACAGCACACCTTTAGGGGTCTAGTGGAGCCCATGCCTCGACAGGTCAGGGCTGTTTTGACAGCAAAAGGGGGACCAACACAATATTAGGTCATAATGTTATGCCTGATTGGTGTATTTTACTGCTGTTTCATTTTACATACCATGGTTTCCACCCTCTCTCTAAACTTTTTTTTTTTTTTTTTTTTTTTTAAAGGAAATGAAATAAGTAGCTATATAGTAATGTTCTTGATTGTGATAGACCGATATTGTCATAAACTTCTCAGGCACGGTTGTGGATCCAAATGCAGCTTTATTAGGGCAATCCAGAATCATAATCCATAAAATAAGCAAGAGGTCAAAACACAAGGCAGATAATCCAAAAACACAGGCAAACATGGAAATCAGGAAGAAAGTCAAAACCAAAAGACAGGTAAACAGTGGGACAGCACGCAAAAATGCAATGCGACACTTACAAGATTTTGCATAGAATGAGTGAATACACAGGGCTTAAATAGGCAGGCATTAACAAGATAATGACACAGCGGTGGTAGTAATCAAACATAAGTCCAGGCAATGGGTTATGGGAAATGCAGTTCATGATGGGAAAGCAAAGGAGACGGGAGGAGTGCCCTCTGGTGGAGATCACTCCAGCTGGCGGATGTAACAGATATACACTAACCTAAAGGATTATTAGGAACACCTGTTCAATTTCTCATTAATGCAATTATCTAATCAACCAATCACATGGCAGTTGCTTCAATGCATTTAGGGGTGTGGTCCTGGTCAAGACAATCTCCTGAACTCCAAACTGAATGTCAGAATGGGAAAGAAAGGTGATTTAAGCAATTTTGAGTGTGGCATGGTTGTTGGTGCCAGACGGGCCGGTCTGAGTATACATTCAGTATGCGGCAGTCCTGTGGGCGAAAATGCCTTGTTGATGCTAGAGGTCAGAGGAGAATGGGCTGACTGATTCAAGCTGATAGAAGAGCAACTTTGACTGAAATAACCACTCGTTACAACTGAGGTATGCAGCAAAGCATTTGTGAAGCCACAACACGCACAACCTTGAGGTGGATGGGCTACAACAGCAGAAGACCCCACCGGGTACCACTCATCTCCACTACAAATAGGAAAAAGAGGCTACAATTTGCACAAGCTCACCAAAATTGGACAGTTGAAGACTGGAAAAATGTTGCCTGGTCTGATGTGTCTTGATTTCTGTTGAGACATTCAGATGGTAGAGTCAGAATTTGGCGTAAACAGAATGAGAACATGGATCCATCATGCCTTGTTACCACTGTGCACGCTGGTGGTGGTGGTGTAATGGTGTGGGGGATGTTTTCTTGGCACACTTTAGGCCCCTTAGTGCCAATTGGGCATTGTTTAAATGCCACGGCCTACCTGAGCATTGTTTCTGACCATGTCCATCCCTTTATGACCACCATGTACCCATTCTCTGATGGCTACTTCCAGCAGGATAATGCACCATGTCACAAAGCTCGAATCATTTCAAACTGGTTTCTTGAACATGACAATGAGTTCACTGTACTAAAATGGCCCCCACAGTCACCAGATCTCAACCCAATAGAGCATCTTTGGGATGTGGTGGAACGGGAGCTTCGTGCCCTGGATGTGCATCCCACAAATCTCCATCAACTGCAAGATGCTATCCTATCAATATGGGCCAACATTTCTAAAGAATGCTTTCAGCACCTTGTTGAATCACCTCTTTTCCATGACATAATCCAAAACTATCAACTATAAAGACTTTCATTTCTCTCTGTCTGTATTGGTCAGGTCACGTCACTCTTGTAAACCGGTTGCTGCTGGATGCCGGTCTCACGGCGGACCTCGTCAAAGTTTGGAAGGAGCAGAGTGTGTAAGTTTAGGACAAAACACACACATGAAACAACATAAAACACTCATCCATGTCTGTGTGAAATGTCTCGAGTTTTCAAGTACAAAGATCTCCAGAGAAGACAGAAAGACGCCTTGAACACAAAGCTCATTTTAAAGTCCTGTCATGAATAAGAATGCTGTCTTATTGTTAAAAGCAAACTCGAGAGTCTAGCAATTATTACCAGGATTAAAGAACCCAACCATCTGGGAGTCCAAAAACACAACATACATTGCATATGACATATGTCAAAATAGTGTTTTTAATTAAACAAAGGGTGTTTCAATTACATTTTTACACTAAAGAATGGCCTAAATATTACATTGTTTTATTTTTTATTTTGTTGTTTTAATTGGAGGCTGAATGTGTTGTTTGATACTTGGAATGTCCTTGAAGTAAATGAATTTAATACTATGAATACCTAGTCTGTTTGTGGTCTTTCAGAAATCTCTTTTTTATTTTATCAGAGATGGAGTTTTGGCCCGGTTTGTGGCTACAGATGGAGGCATTACACGTGTGTATCCTAAAAGGTAAGTTCCATTCACAGTTGTGTGAAATATGTGCACCTCTCCATCGCCATGTGTGCATGTGTGTGTGTGAGATGCTAAATTCTTTACGATCTTTCCTCTGTCGGCAATCCCCGCAGGGGTCTGCGGTTGAGACCGAAAGAAAGAGTGAAAAGGCATGTTTCAGAGGATGTTTCTGGTTCAGAGTGTCTCTTTTGAGATTTCTTATGGGAGCCATGTGCAGCTCTCACTCTCTCCCCTGTCTTTATTAGCTAAATCTATAACATTGAGTGCTTGAGTTCATAAACTTAGTCTGGTGGTGTAAAACAGCAGGACAGTGTTAAAAAGCTACAGCAGTGCACCTATTCACTGTTCATATTTACTCACCTTGAAACACAAAAGGCTTGTTTTCTTTGTCACTTTTGGAGCTTCACAGCACCAATTACTGTCCACTTGCCTTTTATGGCAAACACCAGCATGGCATACTGCTAAATCATATTCTTTTGTGTTTCATTGGGTGGGATAAAAATGTTTTATGTCTGAGATTTTTCACTTTTCCATTAACTGTTGCTTTAAGGGTTCTCTTCCTCAAACCTTTGACATGCTGCATTATTAATACTTATCATAGAGATTTGTGGCCATGTTCAAAATAATAATTTTCTTCCAGCCCACTCCCACTCTAATTAATTTAATTTAATTTAATTTAATTTAATTTAATTTAATTTAATTGTAATTGTATTGTATTGTATTGTATTGTATTGTATTGTATTGTATTGTATTTTTAAAAATATATATTTTATTTTATTCTATTTTTTTCATTTAAAAAAGTATTTTATTTTATTCCAAAAAGTAATTGCATAATTCCTTGATATGCTGTATTATTAATACTTATAATAGAGATTAATGTCCACACATTGTTTCCTTTCTAAATTTATAGATGCTTTACTCTAAAATCTATAAAGAGAGTCTAATTGACTTGACATAGTGTGATTTATTTATTTATTTAGATATTGTCTCAGCAATGTAATTTACATGTTACTGTTATAATTAGTTATATTGAATTCATTTCTTTTATATGGTAAACAATAAGGATAATAGGGTGCCTTTTAATGAAAACCCTTGAATCCACTAAAAGTCATTCCCTTTATGCATTCATGTAGAATTTTTGGATTATGCATTCTTGAGTTCAATCAATGCATATTGTTATTGTTGTTGAAATGACTGATTTTGCATTTTGTTTGCAATGCTTCTTAATTTGGGTCTTCCTCCCATCTTTGTCACTTTCTAGTGCTGGGGAAGAATGGGGTGAAAACTCTGAGACGTATGACTCAAGTTTTTACAAAAGGAGTCTGGACAATGACATATACATCTTCACTGCCCCATACATCAACAGTAAGCAACACACTCGCACTTACAGTACAGATCCCCTCTATAACTTTTGGATAGATGTGTGCTCTGTTTGGCACTCTGCTGCTTTGCTAAGACAGCTGTTGATCTACTCGAAATGCACACCTACAGATCTCTTGCCAAGGTCGAGTAAGCTTATATTACTGGGGGATTACCATTCAATGAGACTACCTCACATTCACGCACGTGTGGTCTGCAGGACTAATACACACACGGTCAAGAAGCACCCATGCGCCAAGATGCAACCCCAAGGGAACGCCTGGTCCTTGTGTTTATGGGAGGTTTTACCATCTAAGCTAATGGTGAAAGCAGACTGAAACCCTTACAGATCTATCTCAAACATTTGGATATCAGATGTAACATGTCTACCTTGGCAGGTGTTACCAGATGAATTGCATCAGCATTTGGATATTAAAACCGTGCTTGTTCGGATTAGTTAAATGAAGCACAAAGGGTCAATCTGACCTTTATAGTAAATGCATTTCATTGTTCTGCATTTGTGTAATCTTTTCCCTTAAAACAGAGAGCAGAGAGTCTGGTTATGAGTCTGGTATCCTTGTCAGTAAAGCAGTGGACTTGGACATCAGTGGAGCAAAACTCAAACCTGCTGGTGAGCTCTTAAAATTCAGTTACACTGCCATTCAAAAGTTTGGGGACAGTATGATTTTTATTTATTTTATTATTTATTCTTTTTTTTTTTTTTTAAAGCAATTAATACTTAAAGGGATAGTTCACCCAAAAATGAAAATTCTGCCATAATTTAGTCACACTCAAGTTGTTCCAAACCGGTATAAATGTATTTATTCTGCTGAATGCAAAGATTCAAGATTCAAGAGTTTTATTTGTCACATACACAGTTATATACAGAATATACAACCGGCAGTGAAATGTAAACAGGTCCGCTCCATGGACAGTGCAAATTCACAGTTAAAAACACAAGGAGGAAATTATAATAGAAATAGAATAAAAAAATGTACTATATATATATATATATATATATATATATATATATAGAATTATAAATAAATCAAGTAGAAAAAATAAAAATAAAAATAAATAAAGAAGTGGACTAAAAATAAGTGAAATAAACTGTGTAGTGAGTAAACTGTAGACCTATAAATATGTGGTTAACAGAAATGTACAAAGTATAATGTGCAAACAGGTTTATAACAGGTTGTTACACAGTAACAACGAGAACAGAAATTGCAGTGCAATGTCAGTGTTTCGATGGTCACGTGATGTTAAGTGACTGAGTTCAGGAGTCTGATGGTCTGGGGGAAGAAGCTCCTCCTGAGTCTCTCAGTTTTGGCCATCAGGCTTCGGAAGCGCTTACCAGATGGCAGAAGCGTGAAATGAGGGTTTGCAGGGTGATTAGAGTCCTTGATGATCTTGGTAGCTCTACCTTTGCAGTGTTTGGTGTAGACGTCCTGCAGAGACGGGAGAACTGACCCTGAGATACGCTCGGATAAGCGCACAACTCTTTGCAGGGCTTTGCGGTCATGACTGGTGCTGTTCCCATACCACGCTGTGATGCACTGAGTTAATACACTTTCTATCGCCCCTAAATAGAAAGTTTTCAGGATAGCTGGTGAAACCCTGAATTTCCTCAGCTGGCGCAGGTGGTACAGTCTAAGGAAGATATTTGGAAGAATGTTTGTAACCAAACAGCCATTTACTAACAGAAAAAATACTATGGTAGTCAATGGCTGCCGAGATCTGCTCGCTTACAAACATTCTTCCAAATATCTTCCTTTGTGTTCAGCAGAATAAATAAATGTATACAGGTTTGGAACAACTTGAGGATGAGTAAATGATGATAGAATTTTAAATTTTGAGTGAACTATCACTTTAAGAACGCACTGAATTGGTCAAATGTGACAATACAACAAATAATTTATCTTTCAAATAAATGCTTTCTATTCATCAAATACTGAACAAGTTATCAGCAGCACAACAGTTTTCAACATTGATAATAATAAGAAATGTTTCTTGAGCTGCAAATCAGCAATGATTTCTGAAGGATCATGTGACACTGAAGACTGGAGTAATGATGCTGAAAATTTAGCTTTGGAATCACAGGAATAAACTGCATTTTAAAATGTATTAAAATAGAAAATACTTATTTTAAATTGCAAAAATATCTCACAATATAACTGTTTTTAGTGTGTTTTAACTAATAAATGTTTAAACCAAATAAATGTAGCCTCCTTGAGCATTAAAGAAATAATAATAATAATCTTACAGACCTAAACTTTTGAACGCTATTGTGATTGTTTTCTTTTAAATAAAATGTCAGTGTAAAATCTTATAACATTTAGTTTTAATAGAACTGTGTTTATACTGAATTAGTAAAAAGGTTTTTCATTAAAAAAAAACCAAAAAAACAAAAACAGTAATGTCACCGGTATGTGGTTAGTTCTTGCAAAAATAATTTTGTTTGTGTTTTTATGATTCATCACTGATGACTAGCAAATGTTATGACTAATGATTTGGTCATACTCTACATTTAATTAATTCCAGAGCTTTGTGTTCATCAAGATCTGACCCTGACATAGCTTCTTCTCATCATCATCTTTTATCATTTTTTTTTGCCCTTGGATGAATAAGATTTCATCACATGACACAATATGTATTTTATGTTATTATACAGTTGTGGGAGTCAAACTCAACGTGTCGGCCTGGATGAACAGCTTCATAAACGCTACCACCAAGAAAAATGTAAGCAGAAATGACTCCTTTTCCTTATCGGCACATGTGGAAGCTGTTTAGTCACAAACGCAGCCTCTCTAGATAGGCCGATATTGCTGTCTGAGAGCGCAGATGAATTGACTCGCTCCAATAGTCGTTGTTAAAAGCTTGTTTCATGAATTCTCAGTTCTCTCCTCACATAATTTCCTCTCCGCAGTGCAAGGATGAGATCTGTGGGTGCCTCAGGAATGATAAGGTAGGGCGCTGACTGCTTCATGCTGCTCTGACCTCTGTAGTCACTTATCTGAAGCTGCTTTCACTCTCGGTTTCTGATGAATGGCTGTTTTTACTCCTCAGCAAGTGGACTGTGTGATTCTGGACGATGGCGGCTTTCTGCTCATGTCCAATCAGGATGACTATATCACGCAGGTAGAATATATTTACAAGGCAGATTTAGTATTTTTGCTATTTTAATGCCAGCTCCAGCAATACTGTATGCTAAAGGAGTCTTTTTCTGATGTTCAGATTGGTCAGTTCTTTGGTGAAGTGGACCCTGTTCTGATGATCACTCTGGTCAACTCGTCACTGTTCTCCTTTAATAAAACCTACGACTACCAGTCCGTCTGTGACCCAGAGAGAGAAACTAAAGCTGCTGCAGGACCCCGTTCTATATACGTGGTAAAGAACTTTATATTGTCAACTTCTTTAGAAAGCCATCATGTATTGTATGATTGTGTGTCTTTATTAACTGTAGCATCTATATTTGTGTGCTTGTTTTTGGCAGCCAACGATAGCAGATATGCTAACTGTAGGCTGGTGGGCCTCCACTGCCGTCTGGTAAGAATAAATAAACACCGCTCACTGAAAGATAGACAGATGAAGGATAGCAGTGTGAGGTGGATGTTCTCATTTGTTTGTCACTGTCTCCCTCTTAGGTCAATTTTGCAGCAGCTTCTTCTCAGTCTAACTCTCCCAAATGTCATGGGGACAGGTATGTTAAGTGTTTAAATGATGGAATTCTGGATCTTCTGCATTTAAGAAACTTTGGATATTTAAAATCGAGAAATAAATTAAATTTAAGCCTTTAAAAAAACAGTTACCTCATTCATTCTAATCTTGTTTTACCAACTTAAGTTTATTTAGTAATGCCTACTAGATGCATTGAAAATGTGGAGGACTGAGTGGGATGCTCAATGGTGGTGCATTGCTGCCACATACATATTATTTTTTTCCACTCAATTATGTCGTAATAACAAGTCGTCACCTTTATTTATATAGCGCTTTTTACAATACAGATTGTTTCAAAGCAGCTTTACAGTGGTAACAGGAAAATAATGCAACAAAATTTGATTCGGCTGGACAGCCTCTCTGGAGAAAACGTCTCGGTTACCTATGTAACCCTCGTTCCCTTTCGTTCAGTCACTCCGAGTAACGTCAGTGACTGACGAATGGGGGATTCGCCCATTCATCAGTCACTGACGTTACTCGGAGTGACTGAACGAAAGGGAACGTCTCGGTTGCGTATGTAACCCTCGTTCCCTGAGGAAGGAACGGAGACGTAACGTCCCTCTGCCACTCCGCTGTACTGCTGGAACGGCCAAAGTTCAGTCTTGGCTCCTCAGCAGGTAAACATAATGCGATGTGCTTTGCGTACTTCCTTATATACCCACGCGGTGGGGCGGAGTTACGCATGCAAATTCCGCATGCCCATGGCATTAGATCTCGAAGATGATAGGCTTCTAAGCGAAACCCCCATTCGTCAGTCACTAACGTTACTCAGAGTGACTGAACGAAAGGGAACAGTGATGTCATCGTCCAGCTCAGTTCACTTTAATTCTCATGTGGTGTCAATACAGGCAGATCAGTAATATAGTTGAATATTTAGTGTCCCCAACTAAGCAAGATATTATGTCGTTAAAATGACATTTTCTCATAATAACGAAATGTTATGTCATTAAAACGACATATTTTGTAGTGACGTGTACAAAATGCCTTTATCCACTGATCTATAATAAAGAATTTATATAGCTAATATAATAAATATATACAATGCATGACTAATCTGACTTCTCCACCACGGACAATTCGGACAATCTCTGGTTGTCAATATATTTTACACTAATATAATTAATATACACTAATATATAATACAATATAATACTACAGTATCTCTGGGTAATTCCTTTTTGCAGGAATAGAAGTTTATTCATGGCCAGTAGATCACTGGTCACAACAACCAAGAGAAACTCTCTGAACAGAAAGATACATGCACATTTATACCCTGTTGAGTAAAAATCAATGTCACTCACTTTTTTTCTGTAATTGGTTATACTGATCTGGTGATTAAACTAACTAGTCATATGACTGTTAGTTCTACTGTGTTAAGTCTAGATTCTTTGATGTATATAGATGTACATGGTCTTTGATCTGAGCATCCTTAGGGCCCTATCATACGGCAGGCGCGACGCAAGTGTTTTTTTGCTAGTTTCAGCCCGACACAGTTATCATTTTAACGTCCAGCGGCACATTGTTTAAATAGCAAATGCACTCGCACCAATCTGTTCGCCCATGGGCATGCTAGTCTGAAAACAAGGTGTGTTCAGGTGAATTGTTGGTGCGTTGCTATTTTGAGACAACCGACTGCGCCATTGATCAACAAAAACCTGGTCTAAAGCAGTATTTTTTTGTGTTATTTAAAGGGCGTGTTAGTAATGTGTACATATAGGCGGGTACACAATGTGCATGCACTCTGCTTATTACACACACAGGGATGCACAGCAGCACACAAACATGCTTAAATATTACAAATAAAATGATTCCTCTCTGGAGAAGCGTTCAGTCTTTTCGCTCGCAAATTCTGCCATTTAAATAGCGAATCTGCCATGGTGCAAGCGCAACTGGCTTTTAAAGGGAATGGGAGATGGGATTAGTTTATTGCACATTACGCCCAAAACACACCCATGACTCATTAAGAGACTAGAGACAACCCTTTTGGACCATGTGCTTGGCGCACCGACTGTTCTTTCCGTCGTTAAACTAGCAAAAGGGGATTCAGACTAGTCCTAAGTGCACCTGCGCCATGCGCTTCAGACCATGTGCTCAGATCGTTAAAATAGGGCCCTTAGTTCACACTTTTCTGAATATTCCATGTTGAAATACCCTTCTGACTCATTCTAAAGCCATTACATAAAATATTTCCATCATAAGTTAAAATGCATGGATTAAGTGAACTTCCATTGTACAAATGTAAATTGATTTCATGCAATGCAAGTGAGTCAAAATAATTTGATGCAGTACTAAAACTGAACAAGCATCCAGTTCTTGATATGTTGGCTGTTGATCCATATGTGTGTTTTGATATTTACATTATGTGGATGGTGTGTTTGTGTGTTTTCAGCATACTCGGAGGATGACCTCTCGGATGCGTTCTCCAAAGAGAGCTGTATCACCGAACAGACTCAGTATTTTTTTGAGAACGAGAACAAATCTTTCTCTGGAGCTATGGACTGTGGAAACTGCTCCAGGTGAGGGCTGTTTTTATGTTTGTATGTGCATAAATCCATCCGCATTCCCTCCATCCGTGTGGGAGTGCGTGTGAGCATGTACAGATGATGTCAGTGCTCTCTTTCTGTCTCTTGCTGGATAATTGCTCATCCCGGTAAGTCATCCCTCCAAGGACCGAGCAGCTCAGCTTTCCTTCTCTTTTCCCCTCCGTCCCCTCGTTCTCCAGATCCGTCCGACGTCCAGCCGGCTGTAAATCCCGCTGGCCGTGCTGTTTAATGTAACACCGCTAAAGCAAAACGTGTTGGGGTGGGTGGGGGCGCTCGGCCTGACAGAAACTCTACGCCTTTTTTACGAGCCCCACGTGTGACTCTGCGTACGATAGTTTTTCTTCCATGTTAACTACTTTAGACATGTAAAGTTTAACAAGAGCCATAAAGAGAAATCCATTTGTGAGATCTCAGGAGCTCAAGACCTGAGCTTCGGCATATGTAATTCAATCTCGCTCGCAGAGACATCAACACCAGATCAGTCTAAAGGAACGCATGTACTGATGAGAGAACTGCTGGAATGCCAGCATGAGGATGGCTTAAACAGAACATCAAGACGACTTACAGCAAATTAGACTTTTTTTTATCTATTATTAAAGTCACATTTCTTCAGATTTTTGCATTGGTTATCTGAGGTCTGCTTGTCTTCTTCCAGCCCTACAGATCTTCTTGGATAAAAAACTCTCCTCAGAGGTTACATAATGCCTCTGTTTTGAAACCTAATGCGCTGCCGTGCTGTCTGCTGCCTACAGAGACACTAGGGTTGGATCAATATTGAAATTTTGGCTTTAGTACAGTACCATCCTCTGGTCCTAATTTATTGATACTGAAATAGCACCTTAGGCAACAAATAAACAGCTTTGACCGACTGGCGAACTGCAAGAAGTGTCAGTAGATCTAATGAAATAAAATAAGTGTTGGGCTCATTATAAATTATACATTTATAACATTGTAAATGTATTTACTGTTACTTTTGAGCAATTTAATGCATCCTTGCTGAATAGATGACAACTTTTGAATGGTAGTGTATATTCTGTATTTGATTTATAAATAAATTACAGAATTAAACAATTTCAAATTCAGTAAATAGTAAATACTCAGTAAATACTACAGTAAATACTCATTGAAACTTTAATTTCATACACACAGACACACTGCTCATTAAAACCCCCCACAGTCATGTTTTCAGGCCATTTCAAGTTTGATTTTGACGTGATATAAAGCGGTGATAATTAAGTGGTCAAGCTGTTTACTTCGTTTTTAATTAGTCTTCCCATCAACGCCATCGTTGTCTTCATTCAGGCCAATTCGCGAACATGCTCGAAAACAAGAGGTGGGATTTATCGCACAAGCCAATCATAACCAATCAAAATCAATCATAGCGCAATAGAGGCATTGCCTCCTCTCATGTGACTTTCCCCCATTCATTCTCAATTACCCCCCACTTTAGTCTCAGCTTCAGACGGACCTTTGGCTGAACGTCTGATGCATATGGCACATTTTCTGGAAACACTTCAGGAGTTTCAAAGTCGTCATCTGATTGGTTGAATTCTACAGGATGTTCGCAAGACGTGTGCGTTCTTTAATGGTCCGCCTGGAAACAAAGTGCTTACAGGATCAACTAAACACTGGATTTTCAAAAGTATGTGAAGTTCGCAGCTCCATTGTTGCAGTAAACTTACACAAAGTTCTAGAATGAATAATTTATAGATGCATGCCAGTCTGTTATTGTAGCGACATAGACTTTACATTTTCACGGCCCTAAACATGACACAGAACAAAACGAACTGTAATTGGTTGTGTTTCATGTAAGTCAAATGTCCTCTTGGGCGGTCCCTGACCAATGAAAGCTGTAAAAATGTCCAGATCTTCTGCTGTCAGTCTGAAGGTCTGGCTACGCGAAACTATCTGTTTTAAGTCAATGTGATCAGAGGAAGCACCTGTGGGTGTCGCTGTTGGACTGTGTTACTTTAAAAAGATGAGTAACAATTACACATTTTTGTCACATTTTGTAGTATTTGCGTTTTTACTTTTGTAATAACACTTTTGCCACAACACAACAAAATCAAGCCACAACACAATGAAATCAAGCCACAACACAACAAAATCAAGCCACAACACAACGAAAAAGCCACAACACAACAAAATCAAGCCACAACACAACGAAAAAGCCACAACACAACAAAATCAAGCCACAACACAACGAAATCAAGCCAAGCCACAACACAACGAAAAAGCCACAACACAACAAAATCAAGCCACAACACAACAAAATCAAGCCACAACACAACAGAAACAAGCCACAACACAACAAAATCAAGCCACAATACAACAAAATCAAGCTACAACACAACAAAATCAAGCCACAACACAACGAAATCAAGCCACAACACAACAGAATCAAGCCACAACACAACAAAATCAAGCCACAACACAATAAAATCAAGCCACAACACAATAAAATCAAGCCACAATACAACGAAATCAAGCCACAATACAACAAAACAAAATCAAGCCACAATACAACGAAACCAAAATCAAGCCACAACACAACAAAATCAACCCACAACACAATGAAATCAAGCCACAACACAACAAAATCAAGCCACAACACAACAGAAGCAAGCCACAACACAACAAAATCAAGCCACAACACAACAGAAACAAGCCACAACACAACAAAATCAAGCCACAACACAAAGAAATCAAGCCACAACACAACGAAAAAGCCACAACACAACAAAATCAAGCCACAACACAACAGAAACAAGCCACAACACAACAAAATCAAGCCACAACACAACAAAATCAAGCCACAACACAATGAAATCAAGCCACGCCACAACACAATGAAATCAAGCCATAACACAACAAAATCAAGCCACAACACAATGAAATCAAGCCACAATACAACGAAATCAAGCCACAATAGAACACAACAAAATCAAGCCACAACACAACAAAATCAAGCCACAACACAAAAAAATCAAGCCACAACACAACGAAATCAAGCCACAACACAATGAAATCAAGCCACAATACAATGAAATCAAGCCACAATAGAACACAACAAAATCAAGCCACAACACAACAAAATCAAGCCACAACACAAAGAAATCAAGCCACAACACAACGAAAAAGCCACAACACAACAAAATCAAGCCACAACACAACAGAATCAAGCCACAACACAACAGAATCAAGCCACAACACAATAAAATCAAGCCACAATGCAACAGAATCAAGCCACAATGCAACAAAATCAAGCCACAACACAAAAAAATCAAGCCACAACACAATGAAATCAAGCCATAACACAACAGAATCAAGCCACAACACAACAAAATCAAGCAACAACACAACGAAATCAAGCTACAACACAACAAAATCAAGCCATAACACAACAAAATCAAGCCACAACACAACAGAATCAAGCCACAACACAACAAAATCAAGCCACAACACAATAAAATCAAGCCACAATACAACGAAACAAAATCAAGCCACAATACAACGAAAACCAAAATCAAGCCACAATACAACGAAACCAAAATCAAGCCACAACACAACCAAATCAAGCCACAAATCAAAAAAAATCAAGCCACAACACAACAAAATCAAGCCACAACACAACGGAAATGCTCCCGACCACTAGGGGGCTCTCAGAGCATGGGAAAGTTGCCACTGTTCTATAGAGTCTGCAGTCTTACAAAGATATCAATACCACAATTAGCTTTAACAGTATGTAGGGTAACCATTGTTTATCGACATGAAATATTAATTTAAAATCACCTACATGCGTTATAGCATATTTATGCTCGAGAATGCTTTGCCTTTGACCCGCTACCACGACGCATGGCGCTTTAAGGGAACGTCTGCCAGTTCCACCAAGTGGTTGAAATGTATAATTTTGTATTAATTAAAATGACATTTTAATGTTCATGTTAAAATTCCACAACTTGACTGTATTGGTAAAACTGACTTAGTAATGCTCAACACAACATTGTTGTGGCTTGATTCCGTTGTGTTGTGGCTGGATTCCGTTGTGTTGTGGCTTGATTTCATTGTGTTGTGGCTGGATTTCTATGTGTTGTGGCTTGATTTAGTTGTGTTGTGGCTGGATTTCTATGTGTTGTGGCTTTTTCGTTGAGTTGTGGCTGGATTTCTATGTGTTGTGGCTTGATTTAGTTGTGTTGTGGCTGGATTTCTATGTGTTGTGGTTTTTTCGTTGTGTAGTGAACTTATGTATGCTTTTGAAATCTTGTTGTGTTGTGCACTACTGGGCCACCATAGGAAAGCCCTGATATGTATACGTATGTATGTATGTGTGTATGTATGTTTGTGTGTGTGTGTGTGTGTGTGTGTTTAAACCTATGATTTTCTTCTTTGAAACACAAAAAATTATATTTCAGGAATGTTTCAGCTCTTTTTGTCCATATAATGAAAGTCAATGAGATCCAAAACAACACTGGACCTCAGTGACTTCCATTACAAAGACAAAAGCAGTAAAAAAAAACAATTATTCAAAATGTCATCTTTTGTGTCTTGCAGAAAAACAAAAAAAGCCAAACACATCTGATGCAACATGAGGGTGAATAAATGATGACAGAATGTTTTTTTTTGTTTTTTTTTTGGGTGAACTACCCCTTTAAAATGCTGTCTAGGTATGCAGCTCACTATAGGTTTTGGAACATCGCTATAGTTTCTCACAGGATGTTTTTCATGGAGACCACATAAACCCACCTGAAACACTCCTCTGCGCTCTCCTGCTCTCATGAATAAAGCATTCCTCAGAGGGCAGACAGATGTGAGCCACTGAACTTTAGGACTCCATGCTTCTCTGTGATCATCAAGCGCTCCGTGTGTGTGTGTGCATATGTGTTTGCGTGAGTGTGACCCCGATGGCCGCTATGATCTGAGGCTCGTTATGCACCACTGAGCATGCTGGGTAGCAGTAAACAGCCTGTGATTACGGAGAGAGCAGGTGATGTGTAACACAGAGCTTTAACACACACATCCCGATTCCCTTTATATACGCTTACATGCGCACAGGCCGGTGCAAAAACCTGTGTCACTCTGTTTTAAGGAGAGGGGGGGAGCCGTAAAAGAGAACAAGAGAATGCTATAAAGAAAAGTCATGGCTGAAACTCGTTCGGTGATGACAGTACGTAACAAGCTGCCAACCGACGCAGATTTCCAATATAATACACTCATCTCCTGTTACACTTACTAAAGACTTCCACACATGTGGGGACGGTTTTGGATATGTAAGACGTGTATAATTGATTCCTGACAAAGAGCTTATGCGTAATGTTCTGAGTGTGTGGACCGCCGTTTATACCTACTTGTTTTTGTTTACTGTTCCTTCTGTTAAAATGTCATATATGGGTGGTCTCGCTGAGGCATATGTCCACTTAGCTTAGAGTTGTATAAACCATGATACCTGTCTTACGATATAAGCTGTTCCTGTGAGAACTGTTTGTGTCTTAATCACTTTGCTGTTTTTTATTATTTATTTATTTTTTAGAATGTACCGGGCGGAGAAGCTCCCTAACACGAATTTGGTATTTTTGATCTCTGACGCAAAGAGTTCCTGCCTTTCCTGTGATCCCAAACCACTGAGACAAGCCGAACAGCCCTGTATCCTTCAAATTATGCATTTCCTTATGTCTTGTGGTGTTCAAAAAGTACAGCATGATGTCAACACCAACACCAAAGTCATGGGTTCAAGAAAAAAAAAATTTCTCATCAATGATGCATTAAATTGATAAAAATGAGAAAGACTTACATTCTCTACAAAGATTTCTATTTCCAAATAAATGCTGCTCTTTTATTGTTTGAACTTTGTATTCATCAAAGAATCCTGAAAACACAAACCACAATCATTTTACACAAAAAAATATATTAAGCAGTGTGTGTGTGTGTGTGTGTGTGTGTGTGTGTATATATATATATATATATATATATATATATATATATATATATAATATAATATATATTAAGCAACTGTTTTCAACTGTTGTTGATAATAATAAGAAGAAATGTTATTTAACACCAAATTAGCATATAGAATGATTTCTGAAGGTTCATGTGACACTGAAGACTGGAGTAATTCAGCTTTGCCATCTAAGGAATTCATTACATTTTAAAATATATTAAAATAGTAAACACTTGTTTTAAATTGTATTAATATATTTCACCACATTAATGTTTTTACTGTATTTTAACCCTCTGGTGCTGTTTGGTCAGGTGGCATGAATGGTATGAATCTTGGTAAAGGTTTTGGCACTTGGTGTGTGACCACAACAAAAAAAATCCTGGACATGATTCGAAAAGGTTAAATGGCCCTGAAAAAAATGAGTCACACTTGAATTTTTTGCAGTCAAAAAGGACCACATTGAAAATGAATGGGAGACGAATTTCATCTATTGGAAATTTTTGGTACTGCGCACAAACTAATTCTTACTGGAAGTTAATTTTTTTGAGATATAAACCTAAAATTTGTCTGTGCTTCAAAGCATTCAAAATGTATGACAGTTTAAGATGGAAATTTAATTTTCAGTTTCATGCTCAAAAACTGAATAAATGGATTATAATTATTGCATAAATATAATTTAGTACCATAAAATCCCCTAAAATTCAAAATAATAAATAAAAAACATGATCAAACTAAAATATAGTGCAATCTTTTCACTGAAAAAAAAAAAAACTTTTTGACTGACACGCAAAACAGTCTTTGTCTTTTTATTAGTAGTTTCTAAAGGCCCCGGTAACGAATTGATGTGACGTCATCTCGAACAAAATCAGGCCAAAACGAAGATCTTTTTGTGTTTATTTCAGGAATTTGAAACAGCTTGCCAAAACAAACTTTTCTGAAAATTTAGCTCTTACTGGTAAACACCACCAAACTACCATTGCTCTATGGCGATCATGTAATAAGCAGGTGTGGCTCTGAGGTTCTTCCTTCTTTGACGTGGAAATCATCTCTATCATCTTAATCATCTTAATTTCATAAATGGATGAATGGTAAAATCATAAATACACCGTCCCTTTATAGTAGAAATTGGAGTAATTCTAATTTAAAGAGACACTGACACTGTTTTTTTCATGTTTAATAATGTAAAGCTGCTTGCTTAAAAGTGATGTGACTTTACTGGAGTGCTGAATTGCAGAGCTTGTGCAAACATATCCACATCGCTATGATCAGATGCTTTCTTAACTGCTGTTTTCTCACCGCTTTCATTTTTGTTGTGTGTTTATTTTGTTGTTGAAAGGAAAGCACGCAGCACATATTTACATATTCATGTAAACTCCGCTCTCAGCAGTGTAGGCGGCATCAGGATGTTCACTAACAGTGTAAGATTTTTCAAATAACTTAAATGAAAAAGAACTATATCGGGGCCTTAAGATTGAGATAATTACATTTGTTTTGAAGTTCCAGCTATTGTCCTTATAGAATTGTTTCAGCTACTGGTCCTGACCCATGTGTGCTGGCCCAGAACCCTCGGTACAGGAAAGGACCGGACGTCTGCTTCGACAACAATGCAGATGTAAGTTAAAACCAAAATGGGCAAAACTCAAAATTGCTGGTTCACTGCTTGTTTTTTTTTTTTTTTCTGTTTGCGCGTTGAATGCTCATTGGCTGCTCATCATGCCTGTCACTGCTATTATGAGCCTTTGTGTCCAATCAGTGGCTCCTTTTACCTTTTACCTGTCTATCATTTTGCTGCTCCTTATGCTTTGTGTTTGATGGTCAGTTTTAACTTGTTGTTTTGCTGCCATTCATATTTCAGGTAGTTTCCTCATAAAAGCAATGTGGCAAAAATGTCTTTATGTTCTTAACCCCAATTTAATTGTATCATGCTAGACTTTCTCAAATATCTGCTTATCATATAAGGGTTACAATGCCCTATATTGTTTATTCAGTACCTCAATATGGACCCAGAGGCAGGACGCCACTGCTTTCCTCCTGCTGTGAAAGTAGGAAGTGCATTTTCAGCTAGTTCCCTGAGAGATTTTCTGTGGAATAAACATAGGAAGCTCCAGATGTGTTTCCATCCTTTTGACTGCAGCATTGATAATACGCCCCTATGCCTCTCAAACCTGGGGCATCCCAGGACTTTCATTGGCACGCCCTCCATGCTCATATAGCAAGCAAGCCTTGTTTCATAAGACCAGCACGTAGACCATCAGTCAGAGTCATGCATTATTTCTACAGCAGGACTTTTTGCATGCGTGCCATTGATTTGATTAATTCCTTTTCAGTTCAGCCAAAACATGTTTTTATATTCCCTTTTTATTTCACATAGACTGTGTCTTATGACTAAATGCTTTAAGGATCTTCTCCCTGCTGGAAAAATCCACTGTATAGTATCTCAGTAGCTATGTTTCCATCCAAATGAGCAAATTTAATGCTTGTTGGCCACAATTATTGGCACCCAATTATTGCAATGTCCTTTTCCCAAGATAACAGCTCTCAGCCTATAATGCCTGATGAGTTTGGAGAACACCTGACAAGAGATCAGAGACCATTCCTCCATACAGAATCTCTCCAGATCCTTCAGATTCCCAACTCCATGTTGGTGCTTCTTCTCTTCAGTTCAGCCCACTCATCTTCTATAGGGTTCAGATTAGGGAACTGGGATGGTCATGGCAGAAGCTTAATTTTGTGCTGAGTGACCCATTTTTTGTGATGATTTTGATGTTAGGGTTAGTTAGTTAGTTACACTCTAAAAAATGCTGGGTTAAAAACAACCCAAGTTGGGTTGAAAATGGACTAACCCAGCAATTGGTTTGTTATAACCCAGTAAATGGGTTGTTTTAACCCAGTGGTTGGGTTAAATGTTTGCTTAAAACAACTCATTTACTGGGTTATAACAACCCAATTGCAGAGTTAGTCCATTTTCAATCCAACTTAGGTTGTTTTTAACCCAGCATTTTTTATAGTGTAGTTAGTTAGTTAGTTACCTAATGGAAGATCCAATCACGGCCCATTATAAGATTTCTAGCAGAATCCATCAGGTTTTGATTTTTTTTTTTTATCTGTTGGTATTTGCTAGAATCCTTGATTCCATGTATTTGAACAAGATGTCTAGGACCTCCAGCAAAAAAAAAGGCCCACAACAGTAAGGATCCAGCAGTATATTTAACTACGGAAATGGGGTGCTTTTTATTCCTGTTTGCACCAAACCCATCTTGTGGGTTTACTGCCAAAAAGCTCTTTTTCAGTTTCATCTGACCATGGAACCAGGTCCCAAGTTGTTTTTTTTTGACAGCTGTCTTTGCTCATGTTTACCAAGGGTGTCAATATTAGTGGAGGGCATTGTGTGTGTGTGTGTGTGTGTGTGTGTGTGTGTGTGTGTGTGTGTGTGTGTGTGTGTGTGTGTGATATATTCATATTAAATTTTATTTCAGTGTCATTTCAATTAACTAAAATGGTTTTTAATCATTTTAGTTACCAGTAACAAAACTGGTTAAAGCTGGTAGACCACCTTGAGCCAGCAACCAAACCAGATAAAATCAGTTATAAACCCTTGAACTGCTTCATCTGAAATGAAATGACCTGATTATAGTATGTACTTATGTTTGTGTGAGGTAGAAGTCACTAACATCTCTGTATTGACCGCAGGAGGATGCAACTGACTGTGGTGGTGGCTGCAGTTTGAGTCCGTCTCTCTGGCCAATGTTGGCTCTTCAGCTCCTTCTACTCTGGCTACTTACCGGAACCAGAACATATTTGTCCTGACCAGAGCGAATCTACAGACTAGAAAAAACAACTACTGACTGAACTGCTTAATATAGAGACCACATGACCACAACATAACCACACTTCGACTATACAATCTAAGATTGTCCGTTAGTCAACCCAAAACAATTTGACTAACGCAGATACAGAGCTCTACTGTAAAATTGACACGGCTCATCAACTCACTGCCAAATTCTGTCCTCTCAGACCAGAAACAGCAACACAGTCTGACACGAGAGACAGATATATGCTTTTTATTTTACTTATTTATTTATTTTGACCTCAGAACAGAACCACATTATGATCACAAAAATGATTCATGCAAAATGTTTAGTGCCACAAACAGTCTGTGTGACGACAGTGTGGTCAGAGACGGCTCTAAGCACCAGCCTGGATCTCAAGCAGGGTTAAATGGTACAGGAAAGACTGTTCAGCTCTGGAGCTCATTATGAATTCAGCTCAAAGTGAGCTTTGCACCAGTAGTAGGTCAGTGATGTCACACCCAAGCCCTTTAGGCCCATTGAGGGCTGTTTTTCTTGTTTTATGTTCTTTGATTTTTGTGGTATGTGCAGTAGGGGAAATCTCATGAAGAAATTTGTAGGTCACATTTCACCCCTATATATATATATATATATATATATATATATATATATATATATATATATATATATGCTCACCAAGGTTGCATTTATTTGATCAAAAGTACAGCAAAACAGTAATATTGTAAAATATTATTATCAATATTGTTTATATGTATTTTTAAAATTTGATTTATTCCTGTGAATGTTCAGCATCATTACTCCAGTCTTCAATGTCACATGATCCTTCAGAAATCATTATAATATGATGATTTGGTGCTCAAGTAACAATTTTTTTAACAATGCATTTTTTCAGGATTCTTTAATGAAAGGTCAAAAGAACAACATTTATTTAAAATAGAAATCTTTTGTAACATTATAAATGTCTATAGATCAATTTAATTCAGCGTTGATGAACATTGCTGAATTAAAGTTTTATTACTGACCCTTTCTTACTTTCTTATTCAGTACCTGTCAAAAGTTTTGAAACTACAATTTTTTATGTGTTTGAAAGGAGGATCTTATGCTCACCAAAGCTGCATTTATTTAATCAAAAAATATGATAAGCAGCACGACTGTTTTACGACAACATTGATAATAAGAAATGTTTCTTGAGCAGCAAATCAGCATATTAGAATGATTTCTGAAGGATCATGTGACTCTGAAGACTGGAGTAATGATGCTGAAAATTCAGCTTTGACATCACAGGAATAAATTCTTTCAAATAGAAAACAGTTATTTTAATTTGTAATAATATTTTGCAATATTACTGTTTTTACACTAAATAAATGGTGCCTTGGTGAGCATAAGAGACTTTTGACAGGTACCATATGCGCTTACACTCACACACTTTTTACTTCTTTCACATTTTACTTTAATATATCATTTTTATATTGTTTCAAATATTTACATTTAAAAAATAGTATGGTTGTGTTTTGCATTACAGTAATGAGATTAAGTAGATGGATTTAATTGTCATAATAATAAAGTCACAAAACAACGTATAGGCTGAGTTTATACAGAAAAGCATTTCATATTTTTATTTCTTTTGATTATGGGATGACATATGACCTGGACATTTCTTTGGACCTGGGCGTGTTTTTGTTTTGTTTTTATTTTATGAGATTCACCCAGTATAATCGTTATTTTTGCTAAGACTTTGAGCTTAGAGTTCTTTTGTTTGCTAATTTTAAACTTCTCTGAGATCACCAGATAACTGTATCATCAAAGTGTAAGCATCTGATATAATCGTTGGAAAAAAGTGCCATGTTGAATGTCATGATTCGCTACGGAAAGATTCATTGTGCGATCAAACCACACTTGAGCAGTGCATCATCTGATGCGAAATGCAGACTGCTCTAAAGACTGAACAGGCTCCAATTAGTGTAGCGAAGCCTTTTTTTGTTGTTGTGTCAGAAGTCACACGCTTGCGTCCAAGGGTCCAGAGCATGTTGAATGTGCTTTGTACCCTCCCCATCCTGTCTTCTGGGCCCCCGCTATCAAACTATTGTGTGTTTTACTGTATGTCATCCAGATACTTCATCTGTCAGATTTTGTTCCAGCATGACAGACATGATATCACAAGCGTGTCAAATATTACATCCACATGTTGAACCACTATGCGAAAACACAGCACGATAGGTTATAAAAATGTTAAACCCTGGAGAAAAGTGCATTTAAGATGGTTGAATGTATGTTTATTGCATTTATTTATTAGTTTTATGAGAGAAAGTCGGTGTATAAGATTAGCTGATATCAATCAAAACCATTGCCAATAGGGAAACATTTCTGTGTGTTCCTTTGAACGTTCTAGAAGAAGAATACATACCAATGGCAATGCCTAGAGCTATGAAAAATGAAATATTTATCCATCCTAATCCAAAGGCCAAGTATCCAACACGATTCTCTCTTCGTTTCAGAGGTGTTTTAACATTTGACGACTTAAAAGCTTTGTCTATTTTAAAATATAAACATAAAATCAGTGTTTGCATGAGTTCTATGGCTTTTTATTCATGCAAAATATAAATTCTGATGGCTTGTATGGAGCTTTATGGATTTTTTTATTTCTTTGTTATATCCTTTATGACGAGGAGGCTGTTAAAGTGACGTAATTATACAGTGATAATATTAAGTGCAACTGAATTTAAAGGTGGAAGGTTTAATGTCGTGGTGATTGCCAAATGAGAATGAACTATAATAAAACGCACGAGATAGATCTAAAATAAAGTGTGTGTTTAGTTTACTGGATGTCCGCGAAATATCGCTCGCACCTGTGAGTCCATGTCAGGCTTTTTCCTTTGGAATGAGATGAATTTTTCTTTCTGTCTTCACTGATGTAGCATTGAGTTACAGACCTAAATATGCAGTGCATTTATGAATCATTACAGACGTTTTGGACCCCTCTGAGGCTTCTGGGGTCTGGATTTCTCATCTCAGGCCTGGGGTGGAGGCCGTAGGATGTAACATTTAAATACCTCACTAAACGACGACGTGAGTTGCGATTTGATCCAAGAGAGCTAAACTAACTCCCCTCTTTACAAACTATACCACATTTAAAACTCCAGTGAAATATACACAAACCCTGCAGAGGACGTTTCACCGTTTGAATGCAAATTGATCCCATGCCACGTCCGGAAAACATCCGCAAAACATGAAACAGGTTAATGATATGATTACAAACTAAAAATTTTAAATCTGGCAGTGCATACACTGTTAGTCAAGAAGAGAGAATTACTTAAAAGTAGCATTCAGCTGGGGAATATATTGGCTTGCTGCAAAAAAAAAAAAAAAAAAAAAAAAAAAGAAGTGTTTTCATATGTTCCGACATAGTGGAATACAAGAAACTGAAGTTTTTTTACTTTTAATATTAATAAAAAAAAAAAAAAAAAAGAAAAGAAAAATGTTACACTCTTAAAAATAAAGGTTCCAAAACAGGGTTTTAATAGAAGAGCCAGACACTCCAAAGTCCAAGTCATGATTCCAAAACAGTTTTGAAAATCTGTTTTAATAAAAAAACAACAAAAAAAAAATTCCACTTTACATAAGAGGGGATAGACAATTGAAGTGTGTTCAGGTTTGCACGGTGCTCCCGCGATGCTCTTTGACATTTCGAACCTCGCATGAAATGTTAGACGTGTATAGACATGCCCCCTCATGTAAAGAGGAATCGGTTGTGTGTATTATATGTTTTCTGAATGCTGCTCTCAGCTACTGTGCTGTCTCATAGGGCTACCATGTGTCTGTGCTACTGAACGTATTTACTGGTGTTGGTGCTCAGTGTGCCGGAAAGTTTTCTCTGAGGTTGCGCTTCTTTTCCTGAGTGTGTATCGAAGTCACTCTTTGATTTGTTTGTTCAATGGTGGGGAGGGCGTGGTATGTGCCTCCAAAGCCCGCCCACCTCACTTGGTTGTGCTTACAACTACATTGTATTATATATATATATATATATATATATATATATATATATATATATATATATATATATATATATATATATATATATATATATATATATATATATATATATATATATATATCCTTTGTGACACGCCTGAAACAATTTTGTATACATTTGTACAATAATGTTGTTCAACAAAATAAAACAAAAAAGTTTGTAAAGTTTACAAATGTGTAATTCTTGTGCAAATACAATATATTCACAATAAAAGTTTATCATTACTACCTCTGGGTTTATTATTGTATTTTTGTTTATTTTCGTCACAGAGATGCATGCAGTGAATCAATGTAAATGGCTTGAAATGCATACATATTTAGTTCAATATCCGTGTAATATTTTTAAGAAATTAATACTTTTATTCTAGGGCGCATTAATCATAAGTGACAGTAAGACTCGCATTGTTACAAAAAAGATCTATCTAAGATCTTTTGGACTTTCTATGTATCAAACAATTCTGAAAAAAAAAAAAAAAGTTTCCGGTTATGACTGGAACCTTGATTCCCTGAGAAGGGGAACAAGACACTGCGTCATGCGTTGATGCTATGGGAACGCCTTGAGCATGATCTGGTGTCTGAAGCACGTGTGCTACACTGCAATCCCAGTTGGCCACTACAAAAGATGACGTCATAGACGTGTCAGCAGACTATAAATGTCAGGGTTGGGTGAAGGGATGAGGCAAGGACTCAGAGATGCAGTTTTAATGGGTTTTTATTAATAGTAAAATAAAATAAAAACTACCCTGAGGGGGAAACATGACCGACTTGAACTAGACTTGGACTTGACAGGGAAACAACATGAGGCATGAACACACAGCCAATGAAAACACTCATAAGGCATGTGTTCACACAAAACCTGAAAACATGAAAGCACGCAGCCAGTGTAAAAAACACCAGCTCGTTATACAGCTCAAGACAAAGCATGGCATAAAAGCATGCGGCCGATGTAAACATGAACCGCGTGCTACACAGAACACAACAACACACACGGACAAAAGCGCGTACAGCTTGAGCGAACTCGAAACTGCATGCTCACTCAACAGGACAGAGAACGCACAAGAACAAGTGAATGCTCATCTTGTGCGCTCACAACAGAATACAAACACATGGAGCATGAATGTCCGAATTCCGACACAGAATGGAAACCAAACTAGACCAAAGTGCCAGGATCCGAACACCATGCCCCGCACACAAAACAGCTCACATGGACAGAACAGCGCACAGCTCGAACACACTCGAAGCCGTGTTGATGGAACACGTCATCAACTTCAGATTGTCTGAAGAAAGACGTGCGGGCGTATGGCAACACGACACCATACGTTGTTCCCAACAAAGTTGCAGTTGTAAGCTGAGACATTCCTTTTCGAAGTGAAAGTCTACACTGCGTCATGCGTTGACGCTATGGGAACGAGCTGTTCTTCCTGTTGAATAAAGTGTCATAAATGAATGTTTTGTCATTCTGAAATTCTCTTTCCCCCCATTGTCTGTGAAGTGGAGCAGGACAATGTCCCACTAGTCCTTGTTTCGACCTCTCATCCACAGACGCGTGAAAGGGCGTTTTTACTGCTTGAAAAATAAGCAGCACGACATAACAGTTCATATGCTCGTCGTCTCCTAATAAGGACCCGAAATATAAAAATATTAAGTCTGCTTTTAAAGGTGCACTGTGTAAATTGTAGTGGCATCTAGAGGTGAGGTTGCGAAGTGCAACCACCCACCACTCACCCCTCCCTTTCGTAGCACATAGAGAAGCTACGGTAATAAATTACTTCCTAATTTTATATTTTAATTGTTCCTTTATAAAAAAGCCTGCTGATTTATGTTCAGCCAAGTTCAAAAGAAATGGCAGGACACCCCTACGCTCCTAAAACATGAAAATTAATCCAGTTAAATCATCATAATCAAACGAACATGGTCAACTGAAGGTTTTGGTATCTGTTGACGGGAGGAGGCAACGGAGCTCTTCATGCCACAAGGCCAACGGCAGAATGAGCTCGACATCTTCGATGAGCGCCGCCCTTTTAAAGCGGCACATCAGTAGATCCGCCAATCAGGCTCCTCTAACGACAGCCAATCACTGCACACATATACAATAAAAAAACAACCCACACAAAACAGATACCAAGGACTGTAACATCAATATAGAGGATACATAGAATAATATTAAGTAAAATTAAATAGTCAGTCTACTTGCACTGGATGTGACCTCATAAATCAAACACATGCGATTCACTACCTGCTAATGCACTTACATTCATGTAAAGTAGACTTGTTGACAGTGTTGGTGAGTAAAGGCAAAACACACAAGATATTAGGGGTGTAACGGTACACAAAACTGACGGTTCGGTACGTACCTCGGTTTTGAAGTCACAGTTCGGTACGGGTTGGGTACAGCAGGGAAGAGAAAACTAAAAATTGCTTTTTATTTATTTTTATTAAACAGTGGATTACTGACCAAATTGCGTCTGTCCTTAAATGAATTCAATTATAGCTAAACATTTCTTAAAGATAATGCTGTAAACTATATAGGGAGCCCTTACTTGCACATTACTATAATATTAAAGGTTAGCGACAGAGCCCAAACTATTAGTCGGAATTTAGTTATTATTTTTTAGATATAATAATCAACACTGAAATAACACATTGTATGCAAACATGTAAACTTCACATAAGGCAGTTTTTTGCATTAACTTCTGAATCCATCCATCCATCCATTATCTTCCGCTTATCCGGGGCCGGGTCGCAGGGGCAACGGTCTAAGGAGAGACGCCCAGACTTCCCTCTCCCTAGCTACTTCCTCCTCCAGCTCTTCCGGGGGAACCCCGAGGCGTTCCTAGGCCAGCTGGGAGACATAATCCCTCCAGCGTGTCCTAGGTCTTCCCCGGGGCCTCCTCCCGGTGGGACATGCCCGGAACACCTCCCCGGGAAGGCGTCCAGGAGGCATCCGAAATAGATGCCCAAGCCACCTCAACTGGCTCCTGTCGATGTGGAGGAGCAATGGCTCTACTCTGAGCTCCTCCCGACTAACCAAGCTTCTCACCCTATCTCTAAGGGAGCACCCAGCCACCCTACGGAGAAAACTAATTTCGGCCGGCTGTATCTGGGATCTTGTCCTTTCGGTCATGACCCACAGCTCATGACCATAGGTGAGAGTAGGAGCGTAGATTGAGCGGTAAATCGAGAGCTTTGCCTTACAACTCAGCTCCTTCTTCACTACAACAGACCGGTACATCGACCGCATTACTGCAGAAGCTGCACCGATCCGTCTGTCAATCTCCCGTTCCATCCTTCCCTCACTCGTGAACAAGACCCCAAGATACCTGAACTCCTCCACCTGAGGCAGAAACTCTCCACCAACCTGAAGTGGGCAAGCCACCCTTTTCCAACTGAGAACCATGGCCTCGGATTTGGAGATGCTGATTCTCATCCCGGCCGCTTCCCACTCGGCTGCAAACCGTCCCAGTGCATGCTGAAGGTCCTGGTCTGAGGAGGCCAACATGACAACGTCATCCGCAAAAAGCAGCGACAAAATCGTGGTCCCCAAACCGGACACTCTCCGGCCCTTGGCTGCGCCCAGAAATAGTGACAAAGGGCAGCCCTGCTGGAGTCCAACATGCACCAGGAACAAGTCTGACTTGCTGCCAGCAATGCGGACTAAGCTCCTGCTCCGGTCGTACAGTGTAACGGAGGCCAGCCAGTAGTTGCTGTGTGAGTAAACCTCACTCCTCTGATCTCAAGAGATGCTCTGGCAACTGACACTAGGGGTTGCAGCCTTAAGCCTGTTAGATCGTCCGACTCTCATGCCGGCGGACCCGATTTCGAGTCCCACTTAGAGCGGGGTGGTTTGAACAGGAGGGGTTACATTGGTGCCATGACCCGGATGGGAGTGAGGTTTAGGGGGGTGAGTGTGAGTAAACCTCACTCCCATCTGTGTCACTCACACAGCAACTACTAGCTGACCTGCTCCAAGCGGGACTCAAACCCGGGTCTGCTGGCATGAGAGTCGGCCGCTCAGAGCCTGCAACCTCTAGCGTCAGTCGCAAGAGCGTCTCTTGAGATCAGAGGAGTGAGGTTTACTTGCACAGCAACTACTAGCTGGCC
Organism: Paracanthobrama guichenoti; assembly: GCA_018749465.1. NCBI lineage: Eukaryota > Metazoa > Chordata > Actinopteri > Cypriniformes > Gobionidae > Paracanthobrama > Paracanthobrama guichenoti. The sequence continues at coordinate 5,372,895 of CM031960.1, read as the reverse complement.
TCCATTACACAGGGACCAAACAGCCCTAAGCAAGGACCCCGGACCCCGTACTCCCAGAGCACCCTCCACAGGACGCCACGAGGGACACAGTCGAATGCCTTCTCCAAATCCACAAAACACATGTGGATTGGTTATTTATTCTATTTTTCCCATGAAACCTCCAGAACAGTGGAAAGGGTATAGAGCTGGTCCAGTGTTCTAATTCTAGGAAGAGAAGATCGCATTCCCTCACACGCCGCGCTGCCGCTTGCACTGATGCATCTATACAGTGATTTGTCACGTCACACTAAAGAGCGTCAAAACAGCATTTATTGTTTGAATTTCATGATAAAATGGACAGAATACTTAATATGTTTGTGTGGGAACTCGGATTGAAGTATGTTCTGCGTGTAAAACAAGCTGACTGTTAACTGTTAAAAATTTTATTTGTACCATTCGGTACACACATGCACCGAACCGGAAGTCCTGTACCAAAGCGGTTCAGTACGAATACGTGTACCAATACACCCATACAAGATATAAAACCTTCAATGCCCTTAGCTGGCGATATCACTTCTTTATAGCAGAAACAAACTGCTGCAGAAAACGTTAGGTGTCATGCAAAATGTATTGTGTAATTGCATTGCTCATCACAAATGTATTGGAGTAAAAAGTACATTTAATTATTCAAAAATGTAGTCAAGTAGAGAATAAAAGTTGCTAATATATTTGATACTCAGTAAAACTACAAAGTAGCCAAAAAGATACTTAAGTATAGTAACTCATTACATTTAGTCACGTACTTTACACCACTGAATATTTTCTTTTAATTTAATATTTTTAAGATGTAATTATTAGTTTCGAACCCCCTGCAGTTCCTACACAAACCTCAGTTTGAGAGAGCCTGATGTATGTTTAATGCACTTCACATTGTTGATAAAGAGTGGATTAAATTTTCTTTCTCTTTGCATTTGTATATCAATATGCTACAATATTATTTTATTCAAATCAATATGATAAATGAGTTAGGTCAAAAGTAATCAAAAAGTAATCAGATTATGTTACCTAAAATGTGTAATGTAACTAACAATTTTCATTATGTAATTTGTATTCAGTAACAGATTACTATTTATTTATTCTATTTTTTTTTTTTTTTGTCAATCATTCAAGGAATGCCCACCCAGGAATGTGACCCCTTAAGAGTTAGCACAAGCATGAAACAGCCATTTCCTGTTGACTCTGCCCATCTTACGAACAGACAGAGCCAAAAAAACGCACCCACCCGGCCACTAAGAGGACATCCCCGCTGCCAGATGAAACAACGTTTAATTGAGGGTGACGGAGCGTGGACCTTAGTCCAGATTTTAGAAGAGCGAATCTTCTGGAGCTCTTTGCTGTCTTCTTGATGGCTTTTAACAGGCTATCTATGACGACAGGCCTGCACTGTTATTTCCAACTCATTGAGCAGAGGAGGTCCAGATGCATGGGTGTGTGTGTGTGTGTGTGTGTGTGTGTGTGTGTGTGTGTGTGTGTGTGTGTGTGTGTGTGTGTGTGTGTGTGTGTGTGTGTGTGTGTTTGTCTGTGCCACGCTCCAGCTTTTAAGAGAGTATCGTTTAATTTCTTCAGTGGTGTTTGGAGAGCGGTTTACTGTGTCTGGATGTGCAGGATGCTTTTAGGGCCTGGCGGATGGGTTTGAGATGGTTATCTGGGGTGTGGGGTCACAGTAATCAGATATCGCTTGTCGTCGATGCAGAGCTTGTGACCCGAGGCGCAGTTACCATCTCAAAACAAGCAAGTCATGGACCAATAACAAACACAGTGTGATATGGGAGATACTCCATCGCTTTGCTCCCTGGTAGAAATGACCTCACGACGCTATCCTCTGCAAAACCCGAGCGGAGATAATCAAAGTCTAAATAATAATAGTATTCGTTACACTTCAAGAATACTGGAAGGTTGTAGAATCTGAGGGTTGAACACAGATCTATGCAATGTTTGGGTTATCTGTTGGGATATAAAAAGTGCATATATATTTATATTGAAATAAACCCTGCTCTTTGTGTGAATACAGACATACATTTGTTTAGGTTTAGTCTAAGCACTATATTTCAGTCATTACGCAATGGCAGGACAGGCACGATTTGTTTGTAATAATCATCAGTCGTGTGGTTTCGAGTAGATGTGTGCTATTACTTTTCTACGCATTCAAACTTGGCCTGGCCGAAGAACAATCCCTTAGATTTAGATTGCAAAGGCATCAGAGGGATCAGATTAACATTGGGCCCTTTAATGTAAGCCAGTGCACTGAGGTCTTGTGTGGGGTCACAGAGGCCCCATGGGGGCCCCAACTATAGTCTCAGCACCCAATTATAGGGCTCGTGGCAGTGTACAGAGGCCATCCTGGTGGCAGGTTTTCCTATTCACATATTTTGTTCAGAATTTTACCTATCTAGAGTTTTTAAACTATTGTTGAAATAGTTTGGGTAATATTTCAGAAATAGTGCAGATAATGTTTTTTTTTTTTTTCTAAATCAAATCAATATTTGGTGTGACAATCCTTTGCTTTTGCAGATACAGATATATTTTTTTTCTTTTTTTCTTTTCTTTTCTTTTTTTTTTTTTTTCTAAAATTAATTAATGCTTTTATTCAGAAAGGAAGCATTGAAATGACCAAAAGTGGAAAAAACAAAACAAAAAAAAAAACATTTAAAATAAATGCTATTCTTTTGAACTTTCCATTCATTAAAGAAAAAGAAAAGAAAAAAAAATCATAGTTTTCCCCAACATATAAAGCAGCACATCTGTTTACAACATTTGATAAAATCAGCATATTAGAATGATTTCTGAAGGATCATGTGACACTGAAGACTGGAGTAATGTTTCTGAAAATTCAGTTTCTCCATTGCAGGAATTTAAATAAAATGTTATTCAAATATAAAACAGTTGTTTTAAATTTCACTATACTACACTTAGTAGTACACTTAGATGAAGGAGGTCTAGTAGCTACCAGTTCCAGACTTACTCTCTGAATGCATCCCTGACCTCTGTGCACCAAAACTTAATTGGTCAGTGCTGGTTTGAGATTTGTAAGGGTGCTGTTTGTTTCTGTAAGGAGTGTGAGGGTCACGGATTAGTTCCTGTCCCTTAATAGAGCACAGATTGCGCTTAGAGAGAGAGACTAACAAGTTCGACCAAGGACATGAGGAATGTTGTGTTCACCTTTAGGCAATTCAACACAAATATTGAACTTTTTTTGTAAAAAATTTTGTATGCATACATTGTGTAAAATAGAAGTTGACTTAATACATTCCTGCGTTAAAGCTGCATGAATTATTTTTTATTGGTGTTAACAGAGCAATAACTGAAACAGAGCAAAGGATTTTGAGTTCCCAGCATGCTTTGCATGGGACTGGATAAATGTTGAAATGATCGTAAATGATTGTAAATGAAGTGCTGCATTACAGTTTGCACCGTCTATATAGGATTTTATATAGTTTTGTGTTTGTTTCAGGAGTTTGAAACGGCTTGCCGCAGCGAACCCTCCAGAAAAGTTTGCTCTGGCTGGTAAACACCTTCGAACACCCATTGGTCCATGGCGATTATGTAATAGGTAGGTGTGGCTCTGAGGCTCCACCTTCTTTGAACTCTGAATACTGGATTCTAAACACAGAAATGCCACATGAAGATCTTGAAGCAGATATGAGGGAGAAACACACACCTCATACGCTTACTTCATTTCGTTATACTGTACTTGTACATGTGTAATGACAAATAAACTTCAACTTCAACTTCAAGTGTAAGGGGCTTTCCTTGCTATTAACGTTTGGATAACACGCACGACTCCTTCCATTAAAAATGCTGGTCAGTGCGGTGGCTGGGATATACATAAACCTACCAAAATTTAGCATACTTTCTTTGCATGACTTATCGCAAGAGGAAAAAAAAAAATTTGTCGCATAACATCGGTTAATGGTAACACTGTCATTTCACAATAGTTTTTTATCGACATTTAGATGTTTTGCGCAAATCTGTAATGGAAACGTGGCTATAGACACTGTTTTTAAGCAATCTATTGTATTAAATGCTATAAATAAATAAAAATAAATGTGACTTTACTGTAGTGTAGAACACGTGCAAACATATCCACGTCTGTGATCAGATGCATATCTTAGGCTTTCTTTAAAAAAAAAAACAAAAAAAACAATGCTTGCTGTTTTCTCTTTTTTGTTGTGTGTTTATTTTATTGTTGAAAGGAACGCGCGCAGCACATATTTACATATTAATCTAAACACCACTCTGTTGGCGGCAACAGGATGTTCGCTAACAGTATAACACTGCTCATTTATTTCAAACTTACTCCTAAGCGAAGAAGGAAAAAGAACTTTGTTGAGTATTAGGGCCTTTAGTCTAACATTTGTGGTATAATCGTGTAACACTTCATCTTTTATAACAAATGAAATTTATATATAAGTACAACATATGTAAGTTGATGGAAGCGTAAAGCGATGTATATTTACTGCAGATGAGGTCGTTCAAATGACGAACAAAACACGTAGCTATGTCCAAAATTGGCTGGTCAAAAACCTCTTAACTTAATTTTGGTAGAATGTTAATAATATAATGACACATGCAAGTGTCTGACCATATATAAATCCACAATAGCAACCTTGACAGCAGTAAAATGCTTGAATGGTGACCACTGCCAGGCTCACCTGCAAGCAATAAGCGAAAGAGTGCATGCAACTAGCTGAAAGTCTTCAATATCTCAATAGTGCAGCTTTAACTCTGGCAAATATTGATGTGGTGCTTTATTCAACAATGCAACAGGGCCCATTCTTTGTCCTTAGGTAATTTCCATGCCTCAGTGGCTAATTGTAAAGATCTGTGAAACCACTTAAATTGAACAGCCCTCTTGCACAGAGAGAAGAGAATTAGTTTTAATTTAGGTGTAATGAAATATTGATGAGTATATATTGTGTTCTATGTGCTGTGTTAAAGTGAGAGCCAGCGTTCATGACTGCCAGACCTTTCAGATCATTAGGAGCAACATGTTATTCTCATTACTGAGCTGTATGGTAATTAGTCATTAATATGTAAAGGGCCTGTAACAATCCTCTGGAGCTTTTATAATGGTAGAATGAGTAAGACAGCAACGCAGAACCAGTCAAATAAACATGCACACTTGAAGTACCAGCAGCCCCTCTTTTAGATCTAGTAGTAGATGTGCAATAAGCATAACTTCAATTGGCATTTGTGCAAGGCATGCGCCCATGTGTAAAATCGATCGGAGAACAGAGGCTGCGAAACCTGAAACGTGATCTTGTAATCATCTACTTTTACCTCATTGACTGTTGCGTTTCTTTCTCTTTGACTCATTAAATTGCCAAGCCCCATATAAGCTATAGGATGGATTTGTAGCTATTACATCTACATTACAAATCCCAAAGTTCTCCTTTATTAGTCTTCTTGTTGCTGTCAAGAGTAATGACATTCCACCATGGGAATTTCTGGCAATCAGGAAATGGAAACCAGGGCCTCCATGCCAACCTAGGGGATATTTGACCGAATGACATTCCACCATGGGAATTCTGGCAATCAGGAAATGGAAACCAGGGCCTTCATGCCAACCTAGGGGATATTTGACCGAATGATACACCGTTTACACAAAAGATAGCAATTCGTTTTGAAATGTTGAAGTTGCTTAAAAAGCAAAACTCACCACTGAGATGCTAGTATGCTGTTAGTGGTTACCATGTGGTTGCTAATGTGTTATGAGTGGTTTTGAGAGCAGTATGTGTATGTGGCTGCAAAGATGCTCTGTTGTGTGTGTGTATTTACACTACCATTCAAAAGCAAAACAGTAATATTTTGAAATAATATTACAATTTAAAAGAACTCTTTTCTATTGTATTATATTTTAAAATGTAATTTACTCCTGTGATGGCTGAATTTTCAGCAGTCTCTTCGGTGTCACATGATCCTTCAGAAATCATTGCTGATTTTGTGTTTAGGAAATATTTTGTCAATTTTAAAAGAACAGCATTTATTTGATATTGAAATATTTTTATAAATCTTTTTATAAATGTATTTACTGTTACTTTTGACCAATTTAATGCAACCTTGTTTAATAAAAGTATTTTCTTCTTTCAAAAGAAAAAAAAGAAAAGAAAAAGAGCCCAGTTCTATATTGAACATCTGCATTAAACAGACATTTTAAAAAAAAAATCTTCTTTTGTGTTTCACAGGAGAACGTAAGAAAGTAAGAAAAACAAATAAGAAAAAAAAAAATGAGACAGATATGTCAGATATGGCTAAAAATCACTTGTGGGATGTCAGTGTGAACAATTTCTTATATTCCATTCTATCAATGTTAAAACAGCCTTAAAAAGTATCCAGCATTAACCACAAAGTGCAAAACAATACCGCTGGCTAATTTATTATGCCCTTCAGAAACACTACCAGACCTCCAGCACTGCCTTCAATATGACCACTTGATAGATGATGTTCTGTCAGCAACTACTAGTTCCACTGGTTTCCTGGTACCAGGACCATGACTATACAGAACATTAACCGAAACCTCCCACCCACATACACACACCCTCACACAAATTCAAAGTCATACACAAAAGAAAACATGTAAGACAGAATAACACACACATGTGCTAATGGCTCATCTGTTGGTCATTTAGCATCAGCAGTAATTATTATAGCAGGCTAGCAGGACCATAAGCGCACAACCCACCCTGGCGTTTGTTTTAAGGACCTCTATTGTGCTTATTTCAGACCAAATCAGGCTGAAAGGAGGGTGTGTGCATGTGTGTGTGTGTGTGTGTGTGTGTGTGTGTGTAAGCTAAAACATTTACAGATGGTGCTAGTACTGCCTCATCAAGAGCTAATCACGCAAACATGGGGCCGCAGATACACTTCCCAAAAGTCCAAGACTGGTGTGTGTATTTATGCCCACAGATTTGTGACTGTAGACTGCATGTGCCTCACTGTGTGTGTTTGTGTGTGTAGGTGTCAAAGGCAAGACTTCTCGGAATATGAGCCAGAAGAACTCCACAAAACACTCACAAACTGAATTCTCGCCTCTTATATATGCTGTCTGTCTGTCTGTCTGTCTTTCTGTCTGTCTGTCTGTCTGTCTATCTATCTATCTAATCAAATGTCTCTGTCTGTCTGTCTGTCTGTCTGTCTGTCTGTTATTAGTTATAGTGCCACAGTAGCTGGATCTTCTTTCTTTATGGACATGATGTACACATGGAAGAGTGGATAACGGAAGCCTGAAGTTTTACTGTCAAATTGAACCTGCCAGTTCTGAATAGAACTCCTTATTTACAATTTGCCTAAATGACTCCAGGTAGACAAAATTAATAATAATAATAATAATAATAATAATAATAATAATAATAATAATAATAAATGTTCTGGTATTTTATTTAATTGTAATGAAAAATTAAACAAAACAATATTTTATAATGTAATGATTTCATTAATATGATTGCCTTAAAATATATTGCTCACAGTTAAAATTAACACATTTTTATTATTTTTAAATCTATTCAAAGGATATCCTACAAAATAAATAAATAAATAAATAACTGCACATTCCATTTACCCTGCTGAAAAATCCAGCATAAACCATCATGAATTCCATGTTGGTATCGACTGGTTTATGCTGGTTAGAGCTGTATAGTTCTGGTCTATCTGGTGGACCAGCATAGTCATGCTGTTCTCATGCCAAACCGAGCTGTTGTCATTGGTCCACACCCTATTTTAATGATCTGAGCGCATTGCCTGAAGTGCATGGTGCAGGTGCACGGTGTGTCCGAATCCACTTTTGCTAGTTTAACGGCGGAAAAAACGCTCTGCGTGCCAGGCACATGGTCCAAAAGGGTTGCACCTAGTCATGTAATGAGTCATGGGTGTGTTTTGGGCGTGACGTGCAATAAACCAATCAGAGTCTCATCTCTTATTCCCTTCAAAAAGCCAGTTGCGCTTGCACCATGGCGGATTCACTATTTTCATGGCGGAATTTGTGCGCGGAAAGATTGAACGATTGATCCTTTCATTTTTAATATTCAAAATGTTTGTGTGTTGCTGCGTGTCCCTGTGTGTGTAACAAGCACCTCTTGTGCTAACAGGCGCATATTACTAAAATACTATTTTTTTGTTGGTCAATGGCACAGTTGTTTTCAGTTGCCTAAAAATAGCAACGCGCCAACAATCCACCTGAACACACCTCGTTTTCAGACCAGCACGCCCATGGACGAACAGATGGGCGCAAGTGCATTTGCTATTTAAACAACGTGTCACTGGAAGGAAAATGATAACTGCATCGGGCTGAAACTAGCAAAAAACACGGATGTATGATAGGTTTGCGCCAGGTATATGACAGGGCCCCAAGTGTATCGCACAAGTCCTGAAAATTAAAGCCAAAACATTTCTATCGCCCCCAGGTGGTTGGTCCCAGTATAGGTCATAAACCCCGCCCTCTCCATGTAATCGAATGGGACATGAGACAACCTAAACAATCAAATTACACTTCAAAACTTCTTTCGAAAGACAGTTTCTGTCATTTTAGGTAGTTTTTAATCATGCTGTTGTTAGTTCAAGTGTCCAATTTTTTTTTAAAGTTTGGTTTTAGTTAGTTATTTGATGCCATAAAAACAGGGGGTGTGACATCATGATAGACAGCTGTGATTGACAGCTTCTCTGAGCAAAGTAGTCACTGAGGCACCATTTTTTATCTGGATTTACTGGAGGAGATTGGAGCTTTAACTTTAATTTCTACATTTCCATAACTGTTAATTTCATAATGAGTTGTTCTGCAGTAAACTGTACAAGCCGATTCTGCGGGAGTGTGGGCGGGGCATTGATACCGTGGCTCCACTTCACGCTCACTACTCGGATCCCAAGTTCACTGCTGAGCAGACTCAGGTCCCGAATCAGCGCAAAATGTCAGCGCCATATTGGGACATTTGCGGCTTTTCTACATTGGAAGAGACAGTCTATGGTCCACACGCATTCCCACTTCCCTTGCTGGGGACTGGCAAACCAGCAACCAGCATCCCATACTGGTTCTAGCATGCAAAACATACCTTATGCCTTATACCTTTCAGCAGCATGGGCCCAGTGAATGGTGTAAGGTGGCATTCTCCATTTCTTTGTCCTGCCTGAGCCCAGCTGTGAGCACAGGTCCCTGTGCAGAAGTTCACCGGTGTTCCCCTCAGGCTGGCTCCTTTATTCAAGTCAGGACCTTCTGACTTCTGCACAGCTGCCTGTAATGCACCCTCCAAATCTGGCTACTATCAAAGGTCTAATTAGGGGTATGCATATTGACAGGTGCTTAGGAGGTAGAAAGAGACTGATGTGTGTGTTTATTGTGTGTTCGGGTGCAAGTTGAGGTGGTTGGCATTTTGTTTCTTTGAAGATAAAAAAAAAAAAAAAAAAAAAGTAGCCTTTTTTTGTCATTTGAAATGTACCCCACAATCCCCAAATGGGATGCATTCAAACATTTCCAGTCGCCATGTGAAAGATAGAAGCTTTACGACTGCCTCATTAGTGTCTTGCATTTACCCAGGCTCCTCTGGATCGCCTTAAGTGATTGAAACACTTTGCTCTAATAGGTCTATTATAGACACGGTAAAGAAAGAACAACATGTTTGTATACTGTGCATACATGAACAAGCTCACTGAACAGTCCCTCTTACATAGTTTCTCATTCTAAGCCAATGTCAATATTATTTTGTACATTCGCAAGTACGTTATTCAGTGCGGCCGTCTAATAAATCATTCACACTAAAATGTTTTTGATCTGAGAAATAAATAACCTTAGTCCCTTGTTCTCACTCTTTTCTTATTCTCAGTTATTTTGTTCCGTTTTAAATCAAGTCAGCAGAATCCTTACACCTAAGAACAGGTTATTCCTGTTAAATCAAAATGTACCTTAGTAATCACAGTTACTTTTTATTTTTATTTTGTAAATATGTAATATTTAAATCTATGGGAGCTGTTTTCTCAATTTACATATTGATTTTAACTACTGTTTTTCATTTACTGTTTTTAAAATTGCATTAATTATGATATTTATGGTTACCATGGACATTTTTGTATGGAAGGATATTACCTTTTAGTTTTTTGTTTGTTTGTGTTTTAAAGGTGCACTGTGTACATTTTAGCGGCATCTAGCAGTGAGGTTACGAATTGCAACCGCCCACCGCTCACCCCTCCCATAGAGAAGTTCACGAGTTTATGTGCCCATATAATCTTAGTGAAATTGGTAAACAGATTTGGCTTGCTGTCTGCTATAGAGGGGCTCTGAGAGGATATTATACCCGAGCTCCGATTGCCCCCCATAACAGGAGGAGCAGGGGAGGAGGAGGGATGCTGCAAAAACTAACAACGGGAAGAGGTAAGCTGCTGGTTTTATGCCTTGGCATTAATTGGAAGATTAGATGGGCCTACTCCTCCCGAAATTACATTTAATAACGTCACCTACGGTGTCCGACACAGGACAAAGATATCATCATCTGAGACAGCAGAGAGTAGCTAGCGCTCTGTAGAGCAGTTTGTCCGTTTAAGGCTACTGTAGAAACATGATGGCGCAAAATGGCGACTTTAATGTAAGGGGACCCGCGGTGTATGAAGATAGAAATGGCTCATTCTAAAGTAATAAAAACATAAAGTAAGGTCTTTATACACCACTGAAAACATAGTTATGTATATTATATTGCATTTCCATCAATATATCCTCATAAGTACTACACACTGCACCTTTAATGAAGCTTTCTACTCATTCAGGAAAAAACATAAATAAGTTCTTGGGATTTTTTTCTAGGTCATATGACATGAAATGTCCATGGTAAAGGATGCCACATCCAAACACTACTTGACACAAACACAATAGCTTTGTCGACTCTACATACAATATATTTATGTCTACACCCATAAATATTTGACACAACATTCATATTTTTGCCATGTGAAGTAAATGTACGTGACTTTGAGAAAATGCTGGAGCCTTCTTGTCCAAAGGAAAGCATAATACTGTTTATAGAGAGAGGGAGGGAGAGAGAGAAAACATCCTAAACTTTGGTTTGGTGAAATTACTTCAAAATGACCAAATTCATAGATGAAACAAACTCACTGTTCATTGTTCAGAATGTTTATCAATGTTGATTATTATTAAATTTCCTCTTCTAGACTGATTCCTAGATCCATTTCATAAACATTCTGGATGGTTTTGGGTGACTTACCGGGAAACATTTTATATGTGAAATATATATATATATATATATATATATATATATATATATATATATATATATATATATATATATATATATATATATATATATATATATATATTTAGATAATGATAAACCAGTTTACAGATTTTTACTTATTTATTGACTTATCTTTTTTTTTTTTTTTTTTTCACAGGGAAGTGCATCACAAGGAAAGAGTGTCAACTCTCGGCTATCTCTAATCCATAGTGAGAGTTACACACAGGAAGTGTGTGTTTATTTGGAATAGACTTCTCTGTTTACTGTGCCTGGAAGCTTCACAGCAGGATGCTCAAATGCAGCTGTATGCTTTGTTTGTAAGTGACTACGTATTATTGTATAATCTTTATGTTCCACATACCTGCTCAAGCTTTGAGTATGTGGGGGAGGTGAAACTTAAGTGTGCCTGTATGTATTTTAGGAGGGGTGGCCAGGATATTGTGTGTACTTGGAGGTCAGAAGAAACTGGTTTAGGTAATTTGCTGCAGCTGAAGTTAAAACCAGCTCCAGATATGAATGACAAATCTCTACAAAGCTGCAGGAAATCTATTAGCACCCTAAGGAACTAACCTTCAGTGTTTTTTATGCTTGAAAATTGCTCTCTCTGTCTCTCTCCATCTGTCATAATTTCCATATCCCCATTCCAAAAATTTGATAAAATTCCCTCATTTTTTATATGTGACATTTTCCTCTTAATACCATCATCATTCTGTCTGAAAAGACTACCTTGTTTACCACTTATTACAGTAGCATTGTGTGTGTGTGTGTGTGTGTGTGTGTGTGTGTGTGTGTGTGTGTGTGGTAGAATGTTATTCCCTGCGTTATGGGGACCAAATGTCCCCACAAGTATAGTAAAGGCAGTAAATTTTGACCTTGTGGAGACCATGAGGAAACATGCGCATAAATCATACAGAATTATAAATCTTTTTGAAAATCTAAAATAGCAGAATGTTTTCTGTGGTGGGTTAGTGTAAGGGGATATAATGTACAGTTTATACAATATAAAAACCATTACGCCTATGGAATGTCCACATAAAACATGAAAACCCAAAATGTTTATGTGAGGGTTTCAAGTATAACCTACATTATGGGGACAAAACAAAGATCGCAATATCCAAAATCCTTGTCTTTGTGGAGAATTTATTTATTTATTTTTTTTTGGTAAAGAGCTTATAAATCATACAAAGTGATGTTTTTTGAAAATGTAAAAATGCAGAACGTTTCTGTGATGGGTAGGGTTAAGGTTAGGGGATAGACTATATAGTTTGCACAGTATGAAAATCATTATGTCTATGGAATGTCCACATAAAATATGGAAAACAAACGTATATATGCGTTGTGTGTGTATGTGTGTGTGCGTGTGTGTAGCACTAACTTTAAGTGGCACTCTTACTCACCATTCACAGACCATCTGATGAATATTACACTCTAAAAATGCATTCTCAAAATGTCAAACTTCAGTTTGATTGGCCAACATTATCCAATTTCCAGGAGTTAAAGTGCAGGCTTTCATCAGTCTGCAATGTTTCAAGTTATTAAGCTGCTACACTGGATTTGCCAATGTTTGCAAGGTTCAGGTCATCCAATTTTTTAAATATATTCAGCTGGCCTGTGTGCCATCCAGAATTTTTATATTCCTTTTATATTCCAATTAAATTCCTCAATTTGAATTGAGGTAGAAAACCATAGATAGATAAATTGTGCACACGTTTTACTAATCCGTTTCCTCAAATTGCTAAATCATGCGCATGATTTATAAATCGAGGGAACGAAAGAGTAAAACACACAAATTATTAACTTTTTTTTTTCTTGCATGTCTTGCTCCGTATAACCCAACCATTTTTAGCCAATATAAGCTGCAATGTAGACCAAACTTGTGAATAGTGTGCTTAAGTGTACTTGTAAGTCGGTGTATGTTTATCTGTTTGTGTACACAGCAGCAATAACACATCCCTGTGTTGACTGAAAGGTAAATTAGTCTGTTGTCTGTAGCTCCTTACATCTTTACCACATCAGCACCACAGTGAATGACTCATTGTGTTCAATGCACATGGTCTTCGTTAGACACCAGACACACACCAGAGTGAATTAGTCTGTTGTTTTGTTTATTTGTGGGAACAAGGGCTAAATACGTAGACCAAACCACATGTGGTGAAATCGCTGTTTGTGTTCTGATCCAGATAGCAAGCCTGTTGAAAGTTCAACAGATTATGAATATGATTCACACGATTCACTTTCACAAAGTACCATGTTATGTGGGAATCACAGCTGTACCTTTGTGCTGTCATGATGGAGTAACAGATTCCACATGGACAGTTTATGAAAGTTCCCTGTAATTAAGGAACGTTTTCAAAACTTCTCCCTTGAAGAATGAAAGTGACCTTTAGATGTGCGGTTCTCACCCTGAATGCATCATGGAATTCGATGCACTTATTGACTGATGTGGCTGTGAATCAAATTCCATGTTAAATTCCCAATATGATCAATGTCTTTGCTCATGCCCTATTAATGTCTACTTATACATATACATACTTAATTTATCGCCACATATGTGTTGGGTGCAATTTTTTGCAAACTTAGACGCAATTAAGTGGCCTTGTTGACCACAGATCCCGTAATTCTGACTTCAGCGGTGGGATTCTTTATTTTTTGCAATCTACATTCATCTGCTCTTAGTTATGTTGGTTTGAAGCCTCTGTGCACATACCAAGGGCTCCTGACATTTTGATCCATGTTGCTACATTGTTTTTGTGTTGTAGAGAGTCACTCAGAAGTTGTCAGAGAATGAGATGGACAGCACTTCAGTAGAGTAGAGGAGGGAAAGAGCATTCACACTGAAAGTGATTTACTGCATCAAAGCAACCAGAAGTCATTGATGAGGGCATGATGTGACAGCTGAGGAAGTTAACTTACACAAATACCTGACTTAGAGCGGTGATTATCAATAGGGGTGAAGTCAGTGGAGATCACATGATCTATCTCCTGTGAAATAGTGTTGAGTGTAGGTATTTGTTTTGTCCCAAATACAGCAATATAACATATGAAGGAGAATTGTAGCCGAAATTGTCGGCATTCTGATCAATTGATTCATGCTCTCATAAAACATTAATTTAATTGAAAAGAACATGTTTAGGTCATATTGCACCTCAAAATTCAAATTAAATCAATAAGAAAATACACTGCCCATCAAAAAAAAAAAAAAAAAAATGCTGGATTTAAACAGGCAAATACTTCAGAGTATATGACTGGATCACTGCTGTGATTGTTATGCTTCTAGCATGTTATCTGTTTGGCAACAGTTCCTCTAACCCTAATTGATTGAGTGTTCTCTTTTATTTCTTAAACAACCATGTAATAAGATGTATCATGGTAATATTTCAGAATGACAATGTTAAGATTTATCCGGCTCAAATGGTAAAACAGTGGTTGGGAGGAAACATAAATAATAATTTTCACACATGAATCAGCCCTTAAGTCTGAGTCCAGACCTTAAATTCATTGAAAGTCTTTGGGATGTGCTGGAGTAGACTTTAGAGAGTGCTTGACTCTTACAATACAAGATCTTGACCTCTCGATGGAAATGACAACATTTATTTCCATCAAGAGGTGCATCAATTTTTGGTCAAGATCTTGTATCTTGACAATGCAAGAGTCAATCACTCTGTAAAGTCTACCCCAGCACATCCCAAAGACTTTCAATGAATTTAAAGGGGTCCTATTAACGAGCCGCTCGTTGTGGTTCTTGAAAAGGGGATTCTGTTAAATAAAACACACTATATTGCCAAAGGTATTGGGACACCACTCCAAATCATTGAATTCAGGTGTTCCATTCACTTCCATGGCCACAGGTGTATAAAATCAAGCGCCTAGGCATGGACACTGCTTCTACAAACATTTGTGAAAGAATGGGTCACTCTCAGAAGCTCAGTGAATTCAAGCGTGATAGAATGCCACCTGTCCGTTCATGAAATTTCCTCACTACTAAATATCCCATGGTCAACTGTTGGTGGTATTATAACAAAGTGGAAGCAATTGGGAACAACAGCAACTCACCTATTAATGTCTACTTATACTACTTTGGCGCAAAGTCAATAGAGTCAATAGCTATAGAACTCCAAACTTTGTTTGGCCTTCAGATTAGCTCAAGAACAGTGGGTTTCCATGGCCGAGGAGCTTCATCCAAGCCTTACATCAACAAGTGCAATGCAAAGCGTCGGGTGCAGTGGTGTAAAGCACGCTGCCACTGGACTCTAGAGCAGTGGAGATGTGTTCAATGGAGTGAGAACACGTATCTCTGGCAATCTGATGGATCAGTCTGGGTTTGGGGGTTGCCAGGAGAACGGTACTTTTCTGACTGTGCCTGAATTTACTGAAAGTGTAAAGTTTGGTTTGGGGGGATTATGGTGTGAGGTTGTTTTTCAGGGGTTGGGTATGGCCCCTTAATTCCAGTGAAAGGAACTCTTAATGCTTCAGCATACCAAGACATTTTGGGAAATTTCATGCTCCCAACTTTGTGGGAACAGTTTGAGGATGGACCCTTCCTGTTCCAGCGTGACTGTGCACCAGTGCATAAAGCAATGTCCTTAAAGACATGGATGAGTGAGTTTGGTGTGGAAGAACTTGACTGGCCTGCACAACCCGATAGAACACCTTTGGGATGAATTAGAGCGGAGACTGTGAGCCAGGCCTTCTTATCCAACCTCAGTGACTGACCTCACAAATGCGCTTCTAGAAGAATGGTCTAAAATTCCCATGAACACACTCCTTAACCTTGTGGAAAGCCTTCCCAGAAGAGTTGAATCTGTTATAACTGCAAATGGTTTGCCAACTCCATATTAAACCCTACGGATTAAGAATGGTATATCATTAAAGTTCATGTGCATGTAAAGGCAGGCATCTCAAAACATTTGGCAATATAGTCTATCTCCCTTTGGAGTGGACTTTGAGCTTTGTAACCTTGCAGATATGTTTTATGCTCAAACATCAACATTACACACAAACTAAATTTGAAGAAGTGGAAAAGCATAATAGAACCCCTTTAAGGTCCGGACTTTTACAAGTTGAGCCTGATGAATCTTGGCTTTGTCATCCTGGAATATAACCATGATACGTCTTTCTACATGCTTGTTTAAGAAATGAAAAGCTACACACTCCATCAATTAGGGTTAGAAGAACTGTTGCCAAACATATAACATGCTAGAAGTATAATAATGACAACAGTAATGATCCAGTCATATACTCTGAAATATTTGCCTATTTAAATCCAATCAGATAATTATTAGTATTTATCTTTTGGCTGGGCAGTGAATATTGTCTTATTGTATAGTAAACCCTGTTTAAGGGTTTATTTGATTAGTAAGAAGCCATCAAGGCTGCATTTATTTGATTGAAAATACAGTAAAACAGTAATATTGTGAAATTATATTACAATTTAAGGTAATGGCTTCCATTACTCCACTTTTTTTATTTATTTATTTATTTATTTATTTATTTTTGCATTTTAATAACCTTGAAATAGGCCTCATTGTCATTATGCAAAATAAAATTTTGTAAATTTTTCTTTTAATTTTAGGGGTGAAATGTGATCTGGACATGTTGTGAGATTCACCCAGAGGTGTCGAGAGATGAGAAGGCAGGATGTGGAATGACAATGCTGGAAACAGTATTAGATACACGCACACAGTGACTGATTACTCCCATGGGACTGTCAGGCATGTCATTTGGCATTTGTAGTTTGTACCTCCATCATCAGAGGAAGGAGAAGCAATATGATCAGAGAGTCGCAGAGGACACATAAACACTAATGCTATTAACTAAACTAATACAAACACAGTACGGCTAAACAACCAGCCCTATACACAAACAGGCCAAACTGAGTGGAAAATGTATATTTAAACAAAAAAAGCTCCAATTCATCCAAAAGCAAAACAGCCTGGAATACCTGTTTGAGTGTGAGCATATCGCAAATAAACAGATGGAGTGTATTTCCATCATGGAGCACAATAGAAGAGCTCTTTCTGTTCCAAGAGAAGAGGAGAGCATCTTGAGTGTAGTGCTGTTTAATAAACAACTCGTGCTTCCAACCTGCTCTCATCCCTCTCTCTCCCCTTCTCTTCAATCTGAAATTCGTGACACGGGAAGATGAGTTACGTTCATTGTGACATCAATATCATAAACTTAAAAGTATAAAGCTTAATATGTGGTGTAGCTGTTCTTTGAATATTCACAGATCTAAAACTTGAATGTGTTGCCTGTCTGTATGAATCTATAAATTACACGGATAACAGCTGAATGTTTGTGAACGATAAAGTGAAATGATAATATAAAAAGATTATAGTTATAATTACAAAAATAATTAAATTATATACAGATAACCACACTGTAAAAAAATAAATAAATAAATAAATAATATATATATATTATATATATATATATATATATATAAGTAAGTTACCTGGTTGCCTTAAAATTTTGAGTTCATTGAAATAAAAAATGTGAGTTAATACAATGAACATTTTTGAGAATTGACATCACCCTTTATTCAAATAGTATTAAAAGATTTTGTGAGCACATTGTGTAATTGTGTTTAAAGTGAAACGTCAAATTATGCTATTTTCGTGATTTATCACAGCATTTTTTTATTTTATTGATGTGGTTCAGATACAACAATGTTTTGAGTTTTTATTTATTAAACACATTTCCTTCATTGTATTAATGAACTCAACATTTTAAGGCAACCAGGTTACTTACTTTTTAAGTTAAACCAACAATATTTTTTTACAGTGCAGTTTCTGCTGCTGTATCATCTGTCATATTCATTCATTCATTCATTCATTCATTCATTCATTCATTCATTCATTCATTCATTCACTAAATACAGTATATATATATATATATATATATATATATATATATATATATATATATATATATATATATATATATATATATATATATATATATATCTATCTATCTATCTATCTATCTATCTATCTATCTATCTATCTATCTATCTATCTATCTATCTATCTATCTATCTATCTATCTATCTATCTATCTATCTATCTATCTATCTATCTATATATACTGTATTTAGTTGTTCTATTTTATGGGCAGATCATAGCTATCCATAATTATCTATGATATGTTTTGCAGAAACTATGGTTGTCACTGCAAACGCAATTTTGTAATGCAGTGAAATGATAGCATATTTGTGAATGATAAAGTGAACATGATTAATGGCTTCTTTCTATCATGACTAAGAGGGTTGCCGATAACGAAATATAAAATAAGCTGTCTTATAAACTAAAACAACATGAGTGGCCCAGAGTTTATCAATTCACAACTTTACTCCCAAACACCCTGAGGGCGGTTAGTGCAGCATCACACAGCTGTGTTGACATCTCCTTAACACTTTCCATCCGCTCCACTAAATTAGAGCGGCCACAAATATAAACAATTTGCATTTATTTTACTTCCCGGATCGGTTCAACAACCTTGGTGTCTATCAGGAAATGCGATAATATGCGATAATATTATGTGGAGGAGTGGACAGTTGCGGGGCGACTTTAAATGGGCTGAGGGAAAGGGGAGGGAGAGCGTGAGGTAGAGTCTCAGCTCGCGCTCATCTTCAGTCAGTCCATCGCGCGCTTGTTCACTGTCCGCAAGAGCGCCGCTACAGCCACTCTGCTGGTAGACTAGAATCTTACAAATAGTCTTTTTAAAAGGAGGAAAACGCCAAGACTTCTGACATCTCTTTTGTATTTTTGGAGTCACATAAAACTATTCAAAGCGACATGTGGATTTACAAAATTTTGCTTTGTGTGGCTGTTTTGGTTTACTCAGGTAAGTTTTTTTTTCTTCAGTCAGACAGACAACGCTTCTTTCTGGGTATCATGCATCATGTATTGCAGTAATAACTGTATCATGTTTTACAGTAATAGCTGCATCATGTTTTACAGTAATACCAGTAACTATAGTAATTGATTTCAGGGCTGAATATGGCATGGTTATTTTCTGAATATGGCATGCCCCACTATCTCTGCGGATGCTTACATGATGCTATTTATGGGTCATTCATAATTGGTGCATTTTTGGGCTTTGACAAATTAACGTATGATTATCTTTGTTTCATGAAAGGAGCATACTAAAGTTTTTGAAAGTCATACAGATTAAGCTCACTGATTTATTGATACATTTACGTATATACATCGTTTAATCAAATTATGAGTAGAGTTAGGCTGACACATGTGCACCATGTTGTCAAATAAACAACAGCATATGATATTATTTTTGGGTGGATCTGGAGGTTTGTCACAATTTTTTATTCGATAAAACATAATATAGGCTATATAAAATATTAGACAAAATAACAATGAAAAGTGTTATTTCACATGTATATCATGTTTAAATCATAGGTATCATTTCACTGTTTACTTTTAAGATAAAGATTAATTTACAACATGTAAATATACTTCATAATAGTTGATAATATTGCCATGAGTAAATATTTATGCAAGCATGCTTATTTCTACTGCATTGTCAAGATTTGAAAGTCTGAATGAAATCAAAATGAACTCTATTTACTTTGGTATCGCACATTACTAGTCTTGTGGTGAACAATAACCCATGCAGGTTAATCTACAGAAGAAAGTCAAAATTGGATAATTTTCTTCCACTACTTCTCTGATGATGTCAATTTGGCATCTTGGGCAGAACATCATCAAACACTCCTCTTCAGGTGGGAGGTGCACTAAAATCAAGCCCCTCCCTTTATTTTGTTCTCACTCAATATTACTTTTCATTTGGAAATATGCCTCAATATTGAAGTAAAGTTGGTCACAACTTCAGCTTCATGTGGACTTTAAACAATATGGCACAAAGTGCTATTTTGCTGAATATTAGCATGGTTGTGATTTGGCCTTGCTAATAGTATGCAGACCAATATCTTAGTTGTGAATGTGATGTTACTTTAATACAACAGCTCTTTGTGTTTCAGATAAAAAATAGCATGTTATTTTGTATATTTTTTCTCTGAAAAGGAAAATTGTTCCAAAAGAAGGCAAATCACGAGCTCTGATCTGAAACCCACAAACAGACAAGTAAACAGTAAAACATTCCATTGCTGCTGGACTGTATATCAACACTATTGGAACACTGCTCAGCCAATCAAATTTGAAGACCAATACTAAATATACTGTAAATTATATTTAATCTGAAATCATCTCTTAAATTTCTATTTGAAAAGCATCAAAATGATCTGGGCATGCAGTTCATTACTCAAATTACACATGTATCAAAAGCGTCACAGTTCCCAAACATTGTATTAAGTTTCACTACGGAAAACTTCACAGATGTTGACATTCATGGTGAGTGGGCTGTTTCTTCGCAAAACATCTGGATAAATGAGTCACCGACAGTGTGCGTGGAGCTGAAGCGAGAGATTAAGTGTTAGAGTGTGGCACTATGAAACTCTTCTTCTGAAATCAAAACCGCTTTATTGCACAAAGCCTTTTAATTATTCTGAGTTTCGTCATTTAGTTTCTAATCTGCAGTATGATCTGTGACATTGAAGAATCAGTGTGGCTTGTTGGTTGCTCTGATCATAGTTTATTGATTTTATGGCAATACATTTGTATAATGGGGAGTAAAACCTTTGTTCAGATGTACTGAGTCATATACATGCTCAGAAATCCTGTCATTTTGCATGCATTAGAATAAATAGTCCTATGGGAGTTGTAATGCCTTACTGCTATTAGACTACTATACTTTGATATTTGTATAAACATAGTCATGTTACTATCTATTATATGATGAGATGACCCTGAGCTTGTTGTTCTGTACAGACTTAATTTCTAATGATATTCAGAGCTAGTCGAGAACTGGAGTCTCTTCAAAGAGCATGACTATTGGCTTTGGGTCCGTTTTAGAGCTTAGATGGAGAGTTGGTTGGTCTACTATCGGTATTTAGGGCTTGTTTCACATCCAAAAACATGTCTGATCTTACAGTATGGTTTGTGGCTATGAAATTGGTGTTTTCTAACCATGCTTGACAGATAACCCAGTTCTTATGACTGCAGCTGGCATGGATGGGCTCTTGTGGTGGTTTTAGAAGGTTTGGTGCTACGCACTCGGATCAGAGCCAGTTTCTGTTGGCCTTCACAATCCTCTCCATTACCTCACCAAAGCAGACAGTGATTGATGGCTTTGCATTCTGATATACACTAAAATGATATAAAATGATAAAGCCCTTTTAAAAAAGCTAATTTATTGCTCCACTTTTTCCCATACTATTGTAACCCAATAAGGTCACAATCCAGGATGTCCAAGAAGGATCCCCTGTTGAAAAAAACCCCAGAATATGCTGGTTTAGGTATGTTTTGAAGCATGGCAGCTGGTTTGAGCTTGTTTATGCTGGTCATTAGCTAGTTTAAGTGCCTAAAAAGGTCCTAAGAAACTAGTTCCAGCTCAGGACCAGGTGATAACCAGCTCAGGACCAGTTTATAACCAGCTCAGGACCAGGTTATAACCAGCTCAGGACCAGGTTATAACCAGCTCAGGACCAGCTTATAACCAGCTTAAACCAGCTCATGACCAGCTCAGGACCAGGTTATAACCAGCTCAGGACCAGCTTAAACCAGCTCAGGTCCAGGTTATAACCAACTCAAGACCAGCTTAAACCAGCTCAGTATCAGTTTATAACCAGCTCAGGACCAGGTTATAAACAGCTCAGGACCAGCCTATAACCAGCTCAGGACCAGCTTAAACCAGCTCAGGACCAGTTTATAACCAGCTCAAGACCAGCTTAAACCAGCTCAGGACCAGCTTATAACCAGCTAAAGACCAGGTTATAACCATCTTAGGACCAGTTTATAACCAGCTCAAGACCAGGTTATAACCATTTTAGGACCAGCTTAAACCAGCTCAGGTCCAGGTTATAACCAACTCAAGACCAGTTTAAACCAGCTCAGTATCAGTTTATAACCAGCTCAGGACCAGGTTATAAACAGCTCAGGACCAGCCTATAACCAGCTCAGGACCATCTTAAACCAGCTCAGGACCAGTTTATAACCAGCTCAAGACCAGCTTAAACCAGCTCAGGACCAGCTTATAACCAGCTAAAGACCAGGTTATAACCATTTTAGGACCAGTTTATAACCAGCTCAGGACCAGGTTATAAACAGCTCAGGACCAGCCTATAACCAGCTCAGGACCAGGTTATAAACAGCTTAGGACCAGCCTATAACCAGCTCAGGACCAGCCTATAACCAGCTCAGGACCAGCTTAAACCAGCTCAGGACCAGTTTATAACCAGCTCAAGACCAGGTTATAACCATCTTAGGACCAGTTTATAACCAGCTCAAGACCAGCTTAAACCAGCTCAGGACCAGCCTATAACCAGCTCAGGACCAGCTTAAACCAGCTCAGGACCAGTTTATAACCAGCTCAAGACCAGGTTATAACCATCTTAGGACCAGTTTATAACCAGCTCAGGACCAGGTTATAAACAGCTCAGGACCAGCATTTAGCCAGCTCAGGACCAGCTTAAACCAGCTCAGGACCAGTTTATAACCAGCTCAAGACCAGCTTAAACCAGCTCAAGACCAGCTTAAACCAGCTCAAGACCAGGTTATAACCAATTTAAGACCAGCTTATAACCAGCTCAAGACCAGGTTATAACCATTTTAGGACCAGGTTATAACCATTTTAGGACCAGTTTATAACCAGCTCAGGACCAGCCTATAACCAGCTCAGGACCAGCTTAAACCAGCTCAGGACCAGCTTATAACCAGCTCAAGACCAGGTTATAACCAATTTAAGACCAGCTTATAACCAGCTCAAGACCAGGTTATAACCATTTTAGGACCAGCTTATAACCAGCTCAAGACCAGGTTATAACCAGCTTAGGACCAGCATAAACCAGCTCAAACCAGCTGCCATGCTTCAAAACATACCTAAACTGCATATGCTGGTTTTGTCAACAGGGTCCTACCTGCCCCACAACTGACTAGTCATTTAGTGACCTCACTAGTAGGTTGTTGGTCAACTAGAATCTTTGTAAGTGTAATATTTTAGCTGGGTTTTATTTAAAGGAGATGCAGTTTTCAAATAATTGAGATGCAACTTCCCAGAGAGCTTTAGCATGCTAACAGTCAAACTGGTAAAGCTGAATAAGTTTAGTCTGATCAGGGTCTTGTGGATGTGATACCACATACATTACAGAAGGTTATCTTTCCTTGAAGGGAAAGTTTACCAAAAGTGAAAATTGTGTCATCTTTTACTCACCCTCATGTATTTCTAAATCTAAATGTAAGTCACAAAACATTCTTCAGAATATCTACTGTGTTCTGCAGAAGACAGAAATGCATCCAGGTTTTTTGGTTAATTATTCCTTGTTATTAGTTGACAAGTTATTCAGACAGCCAACTCTCCATTTGATTATGAAAACATGTTTTGACCTTTCTTATTGTGATCTAAGCAGATTGTTGAAATGCAATTTCGTCATCTTAGTTCCTTCTTTGCTCCATATTGTATATCCTATTTTATGGCCACTCTGCTCACTCCTATGAGACTTATTATCAGCCTTAACCGATAAAGTGGAAGAAAAAAAACGTACCATCTGTCATGAAATTCATGTTTGGATTCTACTAGTGCTTCTCCCCATCCTAACATGTATGTTCTGTGTGGCAGAAACTAAGAGGCATGCCCTGCAAGACTACCAGAAGACTGATGCCGTGCGCTTGGTCACGCCACCTGATGTGTCCTACATGTCCAAAGGCCGCAAGATGAGTGTGGGAAAATGTGCACGTCGCTGTAGCCGCAACAGGAAGCTTCAGTTCACCTGCAGGTACAGAGGTCTACAAAGGTTAAAGCACAGAGACACTCCACCTTACACGTAACCACAAACAGCCAAAGCCGGAGTTCTGAAGAGTTTCTAAGTAAAAGAAGCACACTCCCAAGTTGCTGTTTCCAAAAAAGCTGATTTGAAATAGCATTGGATTGGCTAATTGTGTACAACACAGTGTGAGAGGAAGCAGCTGGAATCTGTTTCACCAGTGGAAATCGAACATCAGCAGTCCCAGTATTTCCTATTTTGATGTTTCAGGCCGATGACCTCTGGTTACTTCTGCATAGAAAGAAAATGCAGCTCTTAGATAGAAATTGCATGAAGTTGCATGACATTTGCTCTTTATCTCTTGCAATGCTTTCATTTTTTTGGAGGCATCACCTGACTTCCAAATACAAAAACTGGACAACAGTAGATATTTTATGCATTGCTCTACATGCTAATAATATGTACTGATGACATTACATGTTTTAATTCAAGGATCACAATCATAATTTTTTTGTCACCATCATCTTGTTTTCATATGCTTAACATCCATTTAATGATTAACATCTGCCATGTATCTTTGCAGAGCATTCAGTTTTGATCAGAAAAGTGCAAAGTGTCATTTACTGTCATACGACAGCCTCACCATTGGTGTCCGCATGGAGAATGACTTCAACTTCGACCTATATGAAAAGAAAGGTAAACTATAAAAACTGCTTTATTCCTACTATAGGTCTGACATAATTTAGACCAGGGAGTAGTTCTAATAGGAATGTCAACTAACTCTCATTAGAGTATTAGTAGACTGTAGTAGACTGTTAGGTTAGGATTAGGTGTTAGGTTAGTATAAGTTGACAGGTACTTGCAAAGTTACTTATAGTCACTAGAATGTTGGAGGACCATCAAAAGTGTTCACTGATATTAAACAGTCTACTAAAACTGTAATGAGAGTTAGTTGACATGTATTTGCAAAGTTACTTATAGTTAGAATATCTAAAGTGGACCATCGAAATAAAGTACTAGAGAGAAGGTAACACTTTACAATACAGGTGAACTGATATGCATTAATTCATGCTTAACTAATGCACAGATAATCATGAGTTAATGTATGACTCATGAAGAACTAAACCATGTATTAATGATTACTGCATCAGCAACTAATGAACATTCTACATGATTAATAGATTAAGTAATATATTAATTGCTATTAATTAAATATGACATCATGTATTAATTCCTTAATAACATATTATATTAACTAATAGTGTACATTAATGTGTTAATTATCACAGTGGGTCAAATCCATGCATTTCAACTTCCAGTTGTCTGCTTTAATTAATCATTAGCTAATGATTTGCAAAGGTATCATTATGTTATGACTTAACTTGTTGAGGCACATGACTATTAACTAATTGTTAAGTAATATGTCATTGTGGTTATGGCTTTTGAATTAATTTTGAATGAGTTAATAGCCATGTGCCTCAACATGTGATAATTAACGCATCAATTTACAGTATTAGTTCATATGTTATTAAGGAATGAATACATGATGTCATATTTAATTAATAGCAATTCACATATTATTTAATCTATTAATCATGTAGAATGTTCATTAGTTGCTGATGCAGTAATCATTAATAAATGGTTTAGTTCTTCATGAGTCATACATTAACGGATGCATGAATTAATGCATATTAGTGCACCCGTATTGTAAAGTGAATTTCAAATTCCATTTATTTTTTACCAAATTCTCTGTTTTCTGTTTTAAGTTTTCTGGATTCCATTTTAATGGCTTAATTACATTTTAACAATCAAAAGTATGTCTAATTCATTGAATTCATAAAAAACAACCAAAATTAAATTAAAACACGGAAGAAAAATTGTGATTATTCCTTAAAAACAAAAGTTTTGATCATAATTGATTAAGTGTTAGTATTATTATTACATTGAGACATATCTAAACTCTACTGCACAACAGTAATATATTTGTCAAGTTAAACCGAATGACGGGTTGCCGGGAAGACCTTCGAGCTTTTGTGTGTTTATGATATGACGATATCAAATGAAACTGTAAATGTTGATGAAGTGACTCTCAGAGCGCCTCTGGAGATGAAGTTCAAGCATTCATGTCCTCATATAATGAGACGGCAGAGGCTGAAAACAGCGCGAGCGTCACGCATGCTTTTGATTCATTCACACAGAGACACGCAGGATTTGTAATTGCCTATAATGTCAGTTATCAAGCATAAAATGTCTATATCACACCAAAATGTGTGAATTGGTACATGCTTTGTTTTTAAACCCTTTTAAATCTCAATACCAAGACATCTAGAGTTAAAGCTTATGGCAGGATCTGTCACTGAGGGGTTTTATAATATGAAGAGCTGTTCTCAAACCATAGCCAAGCATTGGGCTCCTAAGGATTAATTAAGTTTCAGTGTGAATAAATGTGAGATCAGTGTCCATGTGATGATGACACACTCATGCAACACACACACACACACACACACACACACACACACACACACACACACACACACACACACACACACACACAATATATTATATCTATCCACCATCATGATGAGGATGAAATTAATCTCATTCTAAGTCACTTTAAGTAAATACCCCTCTGTTATACTTCTAACAGTACTGCAGATTATATGAAGTCTTGCCTTTATGGCTTGACATTTATCAAATCAACCTAAAAACACAAAGATCAGGCTGGGATTTCTGTTGACTTTGCTTGTCTATATGTATTACTGCTGACAATTGTGTGTAAAAGTGACATTTAGAGACTTTTAGCAACCTTGGTTGAAAACTTTTTTTTGCAGCTGACCTTACTGCAAATGCATATGTAGGAGTTTCCCTTTCAGACCCAAAATGCATGGGAGGAGAGTATTTAAATGAATCACACAATGTGATTTACTAAGGTTTGCCCATGCCAATTCACTGGTGTTTGCACCATTATTTACTGCCCCAAAAAAGCACGTCTTAAACCAGACGCTAACTGGTAGATTGCGTTGGTCAATATGGAAATGATCCGCTCTCGCGCTAATTTGCCCTGTTTAGTAAATCTAGCCCTTAAGCCCAGGATACACTGCACGATTTGCGGCTGTCCCAGATGAAAGATTGCCATTGTGAAACAATCGTGGTGATTTCTGTGATCGTGGCTCCTAATCGGTGGCCCTATGTCATACCGTGAAAGAGGCTCAAAGACGGCCATTGTCACAGTCTTGTGACAAAAGATAGCCTACGATAATTTTCTGACAGTGTCAGAAATTCTGCATGATCACCGCACAGTGTGTTTGCTGCTACGGCCTACGTCTACTGACCAGCCAATAAAAATGTGACATGAAATCAACGCGGCATGGCACTAAAACTTAAAAATGCTTACCTCAAGCTCTTTTCACTTCCTCTTTCGCCGCGTCCTCTTTTTTTCAGCACACATAAAAACTACAACTGCCAAAGTGTGATTCATCATGCTCTTTTTGTTTACCACTAGCGCATGCTGATGACATTTTATTCTTCTATACTAACTTGCATCGTAGCTTACGAGTCAATAGGTGTCATCATCGTACAGTCTACATGCGTGTCGTACCCAAGTTTAATAGATCCATGTCGCACAGTGTGATTTGTAATGATCTTATAGGATTGCTAAAATTGTACAGTGTATCCCGGGCTTTAGAGACTTTTAGAGACTTTAGAGACGTTCAAAAACATTAAAAGTGGCAAAATATTTTAAATTCAACATTGACTTCAGAAACTACAGAAGCATACACTATTGCCTAACATATTCAGAGTAGATGATAGGTTTCGTGTCTTGAAATGACACAAAAAAAATCTGTTCAATGAATGCGATTTTTTGATTCCAGAACCCGATTGTTGCACATAAAGATTGTTGCATTATCTAAGGTGTGTATGCTTGTTGTCTTTTAGACTTCATGAGAGAATGCATCATCGGGAATGGACTCAACTATAAAGGAAAGAGATCAGTGACCAAGAGTGGAGTCCAGTGCCAACTCTGGAATTCCAAAACACCACATGAACACAAGTAAGTGCTTACTCACTCTCTTTACCTCCCATTCTTGGTTCGGTCTCTCTCTACGGGCAATTAAACTAATTTACCCACTATGTGCATTTCTATGGCTATCAAAAGTCTTGTGGAGAGCAGATAGCAGTTAACATCTCCTTGGTATGTTTCAGTTTATTTATTTATGCACATATTACATTATTAGATAGCTAATGGCAAAACAGACTCGATGAGTTATAAAAATCCCCATTAGCCTCTAATGATGATGAATGTGCAAGTTTATGTATGCTGCCTGTCTTACTGGCTTTGATTCGTTAGAGGGTTCTCGCTGTGTGACAGTAAGTGCAACTCAACGATTCTCAGAAGTGGAACGCCGACGGAGACAATTAGGTCAATGGCAGGAATGCCAACAAATGGCCAGTAGGTTCAAACAATTGCTTCCGTTCTTGCATGACCAAAAATAGACGTTTTTGTACAATTATTTCTATGCATAAATATTCAATGCAAGTGTACCCAAAATATACATTTTTGTATACACTAACATCTAAAAATAAACATTGAGAAGCCACATGCAGCCTGGAACTGATGTCATGTTTAGAGGACTTGAGGGTTTGTGCATAAGTAGGAGTTTGACAGAAAGCAGCACAAGGCTAAGATAAGATACCTAATGCAGAACACGTCTTTGATACAAGTTCATTACGGCAGCAGGAATTCATTAGGGACACCACATGGGGCTTTCAGTTTACTTCCTGTACAGCAAGTCGATACGATAGATCTGCCCTATATTGGTACTAGGCATGTACAAAAGTTTCATGCACTTTTTATTTTTATCTTGAAAATGTGATTACCTTTCAGAGACCTTGACCCTACCAACAAATTCCCAACTCTGGATATCTCCCTCTCTCTCCTCTTTTTCCTTCAGCTCTTTTTTATCTCACTAATGGACATCAGCTCAGTTTTAAAGCCAGCTTTTGATATGCTTGCCTCTGAAACATCACAGGCATGTTTTATCGGCTCAAGAAGCCAATGGACCTGAACATTTTGAAATACTGAACAGGCCTGTAGGTCAGCTAATTTGTCACAGATTGCCTTTTTATCTGTATTCATCAATCATCATGAACGTGGCTAATTTGTGTTGTGAATTGCACACAAGATAATTACCGTTTGGCTTAAGGCAATGATTTATTAATGGTTTACAAATATTTGCATGGCATGGGTAAAATACTTTGTGCAACTATTTGCATATACACTATATTGCCAAAAGTATTGGGACACCCCTCCAAATCATTGAATTCAGGTGTTCCAATTACTTTCATGGCCAAATCTGTATAAAATGAAGCACCTAGGCATGCAGACTGCTTCTACAAACATTTGTGAAAGAATGGGTTGCTCTCAGGAGCTCAGTAAATTCAAGCATGGTACTGTGATATGTTGCCACCTGTGCAATAATCCATTCGTGAAATTTCCTCTCTACTAAATATTCCATGGCCAATTGTTAGTGGTATTATAACAAAGTGAAAGCTATTAGGAACAAAATTAACTCAGACATGACGTGGTAGGCCATGTAAAATCACAGAGCGGGGTCAGCGCATACTGAGGCGCACAATAGCTCCAATAGTCAATAGCTACAGACCTCCAAACTTCGTGTGGTGTTCAGATTAGCCTAATAACAGTGTGTAGAGAGCTTCATGGAATGGGTTTCCATGGCGGAGCAGCTGCATCCAAGCCTTACATCACCAAGTGCAATGCAAAGCGTTGGATGCAGTGGTGTAAAGCATGCCGCCACTAGTCTCTAGAGCAGTGGAGACGTGTTCTCTGGAGTGATGAATCACGCTTCTCTGTCTGGCAATCGGATGGACACGTCTGGGTTTGGGGGTTTCCAAGAGGAACAGTACTTGCCTGACTGCACTGTGCCAAGTGTAAAGTTTGGTGGAGGGGGGAATATGGTGTGGGGTTGTTTTTCAGGGATTGGGCTTGGCCCCTTAGTTCCAGTGAAAGGTACTCTTAATGCTTCAGCATACCAAGACATTTTGGACAATTTCATGCTCCCAACTCCCAACTTTGTGCTTCCAACATGACTGCACACTAGTGCACAAAGCAAGGTCCATAAAGACATGGATGAGCGAGTTTGGTGTGGAAGAAATTGACTGTCCTGACCTCAACCCGATAGAACACCTTTGGGATGAATTAGAGTGGAGACTGTGAGCCAGGCCTTCTCGTCCAACATCAGTGCCTGACCTCACAAATATGCTTCTAGAAGAATGATAAAAAAAATAAAAATAAAAAAATAAAAAAAAACCTTAAACACTAAACCTTGTGGAAAGACTTCCCAGAAGAGTTGAAGCTGTTATAGCTGCAAAGGGTGGGCCAACTCCATAAACCCTACGGATTAAGCATGGGATATCATTAAAGTTAATGTGCATGTAAAGGCAGGCAACCCAAAACATTTGGCAATATAGTCTAGCAACATCTCAGAGTTTTAGCTCTATAAAGTGGTACCCCTAAAGAAATGAATATTAACTTAACAAGAAATAGGTTTAAAATGATGAGCACTTACAGTAGATGAAGATACTAATCATATTGGTGGCCCAACAAAAGCTATTCTATATGTCACATGACTAGGCATATACTACATTTCCATTTATGCATTTGGCAGACGCTTTTATCCAAAGCGACTTACATTGCATTCAAGGTACATTTTTGCATTTTGTCAGTTCTTGCTTTCCCTGGGAATTGAACCCATGACCTTGGCGTTGCTAGAGCGACGCTCTTATTGTTTGAGCTACAGGACAGCTAGCACTACTTATATACTACTAATCCATTAGATTTAGAAACTTTTGGTTTTAGAATAAATTGATTATTGAATGACAAAAAAGTCTGCAAATGTAGTGTGTAGTTCTGCAATGGCATTGGTTGTGTGATTGCGCATTCAGAGCGTTCATATAACCAAGAATAAACACTTTTAACAACAATGCCATAATAAGAGTAGCCTGTGTAGTTTTTGACCTTCTCTGGCCAAAAGCTTTATACTACCCCATTCTCTTGCCAAAACCATTATTTGTCTACATGCATTTGTTGTTTTAAGGACAAAACTCTTTACTTTTTCCATATGTGAAAAAAAAAAAGAGGTAACAATTTACCCAGGGCCAAATACATGTTATGTTCTTGCATCACAATGAAATGTAGAGTAGAAGCTGCATTCTGATGTTAAAGATACCGATAGTCTTGCCATTTTTATTAATACAATATAAATTATTGAGATCTTCTGTTGTATTTGGCTGGAAGCCATAAATGTGTCATGTGACACCCAGTAAAATTCCATAAGTGATTCTTAGTTCAGTTATAGTGATGTTTTTGTATACAGTAAGACAAAGCAGCTAATAATTGCAAAGGATTGTTGACGTCACTATGCAACTGGTTTAATACGATCATCAATCCTCACTCTATGCAGCTAAAAAAGTCACGTGTCAAAGAGTAACTGTGTGTTGTTCAAGGAATTTGGAGCAATCTTGCTGTGTGTATGATTTTATAAACATCACCTCTGTTTCTGTCCTCACTCCATCAGTTTCTTACCCCTGAGGCATAAGCACCGAGATCTACGGGATAATTTATGTCGTAACCCAGACAACACCACAACAGGTCCTTGGTGCTTTACCACAGACCCCAGAATACGCCACCAGGACTGCAGTATCCCACAATGCTCGGAGGGTGAGTTCAAGACCAGCATTTATTTGAAAATCATACTGAAAATGTAATACTTAAATCTATGAAATGTATTGCTAAACATTAGTTTCATGAGTTCACACATAGAGATAATTAAGTAAAGGTTATGCGTATTTAGCCGAGCTTGGAATTTGGAACCCAGAGTTATCCCTCCATCCCAGGTTGGGATAGGAATAGTTAGAAGTAAGGAGATGGGGTGGTGAAAGGTTGCTGGAAAAGAGGCAAGTCTGCATATACCTCTTATCTCTTTAATTGAGTTGATTAACGGAATGTGCTCCTCCCGTGTTAATTAGGTTAATTATCTGAACATGCTCCTCCCGAACTTTGTTAATAAAACATTATATCTTGAGGAAAACTAGCATGTTGTTAAGACCTAGACATTTGAGATTAGTATTCTTTCATGATAAAGGAGACTTCAAAAGTCTCCATTCACTAAGTTTACTGTCTAGGAGAAACAGTTGAGATGTTAAAACTACCTTATGACGTATGAAATCTCTTTCCTCTTGGTTTGCAGTTTAATCCGGGGGATGTTTAAGCACTATTGTATTGATTTTTTGCCTTTTAAAAACACATTTTTCATGTAAATTGCTAATTTATTGGATTTAAAGCTTAATAACTTGAAAGAGAATGAAAGCGCTTGATTGTTAGAGTGACTGGGGATTTTCGTTGATAGGAGATCACATCGAGTTGCATGCAAAAAAGAGGGGTTTTCTGCAGAGATAGGGATCAGACTAACAAAGAGAGCCTCTTGTCTATTCTATGAGTTGCATGGTGAATAATGGCCGGGAGGGTTTGTTAATAAATTAGTTTCCCATAATCAAAACCACACAGGCACACACACACACACACACACACACACACACACACACACACACACACACACACACACACACACACACACACACACACACACACACACACACACACACACACACACACAAAGAAGGAAAATCATGCTTTCATGAGAGTGGCTGACATTAACATCTGTTTGTACTACAGCAATCTGCTCCTTATACTGTGTGTACTATACAACTAATAACAGGATTTAGAGAGATGATTCTAGCTGAGGTGACCTCCATCTGCTGTGATATTTGGTTTTGGTCCTGCAGTGACTAAGCTTTTTACTAAGTACTGTAATAATTACATGTTGCTTTAACCTTTGATCATATGAAATCTGTTGGAAGTCACAACGTACCTTTGGGGTTAAATGCAAGGCCTGATGGGTGGTACGTCTGCCTAGTAAATTGAAGCATCAGATGATTTATTATTAGACGTTCTAAGAGTCACATGTGACTCCGTAATTGCTTGTCTTCTTGATAAATATGATAACAATCCCTGCAGGCATTAATCATTGGTGATTAGCCTATGTGTAGTTAACGTGCACTAATTTACTACCAAGATTCTGCCTCTTCTAACCGTTTAACATGACAACCAGGTTTGAACCCTGTTGAGTCATCGTCTACAAGCGTGCTAATGTCGCTCAGCTGTAGCCTTTTGGGACTCGTCCTGGTTAACATTCTTACCAGGCATGTTCCTTATCCTTAGTGGAATGTATGACGTGTAATGGAGAAAGTTACCGTGGACCGATGGACCACACGGAGAGTGGACGGGAATGCCAGCGCTGGGACCTTGAGGAACCACATAGACACCTTTTCCACCCTAAAAGGTATGAGACCCACCAAAAAGTGCAAACAGTAAAGGAAGATTAATCAGACAGACTTCAGGTCATGATTTCAAGTCAATATGAGAAGCTTTGCCAATATGGCAAAAATCAATTTTGTTCGCCCTTTGTGTACTATGGTGATGCCTCAAATCATTCCATCTGTTGCAAAAAGGTGGGCAATTACCTTTAAGCCTTCAAAATTATGATTTTTCACTAAAACAGGTGAAAAAAAAAAATCCATAGACTAACATTGAAGGAGGTACACGAGAAATGTAGAATGTTATGGTGGTCTGTTTTGAGCTATTTTGACCTACAGGTGCTGGTCATATAATTAGAATATCATCAAAAAGTCGATTTATTTCACTAATTCCATTCAAAAGTGAAACTTGTATATTATATTCATTCATTACACACAGACTGATATATTTCAAATGTTTATTTCTTTTAATTTTGATGATTATAACTGATAACTAAGGAAAATCCCAAATTAAGTATCTGAGAATATTGTGAAAAGGTTGAATAATTGAAGACACCTGGTGCCACACTCTAATCAGCTAATGAACTCAAAACACCTGCAAAAGCCTTTAAATGATCTCTCAGTCTAGTCCTGTGGGCTACACAATCATGGGGAAGACTGCTGACTTGACAGTTGTCCAAAAGACGACCATTGACACCTTGCACAAGGAGGACAAGACACAAAAGGTCATTGCAAAAGAGGCTGGCTGTTCACAGAGCTCTGTGTCCAAGCACATTAATAGAGAGGCAGGAAAAGTGTTTGCAAGCAATAGGAATAACCGCACCCTGGAGAGGATTGTGAAACAAAACCCATTCAAAAATGTGGGGGAGATTTACAAAGAGTGGACTGCAGCTGGAGTCAGTGCTTCAAGAACCACTACACACAGACGTATGCAAGACATGGGTTTCAGCTGTCGCATTCCTTGTGTCAAGCCACTCTTGAACAACAGACAGTGTCAGAAGCGTCTCGCCTGGGCTAAAGACAAAAAGGACTGGACTGCTGCTGAGTGGACCAAAGTTATGTTCTCTGATGAAAGTAATTTTGCATTTCCTTTGGAAATCAGGGTCCCAGAGTCTGGAGGAAGAGAGGAGAGGCACACAATCCACGTTGCTTGAGGGCCAGTGTAAAGTTTCCACAGTCAGTGATGGTTTGGGGTGCCATGTCATCTGCTGGTGTTGGTCCACTGTGTTTTCTGAGGTCCAAGGTCAATGCAGCCGTATACCAGGAAGTTTTAGAGCACTTCATGTTTCCTGCTGCTGACCAACTTTATGGAGATGCAGATTCCATTTTCCAACAGGACTTGGCACCTGCACACAGTGCCAAAGCAACCAGTACCTGGTTTAAGGACCATGGTATCCCTGTTCTTAATTGGCCAGCAAACTCGCCTGACCTTAACCCCATAGAAAATCAATGGGGTATTGTGAAGAGGAAGATGTGATATGCCAACAATGCAGAAGAGCTAAAGGCCACTATCAGAGCAACCTGGGCTCTCATAACACCTGAGCAGTGCCACAGACTGATCGACTCCATGCCACGCTGCATTGCTGCAGTAATTCAGGCAAAGGAGCCCCAAGGAAGTATTGAGTGCTGTACATGCTCATACTTTTCATGTTCATACTTTTCAGTTGGCCAAGATTTCTAAAAATACTTTCTTTGTATTGGTCTTAAGTAATATTCTAATTTTCTGAGATACTGAATTTGGGATTTTCCTTAGTTGTCAGTTATAATCATCAAAATTAAAAGAAATAAACATTTGAAATATATCAGTCTTTGTGTAATGAATGAATATAATATACAAGTTTCACTTTTTGAATGGAATTAGTGAAATAAATCAACTTTTTGATGATATTCTAATTATATGACCAGCACCTGTAGAAACCATTTAAAGCTATATAGCAAACCCATAGCAACACCCTGGAAACAACATAGAGCACTTTACAATCGTGGAGACAACTGTCTCTCTCTGAATGTTGGCAAGACCAAAGAAATGATTGTGGACTTCAGGAAGAGATAGCAACGGACATACTCCCCTCATGATCAGCGGGTCACCAGTAGAGAGAGTGAGCAGCTTCAAGTACCTGGGAGTAAACATCTCCGAGGACCTGACCTGGACTGCTCACATTCAGACACAGGTGAAAAAAGCCAGGCAAAGACTGTACCACCTGATAGATAGTACTTTTTTTTTTATCCTATTTCTATATAATTTCCTCCTTGTGTTTTTAACTGTGAATTTGCACTGTCCATGGAGCAGACCTGTTTACATTTCACTGCCGGTTGTATATTCTGTATATAACTGTGTATGTGACAAATAAAACTCTTGAATCTTGGTTGTGAATTTTGCATGGCACCGCATGATTTAAAAAAAATTGTTAATGGTTAGATGATTAAGTTCTTCTTAAAGAAAGGAATCAGATATCAGTTGAAAAACTAGTCAGAGGTATAGTAATGTTATGCTGATGAAATCTGTGGTCGTGAGTGGATCATTTGCCTCATGCTATTGAAAGTGAACTGTGGAAAACAACTCAGCTATGCTTTAATCTGTCTGAAATCAAAATGTGAGAAGGCATTTTAAAGTGATGGCTAACAGCAGTCATGAAAAATTACACTTCGTTTTGGAAAACATTTATTCTTTACGGTTTCATAATTTATTTGGACCATGCTCATTGGACAAAAATAAGTTCCAACGTTTCTTGTACATCTTTTCTCAATTACACATCTATTTTGTTTAGCATAGCAACTGAAACAGTTGACCACACATTGCTACCTAATGTACAGTACATGTATGCACTTTTCAGCCAATAAATGGCATTTTCATTTTGTATGACCTTCCCAGTGCTCATGTTACATCTTTAATAGTTCTGGGAAACAACAATATCGTTAATCTTGAAATAAATGTCCGTTTGGCTTGTTTGAATACTCTCCCTTAAGAGTCTCTAAACACACAAAGACCTTTTTTTAATATCTCAGATTGCATGCTTGGAAAATGCTCTTGAATTTACCCTAATCCGGAATGGCATTTGTGAGGAACTTTTAAAAATATTTAAAAAATCAATAAAGTGTTTTCCCACTTGACCTCATGGGAACTGTGTCATGCCCCTGTTTTATATAAATCACTAAATGAAATGACTCCTTTGTGTGAACCCACCAAAGGGGCAAATTGTCTATGATGTCTTAAGCCTTATTTTATTATTTTAGAAGTACAAGCAACTATAAAAACCCATTCAACACCACAAGGCAGAAGCTCTTTGCCATTTACATGACCAGTCAGCCGCAAAAAGTTTCAGATCATAGCCAACTTTAGTGTAAATATAACGCTAGTAATGGTCGTATATTAATTTCTTGACTTTAAGTTATTTAAAAATGTAATTATTGGAAAACCAAATATAGGAAATGAGCATACATTTTGAGTATTGGCCGATATACACTACTGTTTAAAAGCTTGGGGTTGGTAAGATTCTTATGCTCAACAAGGAATGTTTCTATTTCAGTATATTTGAAAGTGTAATTTATTCCCATTAAGGGAAAACTATATTTTCAGCATCATTACTCCAGTCTTCAGTGTCACATGATCCTTCAGAAATCCTTCTAATATGCTGATTTGGTGCTCAATAAACATTTCTTATTATACTTGAAAACAGCTGAGCTGCTTAAAGGCATAGTTCACCCAAAAATAAAAAATCTGCCATCATTTACTCACCCTCAAGTTGTTTCAAACCTGAATTAATTTCTTTCTTCTGCTGAACACAAAGGAAGATATTTTGGAAAAATGTTTGTAACCGAGCAGATCTCGGCAGCCACTGACTACCATAGTATTTTTTTTCCCCCACTATGGTAGTCAATGGCTGCCGAGATCTGAATGGTTACAAACATTCTTCCAAATATCTTCCTTTGTGAAAAAAATTGTGACTAAGTGTGTGCAGGGCAACAGGCTTCTGTCTTGTGTGCCTGGCTTAAGAAGTCCTGCTGTACCAGAAGCAGAGAGCATGTTATGTATGTTCTGGAGGTTATTAGAATTTTATCCTGACTGTAAATCAAAGTTGCTGTAGAACTGGGATGGTTGATATGTGGCGTGTTAAGTGTGTTCGTTTTGCCCTTCTTATGACAGGTCCCCTGATAAAGGTCTAAAGGACAACTACTGCAGGAACCCAGACGGGCGCCAGAGACCCTGGTGTTTCACCACCGATCCAAGCACTCCATGGGAGTACTGTAACATTAAACAGTGCGGTGAGTGTGCGCCTCTGAGCCCTATGTGTAAGATGAAGAGACAGAGGAGGACAAAAAAAAAAGAATGAAAAGAGGCAGAGTTTGCCAAATTTACAACTTCCTCTTCCTGTAGCCCAGGCTCCCCTCTCGTTTGGGACCCTCACAGGAATGTTGTTTGTAACTGGGAGAAGAGAGAGAGGAGGGTCCACCTATAAAACTCTCTCTCTCCTCTTTCTCTTTCCGCAGCTCTCGCCCTGTCTTTTCAGTAACGTGCCTCTGTGTTTATTTTTCCTCATCAGCGGAGTAGAGAGTTCCCTTATCTGCATGAGAGAAATGTGCTTGAGTTTCAAGTGCTATGTAAACCTTCCACGCTAAAGACAAAACACGCGTGTGGGTTTCAAACCCCCAGCGCGCTCAAACACACAAGCTCACGAGCGCCCAAAAACCTATTATTATAATGACACCCCCCTCCTCCTCATCGCACTGCCTCCGTTTATTTTCATTAGCAATGCAACGGCATGTTGGGAAGCGAGGCAGAAACTCAGGCGTCCAACGCTCAGGCACTTTACCATTCTAGACGTAACCACGGGGGTCACTTTTGTTTTTCAGAACAGTTTGGCAAGCCCTGCATTATAACCTTGAGCAAAATCCTGTGATGGATTCTCAAAGATTACCGTCCATGGAGACACTTTTCACCAGGCTTTTTCCTATTTGGCAGAATGCAGCTTCATTTCAAACACCTCAACATCTCAATAAGCAGCTAAACAGAGTTAAACCATGTATGTCACTTCCCACCTGTGGAAATCATGATAGATGCATCTGCTTTTACAAGAAGTGGATTTCGTCCTCTTGCAGAATGAACAAGACTATTTGATTCTCTATAAAGCTAAACATGCTTTTAAAAATACCATGCTCCTCTGCAGTAAACACAGCAAGACTTTAAGGCACAGAGCACCTCATTGTTTCCAATTGCTTGGCCTTTGCGTTTGTCTTCATGACATTACACACCACTGCAATTAGTATTCTTTAACGGAATAAAAATGCTAACCTAGCATTGAATGAATACAATAACATCACATACGCTGGGATCCACTGAATAAATCCCACTGTGAGAGTATGATTTGGGGTTTTATTAGCAGGACTTAGCCTATATCCCCATTCTGCTAGCCTCATTAGCAGACTGAAGCACTTTCAGGTTATTGGAGGTAAACATAATAACTCTGTCTCTAATGAGCATAATATATTGCAATGAGATGCATGGGCAAAAACAATATATCATTCATAAAACGCTTACATTTTACCCTAAATAAAGCTCTGTAGGCTACTGTTTTAGCATTTGTCACAGACTTAGTGACTGCTTTGACTCATTCAGGAAGCATCTCTCTCTATTAAGCGGGACAAAGCTGTTGTTATTCCTCCCTGAGGCAGCGCTGTCTTACAGTTAATGCTGAATCTATGATTCAGTGTTCATCATGCCTAAGGAGTGATTTTATGCCTCATTCTCTCACTCCCTTTGTCTTTCTGTTTATGTTTTTCACCGTTTACTCAGATTCAGACAACGGCGGTGACGTTGACAACACAACAAGTTGTTTCCGTGGACGTGGAGAGGGTTATCGTGGAACGGTTGGCATCACCCCCGAGGGAGTGACCTGTCAGAGATGGGACGCCCAGTTTCCCCATCGACACTCTTATACTCCACAGAATTATCATTGCAAGTAAGAAAATGCATGAAAAAAAGTATTCATTAAGTATTCATAAATAGTTCAAATATGTGTTAGCTGGACTTCCATGTTGGTTTATGTTCATGCACATGCATAGCCAAACTTTGATGGCCTTTTTATAAGGTGTCAGGCCAAAGTCTTGCTGAAAAATCTACTTGCTGGCACAGATATTAGAATTCTGCTTAATACCAAAAAGACTATATATATATCAGGGGCATGCAGTCCATATAATCTGCAAATGCTCTGCATAACCAAGCCATTCATGTACTCGCTGATTAGTATTAACATTATAAATTACTAATAAATTCCCTTGTTTGAGGTGTACCATAAAGCTTACATGATACCGTTTTGGTAATACATATGTAACTGTCTGTCATTTAATTATTTGCCAAACGACGGTCATTTTCTTCAAATCTTACAGTTATGGAGGGTTTCGGGTAAGCGAATCACAGCACATCAGCTTTGGTGCCTATGCTCTGTTGTTATGTCTCATCATCATTGTCCCGCGTTCTCATTGGTTTGCTGGCATATGGAAGATTTCATGCACAGGGAACGCTGTCTGTGGAAAAATGTGATGTTGCTGATCTCGATTTACATCACATTGCATTTGATACAGAACTAAATCTAATAAAAAAGCATCTCGCTTATAATAACCAAACCCATTTTTAGCACGCCACCCAGCATACCCGGTTAAAAAAGTCACTTGCCATGTTATCAACTGTATGTAACCAGTTCTGATATATTGTGCATCCCCCAAAAATACATATGTTCACCAGGTATGCTGGTTTTATCAGCAGGGCTTTCTGCCAGGTTCTGTCATCATTAGGAAAACCTGAATGTTTCCTCTCCCAGATTCTTATCTGTCATTATACAGGTTTATATTTTTAAAAAATGCAGATGATTCTTCAAAAGTAGTTTTTAAACTCAATTGCAGTCTGTTCAACATATGCTGTGTATCAGTAACATGTGTGATGTGTGCAAATATGATAAAAAGTATGTGTCTGCATGGCAGAGATCTCCGGGAGAACTACTGTAGAAATCCTGATGGTCGTCATCTCCCATGGTGCTTCACGACTGACCCCAATGTACCTGTGGCGTTCTGCACGAACATTCCTCGCTGTGGAGTCCCAACCTCGGAACCTGAAGGTAAGAGTCATTCATGATATACTGTATAGTGATATAGTATAGATATAGTTTGACCTTCCTGTTGAATGGTATTAGTATTGCAATGTTTTCGGTTCTCATGCACTGATGAAGCGCTTTGAGATCAGCCAAATGTGACCAGCGCAATGCAGAGCCAGGCACAACGCAAGTTGTTTTTTGCTAGTTTCAGCCCGACACAGTTATCATTTTCGCGTCCAGTGCCACGTTGTTTAAATAGCAAATGCACTTGCGCCCATCTGTTTGCCCATGGGCGTGCTGGTCTGAAAACGAGGTGTGTTTAGGCACATTGTTGGAGCATTGCTATTTTGAAGCAACTGAAAACGACTGCGCAATTGACCAACAAATACTTGGTCTAAAGTCAATAGCGCAGTATTTTTTGTGTTATTTAAAGGGCACGTTAGTAATATGCACCTATAGGCGGGTGCACAACACGTGTACACTCTGCTTATTACACACACAGGGATGTGCAGCAGCACACAAACATTTTTAAATATTAAAAATAAAAGGATTCCTCTCTAGAGAAGTGTTCAGTCTTTCTGCTTGCAAATTCCGCCATGCAAATAGCGAATTTATATATATTACACACACACACACACAAACACACACACACAATCGGGTTCATGGCATTGGGAAATGCACAGGGCTGCTGTGTTTTGAATTCAGTGAAGCTACCATGGAATGGCATTACCTTATTGGGTAGCTAATGTTCAAGATATTTTCATGTTCTTTTCAACCATATTTGTCGTGCAGTACATATATTTATTCAGGTCATAAATTCTTACAGACTAATCTTAGCTCAGGGACATAGATATACATAGAGTGTAAAATATTAGCATTAATCCATTATTATCAGAAACTCTGTGGGGAAATTTGCCTTTTTATTGAATTTTTTATTGAAATTCTAATACTTTTAAATGCATTTGAACATTTGCTTCCTAAATTAATTTTTAAAATTGTAAATCATCTTCAGTAAAAGCACTGTGGCAGCTGTAGCTTATTAGAGAGTATCTCAAGCCAGTCACTGTCACTGTGTCCTTGACTGGAGACATTTAACGCTCAAATTGCTTCTGAAGTATCATGATATGGTTTTGTCACCTCTGTCTAATTGTGTATTTCTGTACTGGTGAGTGTGAGTTATGCAAGAGCGAAAATTCCAGTACGCTAGGCAAGTTTACAGACAGTGACCATAAAACCTATTACACTTATTTGCTTTTTTAAGAAACATGTTTATAATCTACTGGCTTGATCTTGTTTTCCATGATGTTATGGCTGGCATTCTTCCAACTTTGTTTCGCTGGCTGGGCAAAAAAAAGATGGCTATAACTTTTGAAGTCATGCCTTCTTTGCATATCAAAAACGACCTTGCCTTTGTTCTTATTAATCCTCCCCAGCAAGACATAATATCTATATAATTTCTTTTCATGATGCTCAAGAATGCCATAGCTCTTTCTCCCTCCCTTTCTCCCTCTTTCATTTGCTCTTTCTTGGCTGTCTTGGCATCGGTACACTGTGGTCCCTGTAGTCCGATCTCCACGGCCACTAATGGGGGCTGTTTGAAACATGTGCAGGGAGCAGGAGCTGCAGTGTGGGAATGAGACAGCATGAGTCAAGCATTAATCACTGCTGACAGCTTCGTGTGACTGGCAGGGCCCAGGAGATGCTTCATAGAAGGACACGCACAGGCGCTGATGTTAAGATCGATTTAGCTGGTGCTCCAATTGAGGCCGTTGGGATGATCGCTCGACTATTGTGGTGTGCTGGGAGCCCTGCTGTGTTTCCATAAGCACTGTGTTTCCACAAACCTGCTGTGTTTCTTTAAGCACTTTGGC
This sequence comes from Paracanthobrama guichenoti, assembly GCA_018749465.1. Lineage (NCBI taxonomy): Eukaryota > Metazoa > Chordata > Actinopteri > Cypriniformes > Gobionidae > Paracanthobrama > Paracanthobrama guichenoti. The sequence goes on along the minus strand of CM031960.1, from coordinate 5,330,444 downwards.
TTGCAGATTTTGATAATAATTTTAGGTTAACAGTGCCTGATTAAAGGCAGAGCTCTCATTGGGATAATTACATCATCTATATTTGATCATGCATTGCATTTATTTTTCACTTTATTCAGATATTTTATACTTTATTGCATATATTTAGAGGTGCTTGCTAATACTACTGTTTGTACTCTGCCGTGTTACTCATCCCACAATGTTTGTGCAACAGACAGGAACCTTTACTTCAAACTGTGCAGCTGGCAGTGCTGTAATAACTAACTATGACATATTATAACATTGTTTATATATATATATATATATATATATATATATATATATATATATATATATATATATATATATATATATATATATATATATATATATATATATATATATATATATATATATAGAAAAACCTTTAAACAAAAATTAAAAATGTTTCTTTGCCAATTAGGTTGATGTACTAAAATTACATTAAATGTTTAAATGTTGTTGCTTACAGTAACTGCACACTGCATTTTTTAATCTCTGCCTCTCTTTATTTCAGAGTGTTATATGGGCATTGGTGACGCATACAATGGCAAACGGGCAAAAACTCGCTCAGGCATCCCCTGTGCTCCATGGAAAGACCACAGTGAAAGGTAAAAGCTGGCCATCCATGTCTAGACTGCAAAATAAACTTAAAGTTGAAATGTATATTTAAAGTTGTCTCTGCATATTAATCTGAGAGAAAGTATTTGATTTAAGAAAAGAAAAAAAAAAATCCATTCAGCTTTAAACTGATTAAATAACAGCCTCAGACTCAGAAGAAATTGATTGTTTATAGTCCTTTGGTATGGGCACACACAGTTTTCTCTATTATTTTTTTATAGTCTAGTATCAAGCAGATTTATAGTGGTACAGTGCATAGTTTCAGTCATGGACATTGACTCAGTTTCCATGGAAACCAAACTAGGTCCACAACTTGCAAAGCAGGATCCCAAGGACAATCCCATGATGCCGTTGTGCTGCTTTGCAAGGTGAACAACTCCATTTAATCATTAGGTTCAAGGGTCAACCGCAGCAAGTTGTCGTTAAATGGGGGAGAGTGAATAAATGGGACAGATGCTCTGTGAAATATCTTGTGTTTTTTTTATATGTAGAGACAAGACAAGCATATGAAGCTCTCAAATATGTACAGTTTACAGTCAAATACAGTTTTACTTGAGTGTTAAATAGCTATGGTTTATATTTGTTCCTGCCAGGTGCGGCCTGTTTCCTCTAATGCAGTTATGGTTTTGCCTGTGTTTAATGTGAATTGCCACAATTTGTAGTGAGCATGTGTGTGTGTGTGTGTGTGTGTAAGTCTCAGAGGAGTTGAACAATCGCTTCCACAACAGGCCTGTGTTGTTTCTGCCATCCACACTCACCGTGAGATGTGTGGCGTTAAATAACTTCCCTGTTTTATGAACAAGTTCCAGGTCAAAGGTTGACCTTTCCAGAACCCTGCCACCTCGTTGACGCAAAGAGCAGGGATTGTCAGGTTTTGTTTGTCTTCGTTGAAAAAATAAGACCCTCGCAGTTTTCTGAGGAAGAAAAACACGTTTTAGTGGAGAACCCCCATTCTGAAGATCTCTTATTGATAGTAAACGTGGAGCAGTCAGAGTGACTCAATTCCCCAAAAATTACAGGCAGGCCAACCCAGCTGGAACGAGATTCTTTAGAGCCACCTTCTGACCCCTTTCCTCACCCTAACCCCTCTCAGTGAACACATCAAAGCCAATCAACTCCTTTATTTGGCCCGCGGCCTGTGAGCCGCCACGCCGGGTTGCAAAGGTCACTGCCGGGTAGGCATTAGGCATAGATTGTTTACATTGTATGAACCCTAGCGTAACACAGCAAGAAGATCATTGGTGTTATGCATATTTGTGCTCTTCATTGTAGCACTTTTGGTCTCTGGTGAACTTTTGGAGAATCGTACCATCTTTACATCTGTGAATCTTCCTGAATCTGACTGATAATGTGGAAAAGCTTAGGGAAACATGTCATGAGTAATGCACAAGCTAAATACTTCACCTTGCCTCCTGAGAGGAGCTCCACACAGCTGGGGCTTAAGATGAACTTATAAGAAGAAGATGTTTCTTTGGACTCTTTTCTTAAGTGGTTTTAGATGTATTGTCTTGTTAAACACCGGATAGATGGTTTGATTAGTGTTAAATGACTTTGGATGTGCCTGAATGATGCACCTGTTTTGGATGTTTATATGTAGACGTGTAATGTTAATTTTCACTCTTAACACTCATCTTTTAAAGCTGCACATGTTCTGAAAATGTCCTGAGTTGTAATGATGAGATCTGTATTCATTCTTAGTAATGAAAGAGAAGTGGACTTGCTGACGGCTGAACAGGCGGGGAACTTTTGCAGAAACCCGGACAAGGACAAACACGGCCCGTGGTGTTATACCAACAGCTCATCCATCCCATGGGACTACTGCTCTCTCAAACCCTGTGAGTGAGCAACACATATCTGCGCTGACATTACAAACTGATTGAGACCTTTGGGTTCACTAAAAGTGCTACTTGAAACATGAAGAGGCGAACACAAGCTGAGGAATAGGTGCTAATGTAATCCACTGACCTCAAAATGCGAAATGCTCAAAAGCTATAGCATTTTGCCATGTACTACACTTTCCAAGGCTTCCCACCAAGGCTGCATTAACCTGTTTTCTATTTGAATTTAAAATATAATTGAATTCCAGGGGTGGCAGAGCTGAATTTTCAGCAGTCTTCAGTGTCACATGATTCTTCAGAAATCTCAAATAATATTTCTTATTGTTATCAATGTTTAGCGCAGTTGTTTTGCTTAATATTTTTGTGGAAACGGTAATACAGGATTTTTCAGGATTCTTTTTTAATAGAAAGTTCAAAAGAACAGCATTTATTTGAAATAAATCAAATACATTTTTGATTTTGAATTCACTGATTAATGTGAATTTTGCCACTTTTGATCACTTTAATGCATCCTTGTTGAATAAAGCATTTTTTTCTTCTTCAAAAACACACACACTTCTGAACTGTAGTGTAATAGGTAATTAATTCACTGAATCAGTTGGAGTAGTTCTAGAGTTTAGCATTTAAAGGGTTAGCTCACCCAAAGATGAAAATTATTCCATAATTTACTCACCCTCAAGCCATCTTAGGTGTATATGACTTTCTTCTTTCAGCCAAACACAACTGGAGTTATATTAAAAAAATATCCTGGCTCTTTCAAGCTTTATGATGGGAGTTAATGGTATATTTTGAAGCCCCCAAAAGTGCATCAATCCATCATAAATGTAATCCATACAGCTCCAGGGTGTTAATAACGACCTTCTGAAGCAAAGCGATGCATGTTTGTAAGAAATATATCCATATTTGTAACTTAATAAACTATAAACACTGGCTTCCGGTAACGGCCGTACACAAGTCGAGTTCAGGGGGAAGAGTGACCTCTGACCTGACGCATGATGTATTGACGAATGCGGAAGTGCAGAAGATTGAGCAAAACAAAACACCGGTCACGAATTAGAAGTCTGAAAGGAGAATGTGGCGAGGTAGACGAGCGAGAGACATGGGAAGAGTGAGCGAGACTGGTGCGTGATTGAGAACGAGCGTCACCTGCGAGTCACACCGGTCTCGAGTCCTCTCATGAGGGAGCTCGGAGGCATATAAGGACGAGCGACACCATTGAAGGACGAGAGAGGACCAGGCCTGGACTTTATGTTGCGTTTTATTTATGGTTTATTATGTGTGTGCGTGGCAGTCGTTCGTGAGGGGCTGCCCGCGGTTTACTTTCATTTTGTTTATTTATTAAAGTCTTTTAAATGTTCGCCGGTTCCCACCTCCTTCTTCCCATAACAACGAACTACATTACAGAGAACTTTTAAAGAGAAATGTTGGAGGATTTCAATGTAAGAGAAGAGGAGCTTAAGTTTGTTGCCCAGCCCTATTTGTTTGAACCGTGAGAGGTGTCTACTCTCACCTAAGCTTACGCTACTCCTACATCCTACATTATACGTCGGGTCAGAGGTCACTCTTCTGCCTGAACTCGACTTCGTACAGCCGTTACCGTTAGCCAGTGATTATAGTTTATAAAGTTATAAATATGGATATTTTTCTCACAAAAACACATTGCTTTGCTCCAGAAGGCCCCTGGAGCAGAATGGATTACTTTTATAATGGATGGATGCACTTTTTTTGGGCTTTAAAATCTAAGGTACCATTCACTCCCATTATAAAGCTTGGAAGAGCCAGGATATTTTTTAATATAACTCCAATTGTGTTTGGCTGAAAGAAGAAAGTCAAATACACCTAGGTGGGTTTGCGGGTGAACAAACAGCTCTCACACATTTTGATGTCAGAAGCTTTATACTTAAGTTTAAGCAATGTTGCTAACTTTTCACAAGTCTTTCACTGATATTAAAGTATGAGTATGACTCATATTGAGTTATTTATTCAATACAGACAATAAACATATTTGTGACCATTATGTACCCACATTGTTGTCTCACATGTGCTTTCCTGTTGACTTACACTCTCATCACTGACACCACAGACTTGTGTTGTGCATGTAGGCCATGTGTTATGAATCTACATACGGCACATCAATCACTCACCCACACATGCGCACACACTTTCCATAGAGGCTTCAGTTTAATTAAAGAGTGTAAAGTCCAGGTGGCTTGGACTGTCAGCACTCCCTCTGTCTCTGTCACACTCACAATCACATGTATAAGTTAAGCTTCAGTGCTGTGCAGGTCTAACTGGTCCCACATGCTGGACCAAGACTAGTCCTGTACTAAAGACCTCACACACACTTTCACTCAAATTATACTCTAAACAGCCATCACAACGGTGACCACTTCTTCTTTTCATTTCTCATGCTTAGAACAAAAATAAGCTTCCTGTTCTTTTTCCTTCCTTTTTTAGGTGAGCCCTCTCATAACAATCTGCCACAAAAAGGTAATCACATCTTTCAAATGTTGTTAGGCCATGCAATTTTCCAGCTGGTATTCTTTTGTTTCAGATGACATTAGAAAGATTATTTCATAAACACATTTATGCATTTGTATGTTTTTTCTGTATTCTGACAAACTCATGTCCCCCCCTCATTTTTGTCTTTTCTTTTGTCTTCACAGATGAGGTTACAAAGACATCATGTTTTGTTCACAAACAGGTGAGAATTGTCGGTGGCGGGCCTGTCCCGATTAAAGATGGCAGTTGGATGGTCAGCATACAGAGAGGGTAAGCGATTTGCAAACGTAGGTCATTTTAAATAATATCATTCACAAACATTGTGGTGCACTAAGAATTGGTAATTCAAGACTAACCCATGTGTGTTTATAGAAAGATGAAGAATTAGCATGTGATTTTGTAAGACTTTGTTGCATATAAAGCATATTTTTGGGAATGTCCTGCTTAAAATGATATTATGCAACAGCTGTATTCAGTAATTGTAATAAAAAAAAAAAAAGAAATTATTTTTTTCTTAAGTTTTATTATGTATTTATTATTATTTAATATTTTCTAATAAAGATCAACCTTATATAATTGCTATATATTTTTATTGTTGTAAGACAAATAAATAAATAAATCGTATATAATTTTCTTTATTTATTAAACTTTTGTTGTTATGATTATTTTCATTTCTACTAGTCTGAGTTTGTTATGAAAATTGCATTTGCTGCTGATATGGCATTAAGAAAGAAAGAAAGAAAGAAAGAAAGAAAGAAAGAAAGAAAGAAAGAAAGAAAGAAAGAAAGAAAGAAAGAAAGAAAGAAAGAAAGAAAGAAAGAAAGAAAGAAAGAAAGAAAGAAAGAAAGAAAGAAAGAAAGAAAGAAAGAAACGAACAAACAAAATACTGTTACTGTTGTAAAAGAAAAAACTAAATTTAAGTAGTAAATGTGAGCACAGAATTCATCTTTTAACATTATATGTTTACTGATTTATTAATGTACGATACTATTATGTTTTTCCAATATATTTAGAGTAAGTTATGGTAACATTACAGGTCACACTTTAGATTATGGTCCAATTCTCATTATTAACTAACTATTAACTATTACTTTTGCCTCAATAAACTCCCAATTACTGTTTATTAATAATTAGTACGGTATTTGTTATTGGGTAGGAATCGGGTAGGAGTAAGGGATGTAGAATATGGTTATGCAAAAAAGGCATTAATATGTGATTTATAGGTACTAATAAACAGCCAATATCATAGTAATATGCACAATAATAACCAACTAGTTAATAGTGAGAATTTGACCATACACTAGAGTGTTACCATATAATATATACTATATATATATATATATATATATATATATATATATATATATATATATATATATATATATATATATATATATATATATATATATATATATATATATATATATATATATATATATATATATTAAAAAGCCCATCACAGGCAGATTGACAGTAAAATTCCCTCCAAATAAAGTGTAGTTGTCTATGAAGTCAGTGTCCGTACAGCTTCTCAGAAGTAAACCTGGCGCTGTCATGTTTTATAATGTGAGAGAGTCATGTTGGAGATGTGTCAATGTCTTGTGTCTCTCGGTCTCTTCAGGAGCACTCACTGGTGCGGAGGTTCTCTGGTCAGGGAGGAGTGGGTGCTGACAGACAGACAGTGCTTCTCGTCATGGTAATTATCTCCAGCCTTGCTGCACAGTCACCGTCATGCCCTGCCTATGACCTCTGGATTCTCAGGGGTCACAGGGTGAATGATCAGCGGGCTTCCAGGATTTGTCTCATGCATGTACCCCAACAAATCAAAGCTGCGGATGTTTTTAGAACATGCATCTTATGGCATCCATATATCTACAAATCCACAAAATAATTTTCTTATAGAGGTCATTTAATGGGGAATCTAATTTAGCTTAATCTTTTGAGATAAAAAAGTTAATTTTACTATGATAACATCCTCCCAAGAACAAAAAACACCATTTATGTTGGCTTATTCTGAACTTTTTAACTACAAAGTGGTTGTTAGTGCAGTTAAAAACTACATTGGACTTGCAAACATGCAGTTTGTGAGTAAAGTTGTCATAAATTATTGCACAATCAAAGAGGTGTTGGCAAAGTTTTAAAATCACAGAAACAAAAATTGGACCGTTAAATTTTAATGATCAGAGAAGGAGTAGAAAATGGTCATAAAATCTTAAAACTAAAAAAAAAAAAAAAAAAAGTATGATTATAACCATAAAGAAAAGAGAACTGAATTCAGAAATATGTTTGCCTGAAACCTAAAACCATAATTTTATTATGCTTTTTTCCCACAGCGTGCCTGACCTATCAGAGTACAGAGTTTGGCTTGGTATATCCCATTTGAATGAATCGGGTGAGAATGACTTCCACAGACAGGAGAGGAGAATCTCGCACGTCATCTGTGGCCCCGAAGGCTCTAGTCTCGCCCTTCTCCGACTGACTCGGTAAGACCTGTCGATTAATCAGTATGTATATCATTAATGTATTGCATGTCTGACGTTATTCCTTTGTTGTTGATGAAATTACCTCTCTGTTCTTCTTTCACACAGATCAGCACACATAAGAGAGCGCGTCAGATATATTCAGCTGCCTGTGGCTGACTGCAACATTCAGGAGAACACCATATGCTCTGTGTACGGCTGGGGTGAGACTAAAGGTAGGTTCAACTAGTCTTCAGAGACTCCCCACCACCTGACAGCTTTGCAAGCACACAACATTGCCGTCATGCTTTCGACCTAACAACCTCTCAGTGCCCATCTCATAGACAGACACTTTGCACAGAGCACCAGCCTCAGTAAATGTTGTTGCTCACAATTTAAGATTCACATTATAGATTTTGGTGCGGACTCGACTTCAGTTGACCATAAAGTCTGGTTCATTTTATTAATGTGAATCTATTACCCAAACGTGGGTGTGCACTAAGGAACGACACTCAAATATATTTAAAAAATGGGGACAAGGTTGGTAATTAACCAGGGTTCATGGCAACAACAACAACAACAAAAAAAACTACCAAAAGTGACAAAAATGCTACAAATATTTCACATGAGAGCAAAAAAATACATCCTCTTCAGAGTTCTAGTTCTGTTGCCAAGCAGCATTAATAAACAGCTTCCGAAAGTATTTTTGTTGATGTTGAAAGCATTTTGGAAGTATTTTGCAGTTTGGAAGTAACAGTATGAAAGCAGGATGATGGAAGGCACCAATTCATATTCAGGCAAACATGCCAAATGTGAAAACTTGCATACTGGAGCTTATCTAATAGAGGCTTCTCTGGCTTTCTCAGGCACTGGACATGAGGGAACATTGAAAAGGGTTCATCTGCCTATAGTGAGCAATGACCGATGCCAGCAGCTTCACAAAGGGACTCTTCCAATAACTAGTTCTAAACTGTGTGCTGGTGGCAGAAGGGATGAAGGAGTGTGTGAGGTGAGTTTATTCATCAGATTTACTCTGCAGAATAGACTGCTCAAAAGTTTGGGGTCAGTAAGTTTAAAATAAATAAATAAATAAATAAATAAATAAAGCATTGCCAATATTTAGCAAGGATGCATTCAATGAATCAAAAGTGACAGTAAAACTTCTACATTGTTACAAAAAATCTGTTTCAAATACATGCACTTTTGACTTTCTATCTATCTATCTATCTATCTATCTATCTATCTATCTATCTATCTATCTATCTATCTATCTATCTATCTATCTATCTATCTATCTATCTATCTGTCTGTCTGTCTGTCTGTCTGTCTGTCTGTCTGTCTGTCTGTCTGTCTGTCTGTCTGTCTGTCTGTCTGTCTGTCTGTCTATAATAAGAATTGTTTCTTGAACACCAAATCAGCATATCTGAAGGCTTGCTGAAGGATCATGTGACACTGAAAACCAGACATTTTAAAATATTTTCACATAGAAACAGTTCTTTTAAATTGTAATATTTCACAATATTACTATTTTACTGTATTTTTAATCCAATAAATGCAGCCTTGGTGAGCATAAGAGACTTCTTTCAAAACATCTTAACATCTTACCAACCCCAAAATTTTGAATGGTAGAGCATCAGAGACAATTTATCTAAATCACTTCCACCTTTTACCTTTGTTATACTTTGGTTGTATTTCTAAATATTTCTTTTTGTCTTATTGTTTTTTTTTTTCATGCTCACAGAAAGACTATGGCGGCCCTCTAGTATGCCAAGAGAGTAACAGTAAAGTCATTGTTGGCGTGAGCATAAATGGCAGAGGATGTGCCCGACACAACCGACCAGCCATTTTCGTAAATGTGGCCTTCTATACTGGATGGATTCATAAAGTGTACAAACATTATCCGAACTCAGAACTTAACAACTGATGAAGAACATTTTAAGATCACATGAGTGGGATCGAACATACGATCTGATATATATATATATATAAAAATACAGAATTTCCATAAATCCGACAGTTTATTTCTTGATTTAAGGATCATCTGAACAGCTCTTGTTGAAAAAGTTCTTGAGAACTTTCCCAGCTTGGCCGTGAAACATATATTCAGAAAGAGCTAAAACTGAAGCTGAAACTGCTGCTCTGAATTCAAGCAAGTTGTACACCTAATAATGCCAGAACCGCAGAGCAAGGCGCTGGAAGACAGAGTCTCTAAAGGCTAAATTCTCAACTAGCCATACGGAAAGATAAAGACTACTGGACCAAAGTGCGGACGAGCAGCCAGAATCTGTTTCAAGAATCAATAGCAATTCCTGGCCACCAACCAAAAACCTCAAGTCCTCAAAGAGAAATCTTGCTGCAGTGTGCTACAAAGCATTCATATGTATGTTCAACCCACACATTACCCATCAAACTAACAATCTGGACTTCAGTTGGGATATTGGATTCAGAGACCTAACCCCAATTTGAGTCTGGATTCAAACCAGGACTTGATATATGGATACAAACTCTTGAGATCCCAACAGGAATCTGCCGTTCCCTCATTTAAAAGAGCTCAAAGCTGACCGACGTACCCGCTACATATTTCGGCCGCTCCTCATCGAGAAAGAGGGCTGTTATGATTATAAGTACTTGTTGATATAAAACCCTCATTAAGGGTGTCATTCAAAAAGCCCCTCGATAAAGTATTAGCTGTTAGCTGTTAGCATAGCGTGTGCAGACTAAATGTAGAGTACCTTATGGGTAAAAGTATACACAGAAGGCTTTTTTTTTTTTGCGTTTATGCTCCTGATAATACTTGAAAACACACATGAGAGAGGTCACTGTGTCCTTCAATAACACCTCCTCATGTCGCCGTTACAGACTGTCGTTTCTTCAGCGTAGGTGTTTATATAGTCAAAGGTGTTCCATCCATTTCCAGTGTTGATATTTTGTCCGCAAGCCTGAACGTAGAGATGACATGACCTGCTTGTAATGACATGCAGCAAAAAATCGTACTTGTCATAACATATCAGCATCTGAGGTTCCCATACACTATGTTTGGTTTAGAGCGGAATTCAGAGGAGGATTTGGAAATGTGTGTTGTAAATACTGTGGTCATGGGAGTGGGGTAATCACTCCCAGTTCTTTCGTAGGTCTCATAGACCTTTATAAGATGTTAGGGGACGGTGGCCTCCTCCATTCCAGTGCCGTGTTGTGTGCTCATTGGGTGGTTTTATATATTTGTAAATATATCAGTGTTAATACAAGAATGTGTGGGATATTATATGTTCTTTGAGTGTGTGTGTGTGTGAATGTGTGCAATGCTGCAAAGATGCATTGTAGCCGAAGCGTGCACCTCTGCAGGACAGAGCAAAGCGAGACACATTTTTTATGCGTTCCTGTAGACATCGGAATAAAGGGCAGTTAGGGAAATTTGCAGATTCACTTTTTCAGATCAGAGCTCTTGTTAGATAAATCCGAATGATTTTCTTTCCTGTGTGGTCTTGGATCGCCCATTCCGCGAGCGCCTCGTTCTCTCACGCTGGCCTGCCTCCAAAAACAATCAACTTGGGAAATTACCTCCAAAAATCATGTCGGCTTAAACAAATAGCTCTCTGAGTGATGGCTCGTAAGTGTTTGTATTCCAACCACTCCCGATGCTAATTATGTTGGTTAAAATGAAGGATGAGTTTAATTTGTAAGAGTCCTGAGGCACAAGTCCTTATGTAAGGACGTTGTTGAACACATTGAGATTAGTGTTACTATAGTACAAGACAAGGCAAAAGAGTCCTTTAGTGTTACCTCATTTGGCTTTAACATTGATCAAAACAAATGTTTTCTTTTTGCTTTCGTGTAGTTGTGTTGGAACAATACCAAACATGTGTTTAAGGAAACCTAGAAGCTGCTGGAAGATGAAGAGGCTTATTCTGAACATTTTAAAGAATGGGGGAGAATTCAATTGCAGTATTTTGGTGCGAAACCTGTCGCATTCCCTAACCAGGGGAAAATCATTGCCATTAAGTGCAGACATGCCTCTTTTACATATATGCAAATTAGGTTCATTTTGAGTGCGCATTATTCACAAATCCCATCAATATTTGTCTATCACAATTAACATATTACAACAAACTCAGCTCAATGTTCATTTCAAGAGATGCTTGTGTACATTCTCTATTGAGCATGGCAGTACAGATTTTGTTTGCACTGGTACTTCATTTACATAATTCCTTTAGTGAATCGGGAGCTAAAACATGGAAATCCGCCATGTAAAAAAAAATAAAATAAAAAATAAAAATTAGATAATTATGAGATCAAAAGTCACAATTTCAAAGTCATGCATGAGATGAAAATGAGAGAAAAGTCTAAATTATGAGATAAAAAATTACGAGTTACATTTGAGATGAAGTCGAAACTGACATAAACATAAAAGGCACAATTATGACTTTGAAGTCAAAATGATGACATACTAATCATAATTTTGACAATCAAAATGATCACAAGAAATCACTTGCCCTTATCTGTGTCATAATTACGACTTGTGTCATAATTGTCAATTTTGACCTATTTCATAATATTGACTTTTAGTGTTTTTATTTTATAATTGTGAAATTCACCACATAAAAAAGAGACAATTATGAGATTAAAAATCATAATTATGACATAGAAAGTCATTTATGAGATGAGAATGAGAGAAAAGTCTAAATTATGAGATAAAAAGTAAGTTATGACAAAAAGTAAAAATTATGAGTTAGAGATGAAGTCGAAACTGACCTAAAAGGTGTAATTATGACTTTACATTATGGCAAAGTCAAAATGATGACATACTAAGTCATAATTATAAGATAAAAAGTCATAATTATGACAATCAAAATTATCACCTTATTTGTCAAAATTATGACTTGTGTTACGACAATTAAAAGACATAGAAAGTCATAAATACGACAATTCAAATTATCACAAAAAATTGCTTGCCCTAATCTGTGTAATTATGACTTTAATTCATTTTAATAATGTTTCTGTCAAGTTTTTTGTCAATTTGACATTTTATTTCATAATTTTTACTTTTTATATCATAATTGTGACTTCTTAATCACATAATTGTGACTTAAAAAGTCAAAAGTATGACTTTGTATCTTATCATTTTTTATGTCATACTTACAATTCACCAAAGCATATTTTTTCCCTTATGAGTCAAAAATGGGCTTCCAAAAACAAAACAAAGACAGGCAGTGTGTGCAAATAAAAAGCTGCTATCAGCAGGTGCACTTAAACTCTGAATTCCTCCCTGTCTGAAAAGGCCTGTGACCCATCAGAGTTTGTGCGTATTGGATCGGTTGCTCCTCTCTCTGATGTTTGTATGTGAGAAAGACGGCAGGTGTCTCATTTTTGAATGTATAGTAAGCTGCTACGGACAATGTAAAGTTGTAAAATCTTGTCTTTGTACAGTGTTTAATGTCTCACATATTCATGTACAGTAATATTCATACCCAATGTATTATTCATCTCTTACTCCGACAACTGTATTTATCAACTTTGAGTGTGTTTGTGTTTATTAAAATATATATGTGCCTTTACTTCTGCATATCTGGCAAGTATCTCTCAAATAGCAATAATAAAGATGGAGAAAGCGAGAGAATAATAATAATTTTAAAAAACCTTCCCCACACATCACTGAAAGTGGAAAGATTTTGCTCAATTTTGCTGAAAATGTTTGTGTATGTCTCCCAAGTGCTTTAGATATGAGATTTTGTTCATCATTTAGCAGCTGTCCTGTCATCTAAACCATTTTACAGAATACTGAATCCACAGATGGTCCAGAGCAGCCTGGGGTAAAGTACACAAAATGAAGATTTGTTTTACCCTTGAGTTTTTGGATCCCCTTTTATTGAGACAAAATTCTCATTGCTTGGTGTGAGCGGCCCTAAATTTCAGAAAAGTTTAAGAGTCTGTGTTGACCCTCTCTTTTTGTCCGTCGACTATCACTTCAACATTAAATTGTGCTGCCTTCTTTTGGTGGGTTATCTTCTTCGGGATGATTAGGACCCGCATTATCAAAAATTATTTACAAACCGCTGTTTGCATTTTCTGCGGTGCTTTATAATGTGCAATTCATCCCACATTAAACAACAAGAACTATACCTTATTATGTGGCTTGTTGATTAACTAAATGATAGAATTACATTGATGGGATCCAAGCCATAAGGACCACAATATCACAGAGACTCACTTTTGACTTGGACAAGTAGACAACCACCTGGCAACCACCATAGCAACTACCTAGAAGTGCCCTAGTAACTATTTAAATCACTTTAGCAATATAACGTAGCAATGAACTGGCAGCCATCCTTGCATTGTACAGTTAAGAAAATGTAAAAATCTAGTTTATGTTAGACATTCGAGGTCTCTGTGCTAAAATAGACACAACAAACTTACCTTTGTAAAAATTTTTACAGCTCAGTAATTTTCTAACCAACAGAGGGCAGTGTTGCTTTACACCCTGAGGTTCTGCCTATGGGTTCTGCATTATGGGAAAACGTTACTGATTTGGAAATGATGATGTTGCAGTATTTATTATAAACTATTTATCCATGCACAATATTATTTATTTAGGTTGTTAATTCATGTGCCTTGAAAAAAAAAATCTCTGATGACATGTTTACTGGCGCGAGGGCGAGACAATCTGTTACACACGAGATCACAGCAATAGCAACCACACCAATCCAAAGATCCAATCAGTTTCCTATGGGCAAAACCAAGTCCCTGCTCTACATGTTTCACTCATACATAGTGAAGAAAAGAATAACGCAACTTCTGTTTCATGCTTAAGAACAGTTGTATCAAGTTATACTGAAACAGACAAACCATTGCTATAAAAACAAGCAAAACTAAAATAAGTCTGAAGCCAAAATTTGATTGTTGCTGTAAAACGCATTTAGGCTACTTGTGAATCCATCCATATTCCTTTTATACACGGCACGTCCATATTCATTTTACTTCAGTATGACTATGATAAATGTTTTTCATTATTATTTTGTTTATAAGTCATTTTTATGACGTGTGTATTCGGACATGGCGATGAAACGGCTTCGATTAAATGGCTGCACACATCCCGCAGGCTCACCCTTACGAAAATGAACCATGGTTTTACTACAAATAAAACCAAAAAACCATGGTTATTGTAGTTAAACCATGGTAACAACAAATTAACCATGGTTTTGCTACTCTAACCATAGTTTAACCATGGTATTTGAGGTAAAACTGTGCTTATATAAATGGTAATCAATTAGCCAAAAAAACATGGTTACTACACTTTTACTACAATAAAACCATGGTTATTTTTCGTAAGGGCAGTGTGTGAGACCGTCTCTTGATACTTTCGCCGCTCTGTTGAAGTGACAGCCAGTGCTAATCGCTTGACTTATTTAAATGTCAAAGGCTCTGAGTGAAGTGTAAACTGTAGCTACACAATGGTAAAAACTTGTCAATATGCTACACACAGCACCACCACTATAAAAATGACCAAGTTACTAAAGCTGTAGAAATATGTCATTATTGTAGGCTATTTATTAGCCTTACATTCAAAATTCTGTACTACTTTTCCATTGTTTTTCTATGTAAATACACGCCATTGTACACGCTATACGGACGTGTACAACCGTTGTGCTCGCGTCTTTTGCAATGTCTCACGCGTGACACAGCGTTCTAAAAACACGACACTCAAGTTAAATTCAGTTCAACGTTTGAGACCTTGCGTTTTTTTCCCCATTCCACTGCCTGCGTCTCACGTTTTTCAAAGGAAAACCCTTATAGTGTTTAAGATATTTTTCAATTACAAATACTATTATTAGTAATATCATTATTGTTGTTGTTGTTGTTGAGAGAGTTAGAAACCATAAAACTATGGTAATGAGGAGTTTGGTTTTAGCATGTGTCATGATCTTAGTTAAACTCTGGATTATATGCAAGAACTATTGTAACTTTTCATTTACAAACAACTTTTTTAGCCTAATAGCCTATTAATTCTTATAGTCTAAACGTTAACTGCAAAACATTAGAGTGTCGCAATATAATGCGCTATTAATATTGTTAAACACATCTGCAGTATATTCAAAAATATAAATTATTATTTGTTTCTGTCCTATTAATGTCCTATTAATGAAAGGGGACATATGCCTTTTTTCAAAAGATGCAATATAAATCTCTGGTGTCCCCAGAATGTGTAGTGAAGTTTCAGCTCAAAATAGCCCACAGATCATTTATTATAGCTTGTCAAATTTGCCCCATTTGGGTGTGAGCAAAAATGTACTGTTTTTGTGTGTCCCTTTAAATGCAAATGAGCTGCTGCTCCCCACCCCCCTTCCAGAAGAGTGTGGATCCTTTACATGAGCTTTGGACACTCTTTTGTCAACAACAAAACAGGCAAATCTCACTCAACCAACATGTCAGAAATAACCAGTTGTGGAGTGCAGCCAGACACAGCTGGAGAGACTCAGGAAAAGGTTGCAACTTTTAGACTGCATGGTTAGTGGATACATTTATGTAATGTTAGTTGTTGTGGAGTTAAGTTGATTCAACTCATCAACTAGCATGTACCATCATGTTAATCTATAAATTGTTGTATAGGTGCTCATGTGGGCACGTAAAAAAGTTGGTCACCTGACTACACAATGCATAACAAATGTAAGTTCATGAGTTACACAGATAGTGAGTGTTTTCGGTATAAAACTAACAACATACTGTTGCTCTACTCTCTGCGTATACAGTCAGAGACTATGGTAACTTTAGCCATATTAGCCGTACATTCTAGAAAGCTCATTCAGAAAGGAATTATGCATTGGCGCAGACATTGTAATACTCTAGCTAGCTGATACAGCGAGTAAACAGAAATAGCGGTCTCTGTGCTTCTCTCTCAGGGGGGTGTCTATGCTAAAAGGGCAGATTGTCAACAGTCATGGGTAGGGTTTCCCTACTCATTGTTATGAGAAATGATTGATGGGGATTATTAAAAAAAAAAGTATTTGGTGTATTTTTACCATTATAAGCTGGTTGTTTACACACACTGTGGACACAAATCTGTGTTCAAACACCTTATATAAGTGCATTTTGCATAATAGTGGGCCAGATGGGCTGAATTTTACCCTCAGTCCAGCCCTTATGATTCTCTTCTTCTAAGGACAGAAAGAAGACCTCATGATAAAAGTAAACTTCTTAAGGTACTTGACTTGGTGTTAATGTATTTATGCTTTTAATGTGTTGTAGCCTGGAGTATTTCTATTTTATACATTATATATAGAGATTCAATACATTGTATTTCTGTGTTAAAGATCCAATTTAAAAAAAAAATACTAATTATTCCTGTGGTAGAAAATGTTGTGACACCAAGAGGGGTGCTATAGCCCCAGGGCCCTATGTGTTCATTGCGGGCCTGCCTGGTGCTGAATGTACCTTTTCCTAAGAGTTATGCCAACAACACCCGGGGGTCGAATAAAAACACTTTTAAAAGCGCTGACCTGTTTCCTCAGCCTGTTTGCTCATAAAGCGAAGGTGTTAAGCACCGTTTTTTATGGAAAGAGATGGGCCGGTTCAGTTGGAAAGTGGCTTTCGGGAAGACACTCTCCACAGGGAAGCGGCAATAGATTTGAGTGGTATGCTGTCACCTTGTGTTCAGCACATACAGCCCGTTTTCCTGAGTTAACCTGGGGTTTTACAGTACATCGGGCCCAGACGCTACAGGGAAAGTGGCAAAGCTAATTAGCACAACAGTGGCATGGCTGGACAAACCAGTGCCGTGCCTGTCAGAAGGTGTAGTGTCAGTATGGGACCACTGGATGGCGGTGCTGCTACATCAGTGGGACAGTTCTAACCGCTCCGCTGATGTAATAAAGGTATCTGAATGATTAGTTTTCAACAGCTTGGTTCCTCTCTCTCTTTGTTAAACCCATGCAATTTATGTATCCAGCCAGCAGTGGAAAGGAGTAATGTACTTTGATCTCTCTCTTCTCCGTTCAGTGCGAAGGTTGATGCTGTGTTTATTATGCCGAAGCTCTGTAGTGTGTGTCGTGTTGGCCTTGGCTGGGTTTTAATCAGGGAGCTGAGCTCAGGGACAGCAGCCAGTACCCTGCAGGGGTGGCATCGCTAAAATTGAAGGTGGACAGATGAGTTAAATACAAGCTACACAGCTCAGCTGGATCACATACGACAAGAACTCAGCTCTTCACACAAGGACGAAGAGCTCAGCTAATAGCAGAAGCATTTGGTGGCATCTGGCACTAGGTAGTGCTTTTGTTCTCAGGATATATAGCCTATACACTACCATTCAAAAGTTGTCTTATATGCTCACCAAGGTTGCATTTATTTTATCAAAATAACATAGATATACATTAAAATGTAATTTATTCCTGTGATGGTAAAACTTTAATTTTCAGCGTCATTACTCCAGTCTTCAGTGTCACATGAAAACATTTTCAGAAAACATTCTAATTTGCTGATTTGCTGCTCAGTTATTAATAATAGTTATTATTATTATCAATGTTAAAACGATTTTTGGCTGATTTATATATATATATATATATATATATATATATATATATATATATATATATATATATATATATATATATATAATTTTTTTGTGGAAACTGTGCTACTGTTTTTATAAATGTATACATTATATGTCTTTACTGTCACTTTAATCTTTGTCAATTTAACACATCCTTGCTGAATAAAAGTATGATTTTTTTTTTTTTCACGTCTTTCACAAAATATCCAGTGACTGTTTCAAAATTAATAATGAGAAATTTCTCTTGAGCACCAAGAAACAATTTCTGAAGGATCATGTGACACTAATTATTAATGGTAAATGGTATTTCACAATATTACTGTTTTTACTGTATTTTTGATCAAATAAAAGCAGCCATGATGAGCATAAGAGACTGGCATGTGGCATATTTCGAATGAAATGGGGTTTCAATAAGTCATCAACAGATAAACATGTTAATTCTCAATAAGAACATATGTGTGCATATGAAAATAATGTAATTCTGGTTTGTACTAAGTGAAGCTGGTAATGCTCTTTTTGGGTTGTTTAATCCTTTGCTGAGATCTTGAGAGATCTGTTAGTGTGTTATGGAATTACCTTTCTGTCTTTTTTTTTATGCAACCAAACAAAATGGTTGTGAGAGGTAAAATAACTATATTGTAATTAAAAAAATAAAAGATTGCAAATAAAGCTGCAATCCATAAGTTTTGCCTCTTTGTCACCTTCTCTGTTTGAAACCTGCAATTGCAGTTTCTTGCGGAATTTTCATCTTTATGTGGGTTGTGCGTCGTCACGGTTCCTCAGCACGGATGAATCTAATGTTTTGAGAAGTATGTGTGGCTGTCAGTCACCGCACCGGTGTGGATACTGTTCTTCAGAATAACAGATTCTACGTCTTGGAAGTATGACCAAAATAAGAATTTTCACTGGAAAACGTCATCTGAACAATGTCAGCCACTTTTGTTCTGACCGACTGAGAAAAAAAAGCATTACAGTAAATCAACGCTACGACCGCTTATCTCATATCATATCAAACCGTGCAAAAAATTATTATTGTTATACTTTGTTCTCAAATTGTTAATGTTAACAGCATCAGCATTGTGTGACTATGTGTATTTAGTGTGTATTAGCATTACCTGTAGATTTAGTCTAAATTTTTGCTTTTGACTATGGGTGAATCTCCAGTTGTCACTGATGATTGTCGTTTGGACCATTTTGGATTACAATCCACCATCAAAATTATAAATGTAATTATTCCAGCTGCTGTGATAAAAGGCTATAAATGATCCGCCACCTGCAGCATCCTCACATCCAATATCCTTCTAGTCAGACCCCTTCTTTATTTATACAGACGTGACGTAATGACACAAAGATAAATGGCGGCATGCTCGAATTTCCAGCAGAAAGCTACCAGTACCACTCAAATTATTACATATTATTACAAGCTTACCGTTGTGAATCAGGCTAAGGTAAGGAGACATTTTTGAACACTGGCTGGTTATATACTTGCTCAGAAATTGATTTGGGATCATTTTTAACCAAAAAATGTTACGGACTGCAGCTTTAAGACTGTTTTAATTACAAATCTAAAGTAATTGATAACAAAACTTTTGGATTGTGCCAGCCATCTGGCATTGTATGTGCAATCCTTTTTCTTTTTTTTAAAAATTACAATATATTTGATTTGTATTAGGACTGCACGATTAATCGCAATTAACCCTAAATCGTGCTTAAACCGATTTGGCTTAGGGCGATTATGAAATTGCCAAGGCTACAATTATTTTTTTATGCACAGCTCATCAGTGAAGCAAGGCTCTGCGATCATTAGTAAACGCTGCTCCACCTGAAAGCACTGCAAGTTTGAGTCACTTATAACGTGCATTGGAAAAAGCAATATGTGTCAAATATCTTTCCAAACATGAAAAGCAAGCAAAAGACAACATCCTTCTGTGAGATGATGTGGCTTCTTACACAGAATAAGACACACAACATAGTATTCTATACTGTGATAAAGGCTTTGTCGATTAGCATTTAAGTATAAATATACTTAATTATCATGAAAATACCCAAGAAGGCTTGAAGTACTCAGATAAACCATATACTGTCGTATTCGTGTGTTTATTAGTCATGTTTAACCAATCAAAGCGTTTCAATCTTCTGTTTATTCAGCTACAGCAAAGGTGCGATTTTCTCGAATGATGTGCGTTATCGTATTTCTGACTTTCAGATGGAGCAGCACTCTTTAGGAAAGTGTTTCTTTTTGAAAGGGTACTGTCCCAGTAACAGCTTTTGTACTTTTTTTTTTTTTTTATCTGAGAGTGTAGTGTACTCCTAATCAGATGTATAATTTACAGTCTGTCCTTTCTGTTAAAATGGACCAAAAATATTAAAGACTCATGAAGTTTGTCCAATCAAATGCTCTCTAGACTAAGAAAACCCCTCCCCCTAATACCACCTGCAACCGTTATGGCATATACACTTCAAAATATCAATGTGTTATGTCCTAAAGAGTTTGCCTTTGTACAGACAAGGAAGGAAAGAACATCAACAATGAGAAAATTTTTCTCATCATACCTGGAGTATTCCATGGGCTGAAGACTTTATTTGATTTATCACGTCATGCACCACTAGACACGACACATGCAGTGGGCCGCAATTTACGATCTTCTAGAGACAACAATGGCACATTGTCTCGGACTAATCAGCTAATATATGACACTCTCTACAGAAAGTGTCAGAAGATTATTAAAGTACAAAAGAAAATATGGAAAACAAGACTGATTCATTATCTGAACTGCATCTCATTGTACTCAGCTGCCAGCCAATCAAGAACAAGAATCTCTGTCCTCCTCTTTCCATTAGAACAGCAAGGACATTATATAGCAGAAGAGCACAATATAGTGTCGGTGACAATGGTTATGATGAATTATAACTTTAATTACAATGACAATTATAATAGATAATTATATAGAACAATGCTGATGACCATGATGATGACAAAAATGAAGACAAAGGCTGCATCCGAAAATTGCATACTTCCCTAATATATAGTAAGCAAAAAACAGTATGTGACAAAATAATTATGTCCAAATTCACAGTACTCATAAAAGAGTATGCAAAAAGTACCCCGATGATCTGCTACTACTACGATGAGATTCTGAAGTGTGCATACTTTACCACTGGAGAGAATTTGTGAATGGCAGTGAAGCGACGTAACTGGACGCTAGGTCACATGATAAGGACAACATGGCAAATGTAGTACATCCGGATTACATTCATACACACACTGCGTACTATATGAAACATACTTTTTTTACGTGGTCATGAAGTAATTACAAAATTAGTAGAGTATGTGATTTTGGATACAACCTAATTGGATTTGCCTAAAATTTGCATTTAAAGTCAATGTAAAATCAAAATTGACCATAGTTACTTTCTTAAAGGAATAGTTTGCCTCAGAAATGAATAAAATAATTGATGAAGAATGAATAAACAACAAATAGTGAATACAATAAAATAATTTACTCACCATCATGACATTCGAAACTGTATGATCGTTTTTTTTTGTTTTTTTATGAGTATATGTTCTATAAAAGAAAGAAAACAATAAAGGCTGCAGTCACCATTATGGTGATCAATATTTGCTCTATAGGGCTTTTGACCCTTTAGTTTTTCTCTGGCTGCTGTGCAAATATTTGAAAGTATGATTTCAAATCATATTATACACAACATGTTGTTTCCAAAATTAAATAATTGTTTTTTATATTGTAATTCTACTAAATCTACATTAAATTATTAAAGGTGCTGTATGTAAGAATGACAGCTAGTGGTTGAAATGGGTACTGTAGTCCAAATT
The DNA here is from genome assembly GCA_018749465.1 of Paracanthobrama guichenoti. NCBI lineage: Eukaryota > Metazoa > Chordata > Actinopteri > Cypriniformes > Gobionidae > Paracanthobrama > Paracanthobrama guichenoti. Next base: position 5,308,634 of record CM031960.1, on the reverse strand, counting down.
CAAAATATTGTTTGCCCCGGTTCTACTCCATCTCTGTTTGATCATCGTTCTGAATCTGATCTGGATGTAGTCTTTGATAAAAACATGATTTTCTCAGCTTTTTGTTCAAAATGTTGCTTTTTTAATGAAACGTACCTATATTCAAGGGTTGATAAAAAAGGAATGCATGAAGCTAGAACAAAACTGTTTTTGTTTAAAAGAAGAGGGTCAGCTCTTTCTTTTGATATATTGCATGCTCAGATATTCATAAAACAAAATATTCCATGGGCTATTAAAACTGTGAAAATGATCAAAAACCCTGGCGGAGGCTGGCAACTTTTTTTTTTTAAATGCTGGCAGGGAAAGAGTTAATTTGTTAATTGTTAAGTGTATAAAAGAAACATTTCCAGTTCATATGAAAATGCGCATACTTCTTGTTTAATGTGTAAATTATTGCATGAATCATATTTTTCTGTAGTTTTTGCATATATTTTCTTCAGCTCCCCTAGCGTCTAAAAATATTTGTTGTAGAATTCTGAATATTCTGGTTGGGCACCTGCTCTACAGACGAGCCACAGCTGCTTTGGTCTGCCACAAGTCTGGCTTGACATAAATGTCCAACTTGGTTTCTCATGTGATGTTCTCCCATGTCCTCCTTTAAGACATTAGTGCCCTTTCTTCCAGTTTCCCATCATGGCCCGTTGGGAGTCGACATGCAGACTCTGCCTTCTAGCTGAATTCGGTGAGCATTCACTCCTCCGTCTCTGTTCGTTTCTGCCTGTCCGATGCTCTGAGGTGTAAAATAATAACAGATATGTGCCGTCTAAGGTTGAAAACATCCACGTTGATATTGAGCGGAGTAAAATCAATATGTGTCGAGCACAAGTATCTCAACCCGAGACCCCAGGCATGCTTTTGAAGGTGTTGTGGGCGCCAGGCGGAGGATGAATGTCAGTCAGCAATCGGTCGTCATGGAGACTCAAAGGCCAGGTGGCAGGTGTCCTGAGGTCATCATGCAGCCAATCAGGACTTAATGATGTGTGAATGAGACTGAACGAGTCATCACTCTATTAGCAAAGAGAAAGGTCTGGGTCCGCTGCGTCAACATGTGGAAAGTAGCAGTGAACTGTGGAAATTAATGTTTTAACCAAATGTAGACAGCTGTAGTCCGGTTTTATGAATACACGCATGGCACCAATATAGCAGGGAATTCATCTGTCAGACATGTTGAAATGCCAGCTGTTATGAATGTCTTGTGGCCTGAATCATAATTTATGACCTGTCAGTCTGTGCGGCTGAGTAGAATCCATTGCCATGAAGATATACAACACAAAATGGCAGCCTAGATAGAAACGGTCTTAAAATGAGCGCAAGGTTACATGATTGAACATTTATCTTTCATATTTATCACAATTGCGATCATGGGTGAACAAAATCTAAGCTAAACTTCTGCTAAGTAGAGAATTTTCAATAGTAATGGGAAAGTACATACCATGTCATATTATTAAATGTCATATTATCATAATCTTTAATTTATTACACTGGTCTACAACCAAAATGCTTCTGAAATTAATGTAGTCAAACTTTACTAATTATAGGTCACTGAGAATAAATACATTGATTGGCTCTAGTTTTCAGACCCTTGACTTGGCAGAGGATAATTGAGTAATTAAGGGAAGGGGTCTCAATTTAAACTAGAAATGACTAAAATACCTATTTTTGACTGGATAAATCTATGACTGGGCTTGGACAGTATTTGCTTTTTAGGCAAAACCAAGGCTGAATCTGAAATTGCCCCCCTAAACCCTCAATCACTGTTTCCTACTTTAGTCCACTAATACAGTTCACTTGAAGGAGTGAATGAAAACAAGTGAGCGAATTTGGACAGCCGTTGTGTGTATATCGGCTGTACACTCGTTATTGCGGTGCAATGTGGGATAGAATGAGTGCACTCAATAATGTCCACTATTGTTTTGGACACCATTACAAATGGCTGTCCCTTCAAATAATGCCCTATGTAAGAAACGAGTATCCTCCGCTTCGCGTCGGGGTCCTGATCACTCTGTCGAGGTTTATTCTGCAATAACAACTGGCTGGGTGTACATTATCCCGCTTATTACACGGCTACTTGTCTCAAGTAAAGTAGACACAAAATATTATCTTGAGTTAAAATATTTTATTAGCTCTTACGCAAAGCTTCCGCAAAGAAAAACAGTTCCAAACTTCTTTAAGCCTTTATCTATTGCTGAAAAGATTATTCTTTTTTTTTTTTTTTACCATATATGTTGAAATGAATGCTGAAGGGATAGTTCACACAAAAAAATAATTATTTAGATTATTTACTCACCCTCAAGTCATCCTAGCTGTATATGACATTCTTCTTTCAGACTATTAAAATCTGGGTTATATTAAAAAAGTTCTGGCTAATCCAAGCTTTATAATTGCAGTAGTTGTAACTTTGTTTTTTAAGTCCATAAAAAATGCAGCTGTCCATCAAATAACGTGCTCCACACGGCTCTGGCCAGTGTCAAAGCCAGGCCTTTTTTTAATATAACTCCATATGCCATATACACCTAGGATGACTTGAGGGTGAATAAATCATGGGCTAATTTTCATTTTTGGGTGAACTCCTTGAAATCTTCCATTGTAACCCGTGATGGTTAAGTGTTTTTCAGTCACAAGATGACAGTCAACAACAGCGGAGTGACACATTAAGCACATAAGTAGTACCGGTCAATATAACTCGTAGAACCTAGATGAGCGGTGTGTTATTCACTTTGGCGGTTGTTATCTGGGAATAACATACCGCTGGAATGCGCAATTGACCAATCAGAATCAAGTATTCCACAGAGCCATGTAATAATTAAGGGTATTGGGGGCAATTTTGGATTCAGCCAATGAATGTTGCAATCTGAAGCTGGTATTTTGCGTCATACATGATATGAATTGCATGTTATTCCTATAAATCACAGATTGCAATCATAATGAAGCTTACATCACTTTGCTGAACAAATTGCATTATATCAGCTCTAGAAATCATACAGCAAGCGTGCACATCTTAAGTCCTGGAGGGCCACAGAGTTTTGATCCAACCCTGCTCCAGCACACATACCTGTAGTTTTCAAATAAGGCGGAAGGACTTGATGAGTTGGATCAGGGCTGCATTCAGCCCCAACAAGACGTTTTTTAAACTGGAATGGTGGTGCATTGAACACTCTGTTCTGATGACGCAAGAGTTGCAACTATGGCAGCTGAGAAGGCCATTCTTTGTGTTATTTTTAAAGAATTTCGAAACCTCATGAAATTGGTATAAATACGTGTTTAATACTACAAAATACACTCGCTGTTACAGTCACTGCCCTTGCCATCCAGAATAAAAGAGAACATCCTGATCGCGAGAAGGGATTTGTGGAAACATTTGCCTCGCATTGCAGGATGAAAAGAGAAACATTTCAGGTGAAGGATAATCCACTTCTTAATTCCGAGACTGTGTTATGATCTACGTATATGACCTTATTATTTTTATTGTGAGTATTAGGCTTATCATTATTGCTGATCACTGTTGTTGTGCTATGGTATTGTAATATACCATACCAGAGGAGTATAGAAAAGTTTATGAAAGTATCACTCCACAATACAATAGCAAAATATAGTATTTTTATGGACCCATTGTGCGAGCTGTCTCTTTAATACCGCGTGGCTTATATACACTCACCTAAAGGATTATTAGGAACACCATACTAATACTGTGTTTGACCCCCTTTCGCCTTCAGAACTGCCTTAATTCTACGTGGCATTGATTCAACAAGGTGCTGAAAGCATTCTTTAGAAATGTTGGCCCATATTGATAGGATAGCATCTTGCAGTTGATGGAGATTTGTGGGATGCACATCCAGGGTACGAAGCTCCCGTTCCACCACATCCCAAAGATGCTCTATTGGGTTGAGATCTGGTGACTGTGGGGGCAATTTTAGTACAGTGAACTCATTGTCATGTTCAAGAAACCAATTTGAAATGATTCGAGCTTTGTGACATGGTGCATTATCCTGCTGGAAGTAGTCATCAGAGAATGGGTACATGGTGGTCATAAAGGGATGGACAATGCTCAGGTAGGCCGTGGCATTTAAACAATGCCCAACTGGCACTAAGGGGCCTAAAGTGTGCCAAGAAAACATCCCCCACACCATTACACCACCACCACCAGCCTGCACAGTGGTAACAAGGCATGATGGATCCATGTTCTCATTCTGTTTACACCAAATTCTGACTCTAGCATCTGAATGTCTCAACAGAAATCGAGACTCATCAGACCAGGCAACATTTTTCCAGTCTTCAACTGTCCAATTTTGGTGAGCACGTGCAAATTGTAGCCTCTTTTTCCTATTTGTAGTGGAGATGAGTGGTACCCGGTGGGGTCTTCTGCTGTTGTAGCCCATCCGCCTCAAGGTTGTGCGTGTTGTGGCTTCACAAATGCTTTGCTGCATACCTCGGTTGTAATGAGTGGTTATTTCAGTCAAAGTTGCTCTTCTATCAGCTTGAATCAGTCGGCCCATTCTCCTCTGACCTCTAGCATCAACAAGGCATTTTCGCCCACAGGACTGCCGCATACTGGATGTTTTTTCCCTTTCCACACCATTCTTTGTAAACCCTAGAAATGGTTGTGCATGAAAATCCCAGTAACTGAGCAGATTGTGAAATACTCAGACCGGCCCGCCTGGCACCAACAACCATGCCACGCTCAAAATTGCTTAAATCACCTTTCTTTCCCATTCTGACATTCAGTTTGGAGTTCAGGAGATTGTCTTGACCAGGACCACATTCCTAAATGCATTGAAGCAATTGCCATGTGATTGGTTGATTAGATAATTGCATTAATGAGAAATTGAACAGGTGTTCCTAATAATCCTTTAGGTGAGTGTATATGTTGCTGCTGATTGGGCTGACATTTTGACACACCTACCAAACAAGAGAAAACATATCTCAAACCCCGTTGCACACCGTTTCCAGGAAACATGTTGCTCAACCCGGAAACCGTACCAAAACGTTGTGAACCGTTTTGAGCTAAACTCAGCAGGGCTGTGGCCATAAAGGAACTGAGTTTTGCACCCCTGTCATACAGTGTCATGCTCTCTTATTTGTCAGTGTTTGATTTTGCAAAGGGACATATTTCTGTTTAGCCAAAGTAAGCAAAGATGCCTCGTACTTGTGTGAACAGTGCAGAAAACATCAAATGGACCCCATTAATGAGACCATTGGACAGTGACAAGAGATGCTCCATTTTATGAATACCAAGAAGCTCAAAGTAGAGACTGAATAGGACTAAACTATATGTACATAATAGTTTTTCACCTTTTGTTGCATAATACATTTGAATTATATAACCCTTTTGCTGATTTTTAAAGTGCTACATAAACAGGACAGGTACTATCTACACACAATATACACTCACCTAAAGGATTATTAGGAACACCATACTAATACTGTGTTTGACCCCCTTTTGCCTTCAGAACTGCCTTAATTCTACGTTGCATTGATTTAACAAGGTGCTGAAAGCATTCTTTAGAAATGTTGGCCCATATTGATAGGATAGCATCTTGCAGTTGATGGAGATTTGTGGGATGCACATCCAGGGCACGAAGCTCCCGTTCCACCACATCCCAAAGATGCTCTATTGGGTTGAGATCTGGTGACTGTGGGGGCCATTTTAGTACAGTGAACTCATTGTCATGTTCAAGAAACCAATTTGAAATGATTCAAGCTTTGTGACATGGTGCATTATCCTGCTGGAAGTAGCCATCAGAGAATGGGTACATGGTGGTCATAAAGGGATGGACATGGTCAGAAACAATGCTCAGGTAAGCCGTGGCATTTAAACGATGCCCAATTGGGACTAAGGGGCCTAAAGTGTGCCAAGAAAACACCCCCCACACCATTACACCACCACCACCAGCCTGCACAGTGGTAACAAGGCATGATGGATCCATGTTCTCATTCTGTTTACGCCAAATTCTGACTCTACCATCTGAATGTCTCAACAGAAATCGAGACTCATCAGACCAGGCAACATTTTTCTAGTCTTCAACTGTCCAATTTTGGTGAGCTTGTGCAAATTGTAGCCTCTTTTTCCTATAGATGAGTGGTACCCGGTGGGGTCTTCTGCTGTTGTAGCCCATCCGCCTCAAGGTTGTGCATGTTGTGTCTTCACAAATGCTTTGCTGCATACCTTGGTTGTAACGAGTGGTTATTTCAGTCAAAGTTGCTCTTCTATCAGCTTGAATCAGGTGGCCCATTCTCCTCTGATCTCTAGCATCAACAAGGCATTTTCGCCCACAGGACTGCTGCATACTGGATGTTTTTCCCTTTTCATACCATTCTTTGTAAACCCTAGAAATGGTTGTGCGTGAAAATCCCAGTAACTGAGCAGATTGTGAAATACTCATACCGGCCCGTCTGGCACCAACAACCATGCCACTCTCAAAATTGCTTAAATCACCTTTCTTTCCCATTCTGACATTCAGTTTGGAGTTCAGAAGATTGTCTTGACCAGGACCACACCCCTAAATGCATTGAAGCAACTGCTATGCGATTGGTTGATTAGATAATTGCATTAATGAGAAATTGAACAGGTGTTCCTAATAATCCTTTAGGTGAGTGTACATACGTAAAATGTAATAACACAGATATCTTGGAAACAGTACACTGTAAACCCTAATGCTCAAAATAATTAATTGGTTTGAGTAGAGCCAAGTCAAATTAAACAACTTAGTTCAATCAAATTAACTTTTTATGAATATTTAGAACTACTTTTTCTTTTGAGCTCTCAAAACTGACCCATTTTAAGTAATCTGAATTGATTCATTGTTTTGAGTTTTATAAACTTATTGGGTTTACAGTGTAGCCAAGTTTTTAAATTGTCATATTTGAATTCAGCACATCAAAATACATAATAAATAGCCCATTTTATCTCTGAAGCAGATGACATCTAAAAAATTGATGACAACATTTTTAACTTTTAAGTTCATACTTTTAACCACTTCTAAAGCAGCATCAGTCTTGCATTTGTTAGCTTTTTTTTTTTTTTTTTTAGCAAAAGACTTTTTTTTTTTTACATATTTTTACATATATGCACTAATCCTAATCTAGCTCATATGGAATATCCTACATGATCATTCTGTTGCAGAAAGAAAGAAAACATATATATTTTATATTATTATACATATGCAGTATAAATAAACTTTTTTTTTTTTTTTTTTTTTGCTCCATGCAAAACTTGAAATATTCTCTTTAATTTGTGTCTTTTACCTTTATCATTGCTTCTCTTGATGCCAAGTGAATTTAGTATGATGGTAGCTCTATTTAGTGCTAATGAATTCTGTTCATTCTAAGAACAGCTGATTTATGATCAGTTTTGTAGAAGAAAAGACATGAAGAACAAAGAAAGTCAAATATCTCCCATAATTCTTCTAGTTAATCATGCGACCTAAACACCATCAAGGGTCAGACCACTAAATATTCATATCTAATTTAAATAAGTGAAGTATTTTTTTACTCTGAAACTTTCTTATTCACTGTAAACATCAATGGAGTTTATCTTTAGACGAATCAAAGAACTCAATAGTCCCAAATTATGTAACATTTTGCCAGTGTTCTGAAGGGGAGCATGAAATATAATAATTCCTTCTTGTGCTCTTATTTAGAAACTCTTAAATGAGATTCAGAATGAGGAGGACAATAATGATGTTAACAGCAAGGACAGGTAGGACAGTTAAATGAATATAATGTTAGATTTGTATAGGACATTGGCCGACAGCTTGAGATCTAATCTTTTTATGTTGTCTTTAAACACCTGTACGGCTATCAGACGGACACAAATGAAGGTCCTCTTGACAAGAAACAGTAAATGACACTGTAAATAAAAATCAAGTGTCCTTGTGCCTCAGTTGTCAACAATGGAAAGTATTTTATGACAGTACAGGTGGTGTAATGTGAGAAATAAGCAATTCAAAACATGGACAGATTACATAGCGGTCTTAATAATGTCCAGTCCTTGCCAGTATCATTAGAATGAACCACATTGTTATGTGAAGTAGAGAAGAAAACATCCATTCAAACATCACTGCCCTTTGACCTCTGATCTCTAAGACCAGTGGCTAGCAGTTCGGGGCTCTTTCAGAGCTGTACTGTGACCAGCTAGAAAACAGGTATGATAGAACAACACAACAACTGATTAATTATTATTTTATTTTTTTTAAGTCGTCATGATCTTATTGTGAGCAATTCATCTGTGCACGTTTAATTTTTAAACAATGTTTGACCTTGTAATGTTTAATCAAATGTCATCAAAGTCATAACCAATTAACCAATTTTCTCTTTCTCTTTTGTGTAGCATAAAAAATGCATTTATTTGTCGCATGATTTTAATAATTCATGTGATTTGGTTATTCTTGAAGAGTCCTCTAGCTGTCTTGTATGCTGTCTTTTAAAGGTGCACTATGTAACTTTTCTGTCCGCTAGTGGGCGCCTATTCAAAACAAAGGTGTAGCTGGATGACGCCAAGTTTGAGCGCAGAATATTGGGACATGTGGTCTTCACCTCACAACTGGTGGAAAAGAATTGGGATAGGACTCGGCCAGAAATCACGTTCATGGATGCGGTTATAAACGTTACTGTAGTATGAAGCAGAGCAGGACAGAGTGCTGAGGGAGCGGAGCAAGGCTGCTGGAGCGATTGTTACACAACACACGGCTCGTGAGCAGCGGGACTTTTATTATGACGGGACACAATCGCCGGCGCCATTTCCGCTTTTCCGGTCATGATTATGAGGTAACGCAGCTCTGTTTATCATATTAGATACATTTGAGTGTGTTGAAAATTATGTTATGACGTTACTCTGTGCGTTCGCTAGGCGGCTGCTATGACACTTGTTGCACACTGCAGTGAGAGTAAAGCGTTTCTGTAAAATAAAACCGTAAACCGAGGGTAACGCAGATATGACGAATTGACAGGCGACTCCCTCACACGTCCCAGTTCCTTGGTTAAAAGAGCAGTTTTCTCACGATTTACAAATAGTTGGAAACATTTGGGATATTATAAGAAGTCAACTGAACAAAATATATAACACTGGCCTGGTGGTTTTTGGATATTTTACTGCAAAACTCCTACATAGTGCACCTTTAAAGTTCAATTTGTTCAAGTGAATCGGTTCTTAAATGTTTTTTTGTTATAAAGTCTCTCCCTCTTGTCTAGTGCAGGAACTTTCAATTAATTCTAATGAATCGGTTCATCTTAAACAGTCCTCTCTCTCCTATTATGTAGTGCTGTAAATTTCAAATCATTATAGTGAATCAGTTCATAAAAGTGCATCTATCCATCATAAAAGTTCTCCACACAGCTCCGGGGGGTTAATAAAGGCCTTCTGAAGCGAAGCGATGCGTTTGTGAAAAATATCCATATTTAAAACTTTACAAACTGTAATCTCTAACTTCCGCTAACTGTCGTACATGCGTTCACGAGAGACTAGCGTTCCAGCGTATGACGTAGGACGAGTTTTGTTTTGCTCTATCCTCTGCGCTTCCGCGTTCGTCACCGGAACTTACACTGCACCTGCGTTCTACGTCAAATGCTGGAACGTGCGTACGACAGTTAGCGGGGCGAACTATCCCTTTAACACCCTACATTTAACACGAGAGATATTTTCTTCACACACAGTATGAGTTGCAGTCTGACACGTTTTTCCAAACTCTTTTGATTGACAGGATATCATCAGCTCTTATCATTGGCTGTTTTTAAATAAGATAAGAATTTATAAGATTTTTGTTTGAAACTTGTAGTATAGCCAACTAATTTTTCATAAGAGTAGTTCCCAGTACTTGCCCAATGCTGGTATGCAGTTAGAAAACAAAACCTCATTTATGTCAGTTGGAATTGTTGGCTAATCGTGACAAGCAGACAGAAAAGTATGTCTTGACTCATTAGATTCTAAGCTCAAAGAGAATATTTTGGTATTATGGAATGGGCCCCATCTCATTAAGCAATTTTATGTGACGCACCAATTCTTTTTGCACTGATTTGTCCCCTTGCTGCCCCACTGTGAGCTCTAATCAACCGCAGACTCTAAACCCAAAGTACTGACGTCCGAATGCCAGCCCTGCTCTCCTGCTCTGAAGGGAACACTTACTCAGCTATAATTATGGTAAGAGTCCTACAGCATTGCTCTCTTCCATGCTCTTCATCTCCAGCAGGGGCCTCAGGGCACAGCGAAGTCAGATTGTTCTGAAACAGCGAGGAGTTGCAGAATTCCCGCCTGGATCGCCAGAAAGAGGCTAACTAGCTCTGACAGTGGTGGGGTCATCTCTGAGGCCTGGCCATCAGCTGGTGCCACACCTAATGCAACCTGAACACTTTGGGAACGGGAGTCGACTGCAGAAATTCACTTCCTGTGATACTCTCTCACTGTCATCAACATGCATGGCGGAAGAGTTTATGCATAAACATGGGATCGGTAACTATAAAATGAGTGTGTGTACGTGTGTGAATGTGGCCATCTTCTAGAAACAGGCTGCAACCAATTCATCAGACAAGGAGTTAATCCAGTATGGATGGGTTGTGGCTTTGGGATCATTAAGGTCATGTGGTTTACAGAGATACTGGCTCAGTCTACAATTGAGGGTAAATTTAGGTGTCTGAGAGCCATTCACATGAATATTGATGTAAATTATCTCTAACCCCAGGAAACTGACCTAGAAACTTCTTGGGAAGTTTGTTTTAAGCTTGCAAAACATGCTCACATTTAGCATTTAGAATATTAAGCACACAATATTCATTTTATAGTGCATCATGCTAAGTATTTTTGGGCATTATCATACAAAGGTAATGATGGCATGCAGAGATGAGGTGCTTATAGCAGGAGGAGCATCAAAAACTACTAAGGTTTTCTTTCAGTGTTCTGTTCGAAAATGAACCCTTGCAATGACACAAAAATATAACACTTTTATATTCTATAAATAGATGTTGGCTGAGGCTGTTTAATCAAATTAATTATGATTGGACTTTTTTGCAGTTAACTCTTTCCCTGACAGCATTAAAAAAAAATAATAATGCCAGCCACCACCAGCATTTTTTAAATCATTTTTACAAAAATATCATGGCCCCCAGAATATTTTCTTGTATGAATATCTAAACAGTAGAACAAGTATACAAGTTTTATTTTAGCTTAATGCATTCTTTTTAAATCAACACTTGAATGTGGGTAAGTTTAATAAAAAAGCAACATTTCAAGCTGAGAAAATTGCATTTTTAATCACATATTACATCTAGATTGCATTAGAATGATGATTAAAACAAAGATGGAGTAGATCAAGTACATCAACACCCTCTAAGGTTGCTCAGTCCTATAGCTCGTCCTGTATTGACATTTTGTTTGGTAACATTAGGCAGTTTTGATTTATATCCTGTTTAGGGCTGCAACTAATGATTATTTTGATAATCGATTAGTTGGCCAATTTCTAGATGCACATTTTGTCCATAAAAATGCATTATTCAGTGCTGTAATTTGGCACGACTGGTGGAAGCTTTTCGTACAGAGGGCAGACCCAAGTAATCGATTAATGAGAATCGTTATCAAAGATTTTCATTATCGATTATTATCGATTAGTTGTTGCAGCCCTAATCCTGTTTAATGTTGATGATCGCATTATTTTACATAGCATATGTAATCAGATGCATATCTATTGTTTCTGCTTCTTTTTCACTTGTGTTTTACTCTGGAGATTCTGTACTCTTTCATAAGATGTGATCCTTGCAAACACAATGTGTTGGTAGGGGTTTTAGGTGATTGCTAGGGTGATGCTAAGTGTTAAGTGCCAAAGGTCACAAAGACGATTTAGGAGAAGAAAAACAAAAACAGTTTATAAAAAATAAAAATAAAGCCAGACCATAACTTGATGGGATATTAACACTAGAACCGCCACAGGGTAAAATTTACCCATGGCTGTTTTTCAAACGTACATGACAGATTATCAAGACAATATCATTGTTAAAAATTGTTTAGATAAAACCAGATTTAAAAACAGGGCATTTATACCTATAAGCGCCAGCGGGTCAAATTTACCCGTATATAATTCCTTTAGTTTTACTCTGTGTTTGAGTAATGTGTAGGCTTACTGTAAACAGTCACACAACACACATTCAAATAAAGATGTTTTAGCCTATTTATAAATGTTCAAACTTTGGATTAATTATACATTTTTGTTTTGCAATTTTTTTTTATCGTGTATTGTTGCTACTGTTTTGCTATTTCTTTAAGTCTGTCCGTTTCCTTAAAAAAAATAATAATAATTTCCTTCTAATTCTCGTTGTCATTGCAGGCTGGTTTAGCCTATATTCACCAAAAAGTGATTAATGTAGCCTGCTTAAAATAGCATAAAAAAACAGGACAAAAACACATAGTTGTGACTAAAAATAATAATTTCATGACTCTATACATTACTGAAAACAGTGGCATAATACAGTGACATATTACGTTTTTTAGCCGTATCAAAACTATCATCTGTATGGGTAAATTTTACCCGCTGGCGGTTTTAGGTATACCACTCCCAACATCCTTTGACAACATCATATCCTCGCTTGAACTTGAAGTGAACAAAACTTGCTGTAGTGGTCACACAGTACCCAGTTCCTTGCCCTAATCGACCTGGCAATTGGCTATATGTTCTTTGCATCCTGTCCACAGGAGCACCTTCAGAGAGAACATTCAGCCTTTGTGGTCGGATTTTGGAGGAGACGTTCGGCACTGAAACCGTCGTCAGTCAGCGACATTTTTGCATGGATGTTAAAAAAGATTTCATTTTGCAGTAGGCTATAGCTAGTAAGCCAACAGTTTCCATTTATTTGCATTTTTGGCTTAGGATTTTGAGTGACAGATGTTGTATTTGATTTAGCCTATTTTTCCTTTGTGACATTTTTTTACGGTGTTGAATAAAATTATTGTATAGCCAAAATGTTATATTTGTTATCCCTAGTCACTCTTTTTCTTTAGGGGACATTTAAATATGAGATTCTGGAACCGGGATCTAAATTTAGTGGGATCAGTCAGGTCGGGAAAAAATTAATTCTAAGCGGAAAGCGGGTGAACACAGTGAGTTTTAAGTGGGAGTGGGTGGGTGGGGAATAGACGAAAAAACAGTCCCACTGAGACCTCTACACCCAGCTCTTTACAATCATATCAGGAGGTCATCCCTCAACTACCAGTGTGCAGCATCCACTTAGATGATGTGACGGCAGCCACAGAACATCACACACCAGCTATCGGTGGAGAGGAGAGAGCGTTATAGGGCCAATTCAAAGGATGGGGATTATTAGGAGGCAATGATTGATAAAGGCCAATGGAGAGAATCCAGCCAGAACACTGGGGTCACTCCCCTACTCCTTACAAGAAGTGCCATGGGATTTTTAATGGCCACAGAGAGTCAGGACCTTGGTTTTACGTCTCATCCGAAGGACCCTCCCTCTGGATACCCAGCTACGACCCTGACTCTTTATGCAGGCTACATTGTTACACCAGTAGACAGAGTCATTTTAATCATTCATTCAATGGATTCATTCAAAAATTGATTCATTTAGGAGAGAAACAAGTAACAGTATTTATGAGTCATTTAAATTGTAGTAAGTTTAATGAGCGCTAACAAATGCTGTATTGCTGCAGTAAAACAATTCCAATAAGATTTTTTTCTAGGCAAGGATTGTCCAAATGTAGAGAACCTTTTGACTTGGTTAATTTTTTGTTTCTCTTAAAAGCGTCACGAGTTTAACAGAATCATAAAATAAACTCAAAGGTGAAACGAAGTGAGAAGAACTCAGTTTTCTTTGCGTTCACATTTGACTATTGCTTTTGTGATATTGCTGAATTACTCCATGTTTTTCATGACAAACATTTTTCTAAAATGTGAAAAATCACAAAAAATCAGTAGGTGCTGCCAGACTTTTTTTGTGCTAGTCTATACGACAAAATTCTTTGAATCCAGACCACAGAAACTAACCAAGATCAATCTCAATTTTGATGTCTTTGTCCACAAGAGCTTTCTGTCAGGAAAGTCAAGGAAACCGACTACAAATAATCTGCTTTTCAGATTATTATTTTCAGACTCTTTAATTGAGCCCGGGAACTGAAGAGCTACAGTAGATACAACATGCTCTCAAGGATGTGCCGGTTCTATTGGGTTATTTCAGACACAATCACACTGATCTACAGCATTTCCTAACCACAAGGTGAATTGTGCGAAGAAATTTTTTCTACCCACAAACAGATGCACTGAGCCTCCCATTCAGAAAAAGTCATTATGTTCAAGAGCACTTTATGTAATATCATCTCATTACAACCATTTGTTGAAGCAGATTTTTTCCAAGCAAGGTTTACAAACACATGCATTTATGATTTTCAGATGAAGAGCTGAGTCATGAGCTGTACCACTGACCCATTGTGACTATCTCCCTCACAACCTGTTTCCTCTGAATGACAGTTGCATTACCCAGCATACATCTGCTGTATAGCTATACCACTGCTGGAGCTGACATCAGCAGTGCCTGTAATCATTGGAAAAGGCGTTCGCTTTCCAGATGAAGTTGACACAGAGATGCATAATGCGCTTATAGGGAGGGAAGGCAAGATTAACCCACCTCTTCCACAACATCTTTGATTTCAGCATGCCAACATGCGTGATGGTGTGTTCAACATGTATAATCACATGTCTAAGCTGAAATTGTGTGTATGCGGATGCTTTTTATGAGATGAAATGCAGTTTAAAGCGGCAGTTGTTGCATTATGTATTGGCAAGTAATTCCAGGGCACAATACTTCACCAATGTAAATATGGCACTGATTCTCAAGGTATTCAAGAGAAGAAATTATTAGTGGATTTGAATTTGACGCAATTTTACTTCAACTAGATTTTTACATTTACATTTTTACATGAAATACTAGATTATTAAGTGCAAGTGGTGCTTGTAAATGCAGAAGTTGCCAAAACAATCTGAAGTTTTTAATGGTTTCTAGCTGATTGCAAAGGTGTTGTGTGTGTGATGGCTGACCTATGCATTAGTGGTGGCAATTTTCAGTGACTCTTTTTGAAGGGGTATTTCTCAAATGGAAGGCTGCATCCTAGTGAGGCTGCGTCCATCCTAGTTCAGTCCTTTGGAGGCTTGTAGTCTACAGTCCTCCTCAGCATTGAACGCTATAGAATGAGACGGTCTGCTGTAAGTGCACATGGCTATGTCATAAATGTTTCCGCCCTCAACACCACAAACGGAAAATACTATTAAAATGATAATTTGACCCATACTTTATAATAATAACCTTTATATTATCTAACTTTCTATTAATTTAGAACAGGAATGCCATCCATTTGTGGTCTCCCAGTGGTTTACATTATGCACTGTTTAGCATTATGTGATTAATTTATAACTAAACATAAGAAAACATAATGCTTTTATCTTCAAAATAATTCTTGTCTTGCATTATGTAGTGAAATTGGGCAAGCTCAGTGGCAAATAATTTTCTGCTAAGTCTTTTTTATGTGAACTGGGATGTGTGAAAAGGATTTGGGGTAATTGGTGGACGCGAAGGATACACTTGATGCATCCTTCAAAAACTAAATGAAGTTTTCCAAGGATCCTTGCAGCCTTAGGATGCAGCTTTCCAATTGAGAAGCACCCAAGATTACATTGTAGGTGGCATTCATTCATTCATTCATTCAGCAAACAAAGTGTTATAAGGCATGAACCAAGCTAACTAGCTACGAGGTGAATCACAGCAACATTACACATTTTTATTTGAAGCAAAATAAAGTATTTGGAAAATAGGACAAAAAGACAATGTTCAAGACTGTGTACTTCACTGCTTATAATGAGTTCTCTAATCTGATTGGCTGATTTCCAGCCGTGCGATATTCCCCCAATATCAGCATTGTGACCATTTTACAGTTTGTATCACTCCACTTGCAACATTTCTCACAGAGTGAGTATCATGGCAGGCGAGCAAACCACCATAATTTTACAAATACTACTGTTGTTGTGTCACTGAATGTGGTTATAAGGATGGTTGGAGGATGTCGTTATTTAGATTTCAAATATGCGACTTATATATAGCGCATATTTTACAATTAGTTTAGCCGATTTCGGAGATTGAGCTCCAGACCGTCAGTGCGGCTGTTCAGCGCTCATGTACCCGCCGACTCGCGAATCTCGTGAAAGTTACATAATTACACCATTAGATGGCCCCAAGATTCAAGATTCAAGAGTTTTATTTGTCACATACACAGTTATATACAGAATATACAACTGCCAGTGAAATGTAAACAGGTCCGCTCCATGGACAGTGCAAATACACAGTTAAAAACACAAGGGTGAAATTATAATAGAAATAGGATAAAAAGTACTATATATATATATATATATATATATATATATATATATATATATATATATATATATATATCTGTAGAATTATAAATAATCAAGTCAAGTAGAAGAAAAAAAAGTAAAAAATGAGAATAAAGTGGAATAAAATAATTGAAGTAGACTGTGCAGTGAGTAAACTGTAGACTTATAAATATGTGGTTAACAAATGTATAAAGAGTATAATGTGCAAACAGGTTTATACCAGGTTGTTACACAGTAACAACGAGAACAGAAAGTGCAGTGCAATGTCAGTATGTTTATCCTGAAGTGAAGTCACGTGGTGTTAAGTGGCTGAGTTCAGGAGTCTGATGGCCTGGGGGAAGAAGCTCCTCCTGAGTCTCTCGGTTTTGGCCATCAGGCTTCAGAAGTGCTTACCAGATGGGAGAAGCGTGAAATGAGGGTTTGCAGGGTGATTAGAGTCCTTGATGATCTTAGTAGCTCTACCTTTGCAGCGTTTGGTGTAGACGTCCTGCAGAGACGGGAGAGCTGACCCTGAGATACGCTCGGATAAGCGCACAACTCTTTGCAGGGCTTTGCGGTCATGACTGGTGCTGTTCCCATACCACGCTGTGATGCACTGAGTTAAAACACTTTCTATCGTCCCTAAATAGAAAGTTTTCAGGATAGCTGGTGAAACCCTGAATTTCCTCAGCTGGCGCAGGTGGTACAGTCTTTGGCTGGCTTTTTTCACCTGAGTCTGAATGTGAGCAGTCCAGGTCAGGTCCTCGGAGATGTTTACACCCAGGTACTTGAAGCTGCTCACTCTCTACTGGTGACCCGCTGATCATGAGGGGGGAGTATGTCCGTTGCTGTCTCTTCCTGAAGTCCACAATAATTTCTTTGGTCTTGCCAACATTCAGAGAGAGACAGTTGTCCTGGCACCATGATGTTAGATGCTCCACCTTGTCCAAGTATGCCGTCTCATTGTTGTTGGAAATGAGGCCCAGGACAACAGTATCATCAGCAAATTTGATGATAGAGGTGGAGCTGTGTGTGGACAAACAGTCATGCATGTAGAGAGAGTAGAGCAGGGGACTCAGGACACAGCCCTGTGGAGCTCCCACACTCAGGGTGATGGAGGTGGAGGTGAACTGGCCTATTCTCACCACCTGAGGCCTGCCAGTGAGGAAGTCCTCAATCCAGTGGCAGAGAGAAGGATTCAGGCCAAGATCCAGGAGTTTGGAGGTTAGCTTGATGGGAACTATGGTGTTAAAGGCTGAGCTATAGTCAATAAATAGCAGCCTTACGTAGTTCCCACTTTTGCTGTCGATGTGAGTGAGGGAGGAGTGGAGGACATGAGAGATGGCATCTTCAGTCGATCTATTGGGACGATAGGCAAACTGAAGAGGGTCCAAAGTGTCAGGAATGTAGGCGCAAATGGAGTCTCTCAAAGACCTTTATGACTATAGACGTGAGAGCCACTGGACGATAGTCATTTAGGCAAGAGGGTTTACTGTTCTTAGGGACAGGGATAATGGTGGATTTTTTGAAGGAGGTTGGGACCACAGATGTAGCGAGGGACTCATTAAAGATAGATGTAAACAACCCGGAGAGCTGATCAGCACAGGACCGCAGAACATGACCTGAAATACCATCCGGTCCGGCAGCTTTCCTGACGTCCACACGCTTGAGTGCTCTCCGAACTTCATCCTCCGAGACAGAGATCACGTGATTGTTGCTGCTCTGAGTAATTTCCTCTAACGCGCCACTTGGCGGAGTCGCGTTGCCACGGTTACAGTCAAAGCGCGCATAGAAAGAGTTTAACTCATTCACAAGCGACGGATCAGCGCTCCCCTCTGCAGAGGATTTAGATCCAACGAGCAGATGGACCTCAGACCTTGCCACATGCGCCGCGAGTCGTTGAGTTGGAAATGAGACTCCACTCGGTCTTTGTAACGGAGTTTTGCGGCTTTAACTGCACGCCGCAGAGCATAGCAGGACGATCTGTATTCATTCATATTCCCTGAAAGGAGACCGGCGTTGTAAGCGGCGGTGTGTGTGTTCACTGCCGCGCGGATTGAATTGTCCACCCACGGTTTCTGATTTGAGAAGGACGTTATTGTTATTGTTTGCGTGGCTTGCTCTGTAAGCGTGTTGATGAAGCAAAGCGCCACATCTGTGAACTCGTTTACGTCGGCTGAACTCGCTCGGAACATGTCCCAATCCACATCGTCCAGAGCTGCCTGAAGCGCGGTCTCTGAGTGGGGCGACCAACGCTTAACTTCCCGCCTCACCGGGGGTTCCTGAATGAGCTTTTGTTTGTATTCGGGAGTGAGGAAAATGGCGGCATGATCCGATTTGCCAAACGCTGGAAGTGACCGCGCTTTATAGGCGTTCTTGAACGGAGAGTAGCAATGATCCAGCGTGTTTGCTCCTCGTGTAGGACAGGAGACGTGCTGGTGAAAGTTTGGCAGGACTTTCTTTAGGTTTGCTTTGTTAAAATCGCCCGCGACGATGAAAGCAGCATCGGGGTGTTTGTTTATGATGCCGCTGGCAGCATCATGAAGGCCAGATAAAGCCAGCGCTGTGTCTGCCTGCGGTGGAATGTAAACAGCGGTCGCGACAACCGCAGAAAACTCCCTCGGCAGATAGAATGGGCGGCAAATGATTGTTAAATGTTCCAGATGAGGCGAGCAGGACCGCGAGAGAATGGTGATGTTCCTGGGATCGCACCATTTCTTGTTGATCACGAAGCATACTCCACCGCCTTTGGATTTACCGGCCTCGGCTGTTCTGTCCATCCGAAAAACAGAGAAGTTCTCCGACGGCGTCACAGCTGTGTCCGGGACCGCGGGCGTGAGCCATGTTTCGGACAAACAAAAGATATTACAGTCTCTCATGTCCCATTGAAAACTTATCCTGGCTCTAAGATCGTCCATCTTATTCTCCAAGGATTGAACATTTGCTAGAAGAATGCTCGGGAGAGGAGGACTGAATGCCCTTTTCCTCAGTCTGTTTCGAATTCCAGCGCGTTTCCCACGGTTTTTCTTGGTTCTACGCCGCCGGCTCTGTCCATTGTTCAACTCGGCGTTCCGAAGGATCTCAGATGGCCACAGAGTATCGGCGAAAGTGTCCTGAAACAGTCCAGTGTAGAGGTAACCAATGTCCAAAAGAGTTTTGCTGTCATAGTAGATCAATGCAGATGATAAGTTTGTAAAAATTGAGAATAAAAGAAAGTAAAATAGTAAATAAAAGCACAGTCTTCGCGGAGCGACCTGAACGGCGACCGAACACGGCGGCGCCATTTTGATGTAGAATCAAAATGGCCCCAAAGACTGTTTTAATGAGTGTGTCAGTAACAAAGACTTTTATATTAAAAGAACGAAACAAGGTTGTAAACAATAAGACGCAAACTACAAATGCACTGACTAGCGCGGTCATAGAAAATCACATTAACTGTTAAAAGGACAAAGACAAAGATATCACTTCCCTCAGCAGACTTTCAAACTGATTTTGTGATTATGAATATAAGATTGACCTGAAGAATATCAGCTCTACTCTACATTACAATAATAATATATATATATATATATATATATATATATATATATATATATATATATATATATATATATATATATATATATATATATTATATATATCAGTCTTACTCTGTTTGTTGACAGTTTATCAGCATCCCTCCACCACCCGTTCTCCACACTTTTAGTTCTAACCACTTACATACCAGCTTTTCCTGTAGCTCAAACAATAAGAGCGTGGCACTAGCAACGCCAAGGTCATGGGTTTGCTTCCCAGGGAAAGCAAGAACTGACAAAAATGTAAAATGTGTACCTTGATTGCAATGTAAGTCGCTTTGGATAAAAGCGTCTGCCAAATGCATAAATGTACATGTAATACTCTGGGTTCAGGCTGAATTCCGAGTTTTTGAGTAAAGTTTTTATATGTTCGCCAGTTCCCGCCTCCTTCTTGCCTGAACATACAAACTACGTTACAGTAATGAATGTTTTTATTTCCAGAACAGTACTGTTGCATTCTTTCCTGTTGTGGTTTTGTTCCTGATTTGAAATGTTCATCTGAAATAAAGTTAACAAACAGAGTTGGAGCTGTACTTGGAAGACTGGCACAAGGGGAATTATTAATGTGGACATCTGTATCCTTTAGTTAAACAGTGTCAGGAGTTTGTTAAAATCATTAACCTTAAATGCAGTATTAAAAAAATAGTAATAGTGATGCTTTCCCTTGCTATCACATTGCATCTCACGATAGGCCCCACATCTTTACTCTGTTTCAAAGATGGCGGTTTCCTGTACCTTAGAGCTGGTTTAACTGCCAGGAATGGGAGTTTTATGAAGTCTCCATATAGAGTTCCAGGAAGAAGAGAAGCCAACAAACCTAAATTACTCCTTTGTTAATTCCTCTACCCATCTGTCATGCACCCAGAGGGATTGGAGAAACAATGGCTCTAAAGCAACCACAGCCATTTCCAATCATGTGTCAGGTTTCAAACACACCTGCAGCAACTTATAATATTGCATTTCACACTAATCACATTTGTCATATATTCCCAAGCACTTTGTTCTGTGATTGAGCCACTGTGGCTTCGCTTAGCACCGGATGTGTACATCTGTGTGTGTGAGAGAAAATGCAGCTAGTTTTGACATTTGTGGTCATTGTTACTTCTGTGAGTTTGAGCAGAAGGTATTGAATAAGTCTAATGGGTGCTTAAGTGTATTACTGCAGTAAAACTATACACCTCTGCTGCTTGGAAATGCTCTTAGAGATATCTGAGCGACTGATAAAGTGCTTTTAACAGAGCAGTCACGGTAAGTATGGACTGAAATCATATTATAAGGCATCAGAGTTCTTCATCTTGAATGCTTTTTCTGATGTCCATTTCAGTCACTATACTGCATAAGGACATGAGTATATAATATATATAGACTGAATATATAATGCATTATAAGGTTTTGCATAATCCATGTTGAGGCGTTACTAACTCAAAAAACACTGCCAACTTAAAGGAATAGTTACAATATAATTAGATAAAATTAGTTATCATGACTTACTGATAATATACTACTAAACATAAACATCACGTTCATATAAATCATATATTAATATGATAAGCTACAGCTTTGAGCTACAGCTTTCCTGTAGATCAAACAATAAGAGCATGGCGCTAGCAACGCCAAGGTCATGGGTTTGATTCCCAGGGAAAGCAAGAACTGTAAAAATGTGTACCTTGAATGCAATGTAAATAGCTTTAGATAAAAGCGTCTGCCAAATGCATAAATGTAAGTAATGGAACTGCAAACCAGTATCATAAAAAAAGTAGTTAGTGGTTGTTTATGAGATTATCTGTAGTGTAACTGCTTTTAAATGTATGTAGTTGTTTTGGAAGATATAATACACATTACAATTAATTATGTCTTCTCATGAATAATTCATGTTGATGTGATGTAAATAAAAACGTTGTTTTGTTGTTGTTGCTAATAATTTAATTTGAATTTTAATAGAAGAAATAGAAGCCAGTTGGGCATGAGTGACGTTTATGTGCCAGTCTCTTTGATTGACAGAAGAATGTTTACATGAGGCATTTTTCTTTGATCTTGTGCCTCTTAAAGATGTTTTCCGTTCCTCCGCTCAGCGAAGCGTGAGCAGCACATTTTCAGCCAATGAATGCAAAGCGTGTATGTGTGTAATCAAGTCTGTCAAGTATCTCAGCATCCTTCTCAGCTTGAATCACACGAAAACAACATCACTAAAATCAGACACTAATCAAGGCCTCAAAAACCAGATGAGATAATCCTCCAGTGAGTGGCTGTCTTGAATCACCCTTTTCAGCATATCAAAGCATCAAACGAGCGGGTTTTATGCCATTATTATGCTGTAGTATGCATTCATTGCATTCATTCATTCTTATCTGTTCCACTGTTGTATTGCAGAATTTCTTTAATGTCCCCTTATGTTGTAGCATTCCTCATTTGTTATTTAAAAAAAAAAAAAAAATAAAAATAAAAATAATAATAATAATAAATATATATATATTTATTTAATTTTTTCATGACAGAACACTACTTGAACTGGAATATTGTCTTCCTTCTGGAGTTAAAGGAAAACCTAGGGAAGTAAATATATAAAACTAAAATATATATTTTTAATTACATATAATGTTTTAAAGGGGCAGTTTTTATATTGGGAATCATTAGTTCCCTTTCGAAGTGGAACTCAACACTACATCTGGATCAACGCTATCACGGCATCAGTGTGACCGGTGTCTGAAGCATGGGTATACACACAACAATTTAATTGGCCGACAACAGTCCATGACGTCACTCCTGGAGTGTCTGTGATCAGTAGCGGCTCCTGGCCGTAAATTTAGTTAGGGCAGATTCTTGGTCTTAGTGCTAGTTTATGATAAACATTTTGTAAGCTTTATATCCTAATCTCTGAACACAGAATTCTAATGTCCTTGCGCTATTCAGCCTGAGGGTGGCACTCTAATGATGACTGACAGACTTTATAATAGTAACAACAAAGGCATGGAATTCTATCTTAGAATTACCTTAATGTCCTTTATAAAACGGTTACTTCCAGTCCTTGATACTGATTGGTCAATAGCTAGCTGTTTTATTCATGATAAAACATGCCTATGATCGCTTCACTCAACGGTTCTCTGTATCGCTGCACAACACCCATAGCAACCACTCTTAGCAACGTAAACATATGTTTGTTCTCATTTATATTGTTAATTGAAGCTTACATTATTGAGAGAGAGAGATTGAGTATTACCTGCATTCAGATTTAAGGTCAGCCATACAGCCATAAAGGTTCATCATAAAAAAATGCCCACTGCAATATCTTGTCTTTTTAACAGTAAAGGGGTTTTCCCGTGTCCTGACAGTGACAGCCCTCATTTTGCGTCTTGTTCCCGTGTTCACACAACATGTTTTAGTCCTTCAGATTGCATCAAAAAGATCTTAATTTGTGTTCCGAAGATTAACGAAAGTCTTATGGGTTTGGAACGACACGAGGGTGATAATGTAAGGGCTTACTTTCTTTAAGCAATATATAATTTTATTTATTTATTTTAAAGGTGAAGTATTATCCCGTTTTGTTTATTCTATTATGAAAATCCCCATGAGAGACTTTCAAAATTTATGATAGATATTATGATTGGAATCCTGAATTTCTTATTGCATTTTGGGGATTATGGGGATTTTTGGCTAGGGCTGATAGAATAAATGGGAATTCATCACCAGACAGCTGAGGTAGACAGGGAAAATAAGTGTAGATGATCTTCCCTTGCCTGTGAGCGTGTGACCTTTGCTGAGCTCTCAAATACACTCGGTAATGCACCAATACCTTGTCACCCCCTACAAACCATCACTCTTTCAATCACATCTCTTTCTCAAATCACATTCCCTCACCCAAAAACACACAGCGAGGACAAACGCGCTAGCTTCTGCACTCGGCGGTGTGCCCAGACTTTAGATGCCGCTCCAGATTACCAGAGCTGCAGATCTTCCTGAGTCTGGGGAGCTGATGCCTGACGATTCGACCTGTCACGGTACTTCTTTTTTCATCACGTCCCTCCAGGCACCAGATCGATGGCTGCACTAAGTCACTGTGGCGATTGCCGGGTGGATATTGATCATTTATTATTTAATCTAAGCCCCATGCAGAGGATAGACAGGGAGAGTGTGTGCGTGGGATGAGGCACCGCGGAGGGTCTGATATCTTTTCCAGTTACAGTAAACACATAGCTAATGGACTTTATCACCATTAAAATTGCTCAGACCAGGCATGAGTAATAATGACTGTGTCCTCAGTGTTAATCATTGATGGGGAACAGTTATTCTGTTTAATGGTTGTGCGCCCCGATAGCCTGACCAGGACCGATGCAGAACCTATTACAGGGCAGCTCAACAGATAATAATACATGAACAATAAATATTTATTTGAGTTTAAATAATTTTTTTATGTATTATCTTATGGTTTCTGCTAAGAAAATAGTATAATAATGTATAAAACAAATTGGCAACAAGACGAAACCGGCAACAATATTACAGTAGGCTAATATTAATAACAATATAACAGTAGGCTAACTCTTTCCTTTCCACCGTTTTTTTTTTTAAATTTTTATTTAAGTTGGCAGCCACTACCAGAATTTTTGATCAGCATCATGGGGATGACCGGAAGCAATGGAAACGTTGGAGATGGAGCCCACCGCGCAGCCAAAGAACCGATGTAGCGTAGGAACAGTGAAGACGAAGCAATGACCCACCAATATGGAAGCAAGGATCCGGAGGACAGAGGTGGAGCTGGAGTGACAGAGGGCAAAGCCGGTGCCTTAGGGGTGGAGTGCCAGAGAGCAGGTCTGTGGCGAAGATGGTGAGATATCTGACCCAGGAGGAGCCAATGGTCCAAGGGAGCCCAACGAGGCAGAATGCCCGATGGTCCTTGCTAGAGTTGAGGGAGGAAGGAGCACAGGTGCAGGAGCCATGGCAATGGGTTGAGCTGGACTAGAGCGTTCTGAGGCCAAAGGCGGAGACACAGACTCCCCATGTCCAGGAGGAGGTGGCTCACGACATACCCTGCAAGTTACCTCCATTTTTGTAACCCTACTTAGTCCAACTTACTCTTAAACATACCCAGGTATGTCACATAACCTGCTTTCTGGAAAACCCCTAGGTATAGAGTCATTTACAACAGCTTTGAACGCAGCTCAACCAGTCAGAATTAAGGACCAGATGAACTATCCATTTTATAAAAAAACAATGGAAAAGCAGTGCAGTGGAATGAAACTTGGAATGTTTTCTGTGAAACTCAGCTGACTGCATCCGCTGTTTTCAGTAAACATCCAGAGAGATTGTGTAAGCATTGATTTTAAGAGGTCTGACAGACTAATTGCAGATTTTAGAAGGATTTAGATAAAAGAGGGGCTCTAATGCTTATGTTGCCAATGAAGATTTTACCGGTTTAATAAAGTTCCCAGTAGTTAATACATGAAGGCTTTGATTCAGAACTCGCAGGTCCAAGATTGGCCGTAACCCACCGGTTTTCTTGGGTACAATGAAAGAAACCTGTCAATGAAAGAAACCTTGGGCTTTAGAAACCTGTCTTCATATCGCCTGGAGGGACCGGCTCTATCACGTCCTTCCCCAGTATGACTGCGATCTCCACACACAGGACACGGACCGAAGTGAAACAGTGAACTACTAGTGTCGTGGAGTGGGCATGTTACGGATACATGGTGTTGTTATAGATGCGGCATACTGTAGACAGTTGTTTGTTTAGGTGCACTTCTAGAGTGAGAAATTGCAAGAGTATACATAAATTTGTTAAATAAATTACAAATTACAAAACGATTTTGTCTGTTTTCTCCGTTCTACATGGAGCTCACACGTCCGTTGTTTTTTACTTTACTTTTTTATGTAAGGACTCTGCTAAGGATTTTTTTCTACTGGCCCAGTCAGGCTCACATATATTCTAAATATTGTTAAAGACAATCAGTAATAAAATAAGAACATACTATATAATCAAATTACGAGCACAGCACAGAGCAGAACAAACATACAAATTAAATATTACTAGATACTAGATTGTCAGGTACAAAAATAGCAAATGTAAAGTATCACTGCATAGTCTGCATAAAATTATACATCACTGCATATAAATATAGATGAACCCTTATTAAAAGTTATACAGTCAAGAGTCGTGAGTGTTTTTTTTTTTTCTGTTATTTTGAAGATATTTTCCGGCTTTCCGTGTTATACGCGAGGGGGCGCTCTTACGCATCTCCTGATCAAAACAAGCGAAGAAGAAGCGTCAGAAATGACGGATCTTTATGTAAACAGATGCACATGAAAAATAACGCGATCATCTACATTAAACTGCATATAAATCAAACTTGCCTAATGTTACTGAGTGAAATGTTGACCCAGGACGAGCTTGAGGACTGTGAAGCTTTGGGGGTGTTGACTTGATCAACTCAATCTGTATGAAGCGATACTAAAAACTGAGGCTCTGTTCATTCTTTTGATATATTGCATGTTCAGATATTCATACAAGATATTCTGTGGGCCAAGAAACTTGTGAAAATGACAAAAACGCTAGCGGTGACTGACACATTTCATGTTTAAAAGACATAACTGACATAATGTTTACGATGATACTCGACAAGACAGGCATTGTGACAATTCTGTGGGAATACTTGCGCGCTGTGAGACCATGTGTGAGCGTTGGTTGGCGCTTGTGTGTGCTGCTGCGCTTCGCGAGTATCAAACTAAGAGCTATGAGCGCTTGAATATTTAAATTGGCAAGGCTTAAAAAATGCGCACATTATAAACTTCCGTGAAGATGCAGCACTAACCCGAGCAAGCAAGTAACGGGTCTGTGATCTGGCCCGAGTGTCTATATATAGACCCTTTTCACATTTCTGGGTTTCTCAGAGCGGATGTCGTCATAGTTGGGTTAACTTTTATAGCGGTGAATGAGAGAATACATTATTTTTTTATTTATTTTTTTGTGTGTCCCCATTTGCTCAAATAGCAAAAGAAAAACACAACAATAGTGATTTCACAACTTTCAAAAAGAGGGGAAAAATAGAGTGAGATTGATAACAGCAGTGAAAAGAGAGAAAGATGTTATTTTTACCATCACTCCCATAGACGCTGTATTAGAAACACCCTCACAGCAGCGGTAAGTTGTTTTTTGTAATTTAATGCAAAAGTAATATAATACAAACTACTAGTGTTATAAATGTACATACATTTAAAAAACCAAAAAAATGAAAATACAAAAAAGTACAGGATTTATGATATTGATGACGTTAAACGCGTCATCAGTCTGTGAAAAAGGTCCATGGCGGAGTAAACACTGCATATTATTGTGTTGTAATGTACAAACATAGCATGCGACATGCGTGCGCCGACCATCTGACTGCCATGTAAAGTGATTAACCAGCATTTTTTTTATGTGCTGAAATAGATTATATATCAATAATAAGCAAAGCATGTTCTTGTTGAGACAGAAAAAGAATTCATTCATCTGTAGGGGGCTTCATTAAACCATCTCTGTAGACTCTTTTGTGAAATACAGCACATTGATTTGTTCACAAAGTCTTGTAAGGAAAAACTAATGAGCCAAGACTAATGATCTTACATGATCATTGACTTCATCACTGTAACTTTTGATTGCGTTCATCTTGTCCCATTTCCTGCCGTTTCACTGCGTGTGACTGGTTGTTCAAGTGACTGTCAGGCCTGTGTTGTTGATCAGATTCCAGTGCTCCTGTAGGGACGTGCGTGTTCAGTACGTCACCTTGTCTCCTGTCTCCCTGAGGGCCCAGAGAGATGGCGCATATGGCCGTCCTGCTCTCCCCGCTGTCAGACTGGAGCACCGCTCCCTCTATCATCACCTTACCCGTCTTCTTTGCTCTCTAATCCGCTGTCAAAACTCACTGTCCCATTTCTGCTCTGATGCCTCAGACCATCAAACATTCATACTGTAGTTTGAGAAGCAATCTACTGACCTTTTCTTGTCAAACTTACTGATCTTGCAAAACAACAGGAAACTCATTTAGTCAAATATATCTTTAAATATATAATTTAGTTATGGTCTTTTTTGCCTTTATGGGACAGGACAGTATAGAGCAAGTACAGCTGCAAGAAGTCCAGTCTCTACATGTTTATCCCATACAAAATCCATTTATGTTTATTTGCACATAATGTTAGTATTGTTAAAACATGAATGGATGATTGTATATTCTACACATTTTTTTTGTATATGTCACCGGCCTAGGGAATATAGAATCCCTGAAGTTTGAAATGTCTGGTTTTTGTGATTATGTTGCATACTTTTCCTAGGTATTCTATACATTACCTAGGTATTATACAGAATGACAAGTACACTCTAGGCAGAGTATCAAAACATGCCTTTATTGGCATTGAACATGTTTTTGAAAATGAACAAAGAACTACGACATAAAGTAAAGGACATTTTTTACCAGAAAAACAAGAAAGCAGAAGTGGCGTTGAGCTACTTGTTGCAGCAAGGAAGGTTAGAATGGCATTTTGAATGGCACTACACTTTCTTCCTGTTCTGACATTGTGACACGGCAACCGTCCGGGAACAAAAGGGGCGAGCCTCTGTGGAAGGAGTGGAAGCTTACGCCACCGCCAAACAAAGATTGTGAGTAGCGGGAGTATGTTATACTGTACTCTGCCGCCTGGCCCTTTGGCATTGTATAGAATGCCTAGGAAATGTGTAAAATATAAACCAGTTCATACTTTGCAGACAAACTTCAGGCATTCTATTTATTACCTAGGCATTCTATACAATGCCGGATTAAACACATTGCCAGTAACATATATACTACATACACAAATATATTTGTATAGTATATACACAAAATGTGTAGAATATACAACCATCCATCTAGTCGCCACAACTGCTTATCTTCTGTGGCAGCTGGTAAATATTAACCGCTTAATTATTATTACAATAAATGTATAATAATAAATAATACAGATATTTTATTTATTATAATAGTTTAATTATTATAATTAATTTATTGTGATACCACTTAATTATACCAATGTATTAGTATTATTGTTGTTACACTGTAAAAAAATATTGTTGGTTTAAATTAAAAATTTGAGTTAATTCAATGAAGAAGATTGGTTTAATAAATAGAAACTCAAAATATGATGTTATCTGAAACACATTAATTATTTAAGTTGATTTGACAAAAGATAAAAAGTTGTGATAGCAAATCATGAAAACAGTTTTACAGTGGGCTTTTTGCCTTTTAATAGAAAAGATAGTGGAGAGGATATCAGATAGAATAGAAGACAGGCAGGAATTCTAATGAACTACTTTTGCTTTATTTATTCATGATTTCTGATGGAAATAAGGAGGAACTGCAAAGCATAAAACAAAATTGCTTACACACACCTGTGCTCTTACCTTTTCCCTCTGAATCTACACTGATAATATCTTTGAAATACAAGTTTCATTCTAATCATCCTGACCCCTGCAAAAGACCGAAATGTATTCCCAGGCGGCTTGACAGATTCCATTTTCTAAGTTCCTTTGTAAATTCTCAAATATTACTTTATGAATTGTGTTTCTTTTGTGTAATCTTAACTGAAATGTTCTTCACCTATTTGTCTTTAGAGCATCTCTCTCTCTCTCTCTCTCTCTCTCTCTCTCTCTCTCTCTCTCTCTCTCTCTCTCTCTCTCTCTCTCTCTCTCTCTCCCTCTCTCCTTTCATGACTGGGGGGTTGGGGGGGGGAGGGTTGTCTCTTACTGTGTAAATATTTATCTATGGGATCTGGAGCTTTTGGTTCCCCTCCCTCCTTCTTCTCCCTCCTGCAGTGGAGCCCCCATGTCTGAAGCTGCGCATATGAATTCTGCCTCCTCCGGCATTGCTGTATCTGTCTCCATCTTATGCGCACCACTCAGAGGGTTGTACCCACCCCATTCTTTCTTCTTCCTCTTCCTTTTTTCTTCCTTTGCCTCCAGAGACTGGGCAAACTCCAGGCCCTGTCGAATTCCAAGTACATCAGTGGGACCTTTGGGATGTCGGGCCACCCTCCACTACCTTCCTACCTCCATATTTTCATCTGGAAGTGTCCCAGCGGTGCTGTACTATTCTTGGCAAAACCTCACAAACTGCAGGGACTTGTCATTTGCTGTAGGGGTCTGTGTGTCGTGGGGTGTATAGTCGGTTTGGTAGTGCTGTTCACATCCTCTTTGTGGTCCTTCCCACATTGTTTGGTACGAATGTAGCTGCTATTTATGGTGGGGGTGTCTGTTGGGGCTGGCAAGAGTTGCTGATTGACTATAGTGATATATAGTATAGTAATTTGTGGAGTATTTGTAGGGCAGGAGAGTTGCTCTTTTCCATAGAGAGAGAGAGAGAGACGAAACAGAGAACAAATACACAAGCAGGGCAGAGAGAAAGAGCAATGTAGAATGAGAAATGACATGACATGTATGAATTTGTTACATTCTTCCTTTTCACAGATGCACAGATCTTAGTTGACAGAAGTAAATGGGTCAATGTAATAAATGTTAAAATACACACAGTTTTGACAGTTTAGCCACAAGACCCTGTAACTTTCGCATGATATGTGGAGGGATACAAGAAAAAAACTTTTAGCACAGAGAAAAATCTGAATGCAGGAATTACGACAGCAATGAATAATTATATATTCATCCATCTAGTACATTTTATTTTTAATAAAAAAAAAAAAATAATAACAGTGAATTATTATCAATAATACATATTATTAATTAGTAATTGATAAATACATTAAGAATGTTAATTATTATTCTAAAATTATAAAAATAAATTATTAATATCATCAACAACAGTATTTTAAGGGATTTTTTCATACAAATTTGAATAATTTTTATTTTTTTTAATACAGAGCCTGGTGAAATGCTTGAGGATGGAATAGCACAAAATATGTATGTTTACACTAACCTTTGCTCTTACAAATGCAAATTCTGTTATTCTGATATAAACTTAACTAAAACTGAACCTGTAACATTTCTTTGAGGGAGATTGCTGTGTACAAGATGTGTTTCTATATGCAGTTGTGCTTGTCTCTTTTTATTTGATTATTATGTTAGATTAGGAGTTAGCTATCTTTGCTGTCATCCTTTTCGTTTGTGCTTGTGATCATAAGACCTCGCAGTGACGTGGGTGTCACAAACACTGGTGATTATCTGGAAAGGTCTTTTCAAAGCATTATCCCTCCATTTTAACTCAGAAAGTCCCTAAGTGACATATAAGGAACACCCAGCTTCAGTCATGTGACAATGTGTGCATTTTTTGTTGCCATGGCAACATTTTCAAAATGGTGGCCTGTCTGGTTAGCACATGTTGCAGTGTCAGCATTTTTTGTAACTAAAGGTATGTTTCAACAGACGCAAAAATTCTAATGTTTTAATAATATATCATAGATTACACTTAACCTGATTTTAATACATTTCTTGAACAAATTGATATAAAGTTATGAAAATATTGTGGTGACATATGTCACATTGAGCTGTCAACCTTAAAACAGTAGGTGGGATTTTGATGTGACGTATTTGTTAATGAGCTGCTCAATTAATTTAGCTGATTCAATTATTTTAGTGTTATATATTTTCTCTATGTGTTAAATAAAATCTGGAACTCAGAAGAATGTTAACAGCACTGTTAAAGAAATGGAAATATCGATTGGTATTGATCTGTGCATGGGTCTGCACCAAATGCCAGGAAATGGCATGAGGTGTCATGGTAGCTGACAACATGTCACACAACCATTTTCAGACTCTGCTAGCCTGTCTACATTTCACTGACAACAATGATTCCTAAAATTGGCAAGCAGGGGATAAGTGTTGTAAGATCCGTCCATGGCTTAATATTTTTCGTTAATAATTTTGAACAATATGCATAATTTTTATATATGTTCTGGAAAAAAATTTCCCCCGAGAAAAAAACAAAAACTATTTAGCAAAAAACAGAATAAATAAATATATGTAATATATATGTAACACTAAAAATGTATCATAAATGCCCAATGTCACATATACACTGAACAAAATTATAAACGCAACACTTTTGTTTTTGCCCCCATTTTTCATGAGCTGAACTCAAAGATCTAAGAATTTCTATGTACACAAAAGGCCTATTTCTCTCAAATATTGTTCACAAATATGTCTAAATCTAGTGAGCATCTAGTGACAGTTAGTGAGCACTTCTCCTTTGCAGAGATAATCCATCCACCTCACAGGTATGGCTGATTAGACAGCATGATTATTGCACAGGTGTGCCTTAGGCTGGCAACAATAAAAAGCCACTCTAAAATGTGCAGTTTTATTACACAGCACAATGCCACAGATGTCGCAAGTTTTGAGGGACCGTGCAATTGGCATGCTGACTGCAGGAATGTCCACCAGAGCTGTTGCCCGTGAATTGAATGTTCATTTCTCTACCATAAGCCGTCTCCAAATCTTGAAGCTCAACTGAGCTCACCATTGAATGAGACGCCTGGCTACCACGCGAGTCTGATGGAAGGAAGCATATTGTTAAATTCAAGCTAAGTCAAGCTTTTTGGAGCAAAAATAACAGCTATTTGTTTGCTTGATTCAATTAACGTTAGCTACTGCTTTTTTATGTGATATAATTTACAATAATATTGTATTGTCGTCATACCCATGACGTTAGCTAGGCTTATCGTTAGCCGGGTGCTCTGCCCTGAGTTCCAAGATATACAGCTACTGCTCGAATTCTGAGCTACCCTGAATATTAGGTTGTCGTGCGTCCACATGAGCGCGAAGGTGCGCCATTGCAACAGCGCGCGCGCCCCCGCATCCGAAGATGCACGACTTTGAGACGAATCTGCCCGAGCAGATAGATATTAGTACATCTTATCACACAGGCAACCAGTTTGCGTGTCTAAATCAGTGGTATGACCTGGTTTTCGGTCTAAAACAGTAGCGTCAAGTAAATGCCTCATCCGTTTGGGGAGATGCGCGTGCAGTCAGCGGAGGCTCGCACTGCGGTGCCAGGCAAAAGTATAAACAAGGCTTTAGGCAGTCATTCATGATGTGGGTAAGAAGTTAAATGTGACTGTTTACACAATAGCTGATGCGAGAGTAAGTGTAACATGAAGCAATTTGGCAACCGTGTTAATCTCTTGTTATTTAGATAAACAATCTGGCGAGCGTGTTGTTTTAGGCTAATACACCAACAGCAAATTACTGTATAATAAAGGGCTACATTTTGCATCCAAGTCTATCATTTGAAATCTTTACATTGTATTGTAGCTCAGAATTCGAGTAGCCATGTATCTCGAAACACCGATCAGTCCTTGGACCGATGAGATTGGCTAAATTATCGTGATTTTCCATTTCAGAATGAGGGAGCTTAATGAGGAGGACTCATATATAGCACAGCTAGACTCAGCAGGGAGGTGCAAGTGGAGCTGGGCATGGCTCAAGGTGGAAGTGAAGCAGGAAGTGAAGGGAGTTGCGCATACACTGCCACTTTCATTGTGTTTTAAAAAAGTAGATAAGGCAGGACATGCCAAATATACCTTATGACAAATGTGTCACTTGCATAGTAAAGTCACAAAAATTGAGCCGGGGGCACCGAACCATCCCCCCGAACCATCCCCCCAATGACACTATCATAGAGAGAGTGTGAGAGATTGCACCATTAGTTTCATACCTCTTTGAAATACATTTTAGTTAGACCAAATGCTATTTACCCCAAGTTGCTATTTACAGGTGCGTTCTTTGTCTGAACAAGGTTAAATGGGTGGTCACACTAGATTTTGTGATCTGTTCACCTTTATTCATTTGCACATGAAAGCAGGAGACTGGAAAAGCAAACATATGCGTCACAGATTTAAAATGCGTCATATTTAACCATATAAAGTCTACTGTATCAGATTTGGCATTTCTAATTTCTAAGGCCTCTGCATTTTCAACAAGATTAAAACTTTGCTGAATGTTGGGTATTTTTGCTGTTAAATCTTCAAGCAACTTAGGTTTATGTGATTTTTCTAAAACATTTTGTATGGATAATTATGTTAAAATGTGAGTAACAAATATGACACATCATGTTTTTGAGGAACATATGTTTGTTCAACTCTCAGTCATTATTGTTGAAATAAAAAAAACCTGCAAATTTAGCTGAACCAAACAGCATATTTTTGCTCAGTTTGGGCCTCTGAATAAAAATGACATGTGAGCTCCATTTTCTCTGATCATACAATATGAGCCATACAAACAAATCAAATAATAACAAATCAAATTTGTTACTCAACAAAGACACATGCACACACCATTTTTATTTATTTATTATGACTATCATTTCATATATCAGGCTTAACAGGGTTAAAATTCCATATAAATTGCATTTAACTAGTAGTAAATATTTAATTAGAAAATTCAGATTTCATTACACTGAAAAGAGTCATATGCCTTGTCATTACACTCTAAAAAATGCTGGGTTAAAAACAACCCAAGTTGGGTTGAAAATGGACTAACCCAGCGATTAGGTTGTTTTAACTGTAAGGGTGGATCCTCTACAGCGGTTCTGACTGCAGGGTTGCCGAATGACTAAAGAAACGTTATCAGCAAGATGACAGAAAACTGTACATTTCTCGTCTTTACCACCCACTGCAGCTTATACCAACGACGGAAATAAGCGCAGTTACAATAGCTAAACATGTGGGAGAGTGTTGCTATAATGTGACTATATTGTATTGCAATAGGTAACACTTCAAAGTCAATACCAAATCAAAACTAGTTAGCACATCATTTGTAGTTGAAAGAATTTAATGACAAAATCTAGTTATGGTTACACTTAAAATAGTTACAAAATAAATGTATGAGATGATGAAAACTTATACCATTAATCGTACCCAGCATGAATGTTACCTGAGAGAGAGAGAGAGAGAGAGAGAGAGAGAAGGAGAGAGAGACAAAGAAGAGAAGAGAGCAAAGAAGAGAAGAGCCAAAGAGAAGGCCCCAAGAAGAGAGCGCCAGAGAAAAAGAGCCAGAGCAACAGTTACAATCTTCTTTTATCTATTCCTTGACCATGTGACTTAAACCCTAACGTGAGCCATTCAAACTGACCAATCAGACCAACCTTCCCCCACGGTGTTACAGGTGTGACACACATTTGGCCTACAGGCCTTCAGCATTTCTTTGTCTTTAGGAATTCCAAATGGCCCTCCTGGAGAGAGATGGGGGTTGAAAACAGTAAAGCAAATGTCTTTGTTCATTTTACAAAATCAAATATCTTTGATTATTTTCAATTCTTTCATAACCCAGAGGTTGGGTTAAATGTTTGCTTAAAACAACCCAATCGCTGGGTTAGTCCATTTTCAACCCAACTTGGGTTGTTTTTAACCCAACATTTTTTAGAGAGTACTCTAAAGAACTATTTATATTTCTGGCTCAATACATTTACTTTTCTGTATTGTCATTGGTCTAATGTAAATTAGTTTAGTTGACTGGAAGTAAAATGAAGTTTTGTGTAATGTAAACTATTTTCTTCAAACCAAATTTGTATTCCGTGCAAGCCACATGACCACTCATGTTATCAAGGTTTGGTTTGAGAATTTTCTGATTTTCTGATGACGTATGATACATATACAGTATATGATATTAAAGTCAACGGATCAACGCATTAATGTATGCATTTTGTTGAATATTTGTTTTATTATTAAAGGTTGATAGAGACACCAAAGCTTTCCTGCTTATCAGTAAATAATGGATAAAGTCATGAATGGATGCCTTGTTTTTTATTTATTTTATTAGTAGTCTTTTAATTGCAAGCCGTTTTTCATACTGTTATTGACAATATAAATTGTCAATCAATATACATTTTCTTATATCGTTTATATCACGCTATGTAAATACATCCGCTCAGCTTTCAGTGGGCAAATTGCGACATGTTAGAGTGATACGGAAGCAAGGATGAATGAAAAAATAAGGAACTTTATACTTTAAAAGCACATTTGAATGCAAAAGCTAACTCAAATCGGCACTCGCACAACAGCTTTCTGTGTGGTGCCTGTCAGCATGCAACCCAGATAGCAACAAAGTCTGGGCCGAGTCTGGCTTACATTAGGTACTTCTGGCTTAATTCTGGCTCTGTTTTTTTCACACTCTTGTGTCGGACAGCATTAGGTTGAGCTCTGCCTGGAGTCTGGCTAACCAAAAGAAACAAAAAGCAAATTGTATTTGTTTGGCTGAGCCCTGGCTTGACTTCGGTTTGCCAGAATAAGAAAATATTTGGCTGAGATCTGGTTGGGTTTTGGTTAAGAGTAAATCTCTGGCATGTATGTGCTGTACTGTAAAACAGCTGTGAAGATATGGTGTTAATTGGTTTTTATATTTTATACATGATTATAATGTTAATTTTTTCAAAAATAATAAAATTAAATATGTTTGTTATAGGCCTAGTTAAAAAAAAAAAAAAAAAACTTCTAGTTATTCAAATCACAATTTTCTTAACGAATAATCTATATAATCTCCATAAAATAGCCTATACTATAGGTATTTGGAGAATAAACGTTTGTGTTCTCCACGTAAATCATTGAAATCGGTTGAGAAAATAAAAAATATGGTTGTGTTTTTTTTTTCCTTTTTTAAATCCGCGGCTCTCCAAGAAACTTGGTTGCAAAATGCAAAAGCTAACTCAAATCGGCACTTGCACAACAGCTTTTTGTGTGGTGCTTGTCAGCATGTAGTGAAATGTGTTCTGTTATGTAAAAATACCCATGTTGCTGAGAATTCACAAATGAAGACTTCCAATGCAAAAGCCTCTAAAAGCCACC
Source organism: Paracanthobrama guichenoti (assembly GCA_018749465.1). Classification (NCBI taxonomy): domain Eukaryota; kingdom Metazoa; phylum Chordata; class Actinopteri; order Cypriniformes; family Gobionidae; genus Paracanthobrama; species Paracanthobrama guichenoti. Next base: position 5,271,886 of record CM031960.1, on the reverse strand, counting down.
TTGGTCAAAAATGAGATGATACTGAGTGAATGCTCTCTGCACGTAGTATACGTTCATCAAATACTTTCACTTTAAACCCGCTAAATCCCAGCCTCAGCCCATTCAGAAGTACCGGTACTTAGGTAGAAAACTATACATAGGAGCCTGACAAAAATGCTAATTTTAAAGAAAAACATCAGATGAATTTAGAGGCTTTTGCATCTGAAGTCTTCAAATACAGTCAGTTATGTCTTAATTGAATATAAACAGCTGAGAAAATCAGATGTGTATCAATATATTAGATTTGTGCATTCAGTCTTAAAGTGACAGCATTCTAATAAATCTGTCATTAATCTGTCAATCTGTAATTTGCAAATCTGTCATTAAAGGAGTAGTTCACTTTAAAATGAAAATTACCCCATGATTTACTCACCCTCAAGCCATATAGGTGTATATGACTTTCTTCTTTCTGGTGAACACACAGTCCATTGAGTTTGAAGCTCAAAAAAACACATCCATCTATAAAAAACGTACTCCACACGGCTCCAGGGGGTCGAATCGAATCGATGGGGTTTTGTAAGGTAAAACATCCAAGTAAAATATCTGCCAGACCACCTTCTGTATTCAATTTATGGAAAAAGTGTAACTGGTGTTGCATATCACTAGAACGTAGCGCAAGCCTTTTGAACTGTGAGAGGCGTTACACTTTCTGCGTACACTTTTCTACCTTAGCAACCACATAGCAACGAAAATGTGAACGTTCTGAAAATGTAAAAAATCCACTTATAATTAATCATATCATGTTGCCAGATGTAGTGTAGTGTAAAATGTACTGTGACCACCCCTGAAGTTTTAATTCCCAGTGAATCAGTCCTCAAGACCCAAGATCTATTTTCTCTCTCTCATTCTCTCGCTTTCCCTTCCACCTCCTCCTTTTCCTCTCTCTCTCTCTCTGTTCTCCTATGGGTCTCTGCAAGCACAGGCACAAGCACAGGATGCTGTATGCTAATTTCAGATTTAATGATTAATTAGTTGCTGGCCTGCTTTTCTGCAAGGACGGCCACAGATAAAAACCCTTACTTTGTTTTCGGAGTGCGAATGGTGTTTGCATGAAATCATACATGCGAAATGAGCTTCTCTCACACACAGAAAACGAGAGAAATGCTGAAATTTGGATGTCCCATGAGCATACACAAAACTCAGATGAAGGCGAGTGGGACTGTGTGTGTGCTGCAGTTATTATATAAGCAGCTCAAATGTCCCTGGCATCTCTAAGAGAATGAGCGTGAAGTGGAGTTGTCCTCTTAAAGCCTATGACATAGTCAAGCACTCTTCTGAGAGCGTTTGGAGTATATACTACAGCCCGCCTCCCTTCCTCTCACATCTGCCCTGCTAACTAGCGCACATCAAAACAGAAAACCCAGTCATCCACAGTGAAACCCACTGATAACATTTGACAAGGATAAGTGTTCAAATGGTCAGTGGGCTATACAGAGGATTTTTTTTCCTTGAAAGGTTCATAATACTATTAAAGGGGACCTATATGACCTTCTTGAAAGTACTGGCTTTGTTTTTGGAGTCTACTAGAATATGGTTTCATGTTTGAATGTTCAAAACCATATTATTTTTCACATATTTTACATTATTGCAGCACCTCTCTTCCCAGTCTGTCAGTAACGCTCTGTTTAGTTCCTGTCTCCACAAAGATTGTTCGGCAAGACCAGTGTGTTGTGATTGGTCAAATGCTTTATTTAGTGTTGTGGGAAGCAGTCGAGGCAGAGGGACCGTGATAGAACGGCACGAGGCCGGTGGCGTGATTGATAATGAGCATTAGCAGCACACTGCACCGGTCTCGTATCTCACAGAGGAGCTCAGGTGCATAAAAGGAGGAGCGATGACAGTAAAGGATGAGAGAGGACAAGACCTGGACTTTATGTTTTGGACTTTATGGCTGGTGGAGGACCCTCTCTCGTCTCTGTCGCTCCTCATGCTTCCAGCTCCTTTTCTCTCGCCTCGTCTGTCCTTACCCCCAGGTGCTGTGGCCGCTGTGATTGGTCCCCCCGGAGGGAGGGAAGGAGGGAGGGGGGAGTAGAGCGCAGTATAGGGAGTGCCCCCCGGCCTGGGAGGGGGACGATGGGGATATGTGGCAAGCAGTCGAGGCCAAGGGAGCGGGAGAGAACGGCACATCATTGCTGCCAGCTATGTGCGGCACCGGTCTCGTATCTCACGGAGGAGCTTGGATACATAAAATACATAAAAACAGAATGCAATGATGTGGAAGTTTCAAATTTCAATATTTTATTCAGAATACAACATAGATGACATCAAATGTTTAAACTGAGAAAATGTATCATTTTAAGGGAAAAATAAGTTGATTTTAAATTTCATGGCATCAACACATCTCAAAAAAGTTGGGACAAGGCCATGTTTCCCACTGTGTGGCATCCCCTCTTCTTTTTATAACAGTCTGCAAACGTCTGGGGACTGAGGAGACAAGTTGCTCAAGTTTAGGAATAGGAATGTTGTCCCATTCTTGTCTAATACAGGCTTCTAGCTGCTCAACTGTCTTAGGTCTTCTTTGTCACATCTTCCTCCAAATGTTTTCTATGGGTGAAAGATCTGGACTACAGCCTGGCCATTTCAGTACCCGGATCCTTCTACGCAGCCATGATGTTGTAATTGATGCAGTATGTGGTCTGGCATTGTCATGTTGGAAAATGCAAGGTCTTCCCTGAAAGAGACAACGTCTGGATAGGAGCATATGTTGTTCTAGAACTTGGATATACCTTTCAGCATTGATGGTGCCTTTCTAGATGTGTAAGCTGCCCATGCCACACGCACTCATGCAACCCCATACCATCAGAGATGCAGGCTTCTGAACTGAGCGCTGATAACAACTTGGGTTGTCCTTGTCCTCTTTAGTCCGGATGACATGACGTCCCAGTTTTCCAAAAAGAACTTAAAATTTTGATTGGTCTGACCACAGAACAGTTTTTCACTTTGCCACAGTCCATTTTAAATGAGCCTTGGCCCAGAGAAAACGCCTGCACTTCTGGATCATGTTTAGATATGGCTTCTTTTTTGACCTATAGAGTTTTAGCTGGCAACGGTGAATGGCACGGTGGATTGTGTTCACCGACAATGTTTTCTGGAAGTATTCCTGAGCCCATGTTGTGATTTCTATTACAGTAGCATTCCTGTATGTGATGCAGTGCCGTCTAAGGGCCCGAAGATCACGGGCATCCAGTATGGTTTTCCGGCCTTGACCCTTACGCACAGAGATTGTTCCAGATTCTCTGAATCTTTGGATGATATTACGCACTGTAGATGATAACTTCAAACTCTTTGCAGTTTTTCTCTGAGAAACTCCTTTCTGATATTGCTCCACTATTTTTGGCCACAGCATTGGGGGAATTGGTGATCCTCTGCCCATCTTGACTTCTGAGAGACACTGCCACTCTGAGAGGCTCTTTTTATACCCAATCATGTTGCCAATTGACCTAATAAGTTGCAAATTGGTCCTCCAACTGTTCCTTATATGTACATTTAACTTTTCCGGCCTCTTATTGCTACCTGTCCCAACTTTTTTGGAACGTGTAGCTCTCATGAAATCCAAAATGAGCCAATATTTGGCATGACATTTCAAAATGTGAATAATTGCTATTGTGAATAAAATATAAGTTTATGAGATTTGTAAATTATTATTCCTTTTTTATTCACAATTTGTACAGTGTCCCACCTTTTTTGGAATCGGGTTTGTACATAAAAGTGTATATATACACTGTCATATGTATATATACATACTTACGACAGTGAAGGACGAGAGAGGACTTTATGTGTTGTTTGGTTTATGTTTTATTATGTGTGTGCGGCAGTCGTCCATGAGGAGGCTGCCGTTTTTACGTTCAGTTTGTGTTTATTTATTTATTAAAGTATTTGAACGTTTGTCGGTTCCTGCCTCATTCTTCCCATAACAACAAATTTTGCTACAACTGTAAATTAGGAATTATTTAAATGAAAAATATTGTGATGTGCGTTCTCAGAAGAACTCAAGACTACAATCGAGTGTAATGTATAATGTTACTGTGTGTACAAGTGTGTAATGTATATATAAAATAAATATAAATGAATATATAAAAATATATAAAAAGCAAATTAGGACCCCTTTAATGTATAGGAAATAAACTTGCCATTTTTGCACACACTTACCAGGAACCCCATCATAGTCCTCAAATATAATTCATGCTTCAGTGCAATTAAAAAAATAATCACGGTAGATATGGGTGTGCAAATATAGACCATATACATATCACCAGGTTTTTGCTGTTCAACCCCAAAATATATGATACAATTATGCTGTCTATTTAAATTTAAATGATATAGTGACTTCAATATTTTAAAATGAAACAATGTATGGAAACCAAAAGATTTGATTATTTATAACAGATGAATAATATGATGAATTCTGGCGTCAGTGCATGAACGGCTGCTTCATATTATATAACACTTGGGTTAAAACAACTCAAAACAGGAATGGATTATAAATATGATGGGATGAGCCACATTTGAGGCCACTGTAATATAACAAATGTGACAAGTGAATGTTATGGCTTGTAAGAAATTCATATAATTCATTTGGAACAACATAAGGGTGAGTAAATGATAACTGAATAAAATGTTTTAGTCAAACCATTCCTTTAAAAGTGTTTGATGTTTACTGGTTGTTCATACCAAAGTGATTGTCACACACAATATTATTAATGAAGCAAGTAGCCTATTACAATTATGATCAGAAACTTCAAAAAGGTCATCTAATGCACATGGCATATCAGCATATCTACCATACACTAACGTTTATAAGTTGATAAGATTTAAAAAGAAAATATATCTATTTCTTATGCTCATAATGCAGTAACAATAGAAATACTGTAAAACTATATACTATATTACAATTTAAAATGATTGTTTTCTATTTGAATAGAGTAAAAGTAATTTATTCCAATCTTCATTTTCACATGATCCTTATTCAAATGAATTGTGCTGTATAATATTTTCTTTTTTTTCTTTTTTTCAGGATTTTTGATGATTATAGAAAGTTCCAAAGAACAGCATTTACTTAAAATAGAAATCCTTTGTAACATTCTAAATGTCTTTATTTTCGTTTTTGGGTCTTCTGAATAAAAGTATTATTTATTTTAAAAATAAATCTTACTGACCCCAAACATTTGAACAGTGGTATATGTATATCATTTGTGATCAAAGAACAGCATTTTCTGTTGAGATAAAGCCAATGTGAGCCAATAAAAATCAAGAGAACTGGAGCACAAACAACAAGATAACTGGACAGAGATATGGACCATATTTTAGAACTTTTCATTTTACTATGGGATGTTTTACTGGTTTTATAGTTATGAAGAAAATAACATTGTAGCCGTGTGCAGTGATCCGGCAGTATCCAATCAGCAATATTTTTACAAGCCTTAAATCATTCTCTCTCTCTCTCTCTCTCTCTCTCTCTCTCTCTCTCTCTCTACCAAGGAGATGTATGATACTCTGAGAAAGCTATCAGTTAGCATTTCCGTTCATCTTTTTTAAGCCATGTACCTGAGCCATAAATGCCATATGACTAATCACTCTGAATCTGCACAATAATGGTGTCATGATACTGACTGGCCGATGGCACCACAAGAACATGAACAAGCCCAAACCTTCATTAAATGACTATCATGGTGTCAAAGAAATAAATAAAAAAAATGTCATGCTTTTAAAAAGAAACAAACATTTTGAGAATCTCACCGGAAGTAGTAGGTAACCGAGGAACTTTTTGCCTACTCTTTTATGAGTACTGTGAATTCTGACATAGGCACTACTTTTGTCACATACTGTTTTTCACCAACTAGTAGGGAAGTGTCCAGGTTAACTCCTTGACACAGCCCTGCAACATCACATGTCCAGCAGGTATCCAATAAGAGTCTTCCAAAGATGACATGTGACCTTGTACTTGTTCTAACTCTCTTTTCACTTGTAAAAATACTCACCTTTTTTTTTTTTTTTGTATTTGTGTGTACATTCAAGATGTGGTTAGATTCCTGAGTGCAACCATTGGATGTGATATTTGGAAACAGCTTGTGGGATTAATTGATTTTCCGATGCAGATGTCATGAAAAGGAATCCTACATGAAGGAACAGTACAGGCCTGCAGTTGGGTTGGTGTTTTTTCTTGGTCAGTGCTTTTTTTAAAGCACATGGTGTGTATTTTGCATTGCAGGATGCTGCCAGTTTGGCTTGTAATAAGTCAAGTCACCTTCATTTATATAGCGCTTTTTACAATGCAGATTGTTTCAAAGCAGCTTCACAATGTTAACAGGAAAATAATGTAACAGGATATGATTTGGCTGTACAGCCACTCTGGTGAAAATGGTGATGTTATCCAGCTAATTTAAATTATCATATAGTGTCAATGCGGGCAGGTCAGTAATATAGTTGAAATTGAATAATTGGGAGTAATATATGTAAACACTGTAAATTTGTTCTTAGAATAAGCCTGAGCCTTAATTTGACATGTACATGCAATATTTGTTTTTGTTCCATAGGTTGCTCTGCATCATCATGATTGCTTATTTTCTTTATTCAAGGTCAAGAAGCCTTAAAGAGATTGTTCACCCAAAAATGAGAATTATGTCATCAGTTACTCACCCTCACGGCATTCCAAACCAACAAGACTTTCGTTCATCTTCAGAACACAAATGAAGATTTTTTTTTTATGAAATCAGAGAGCTATGTAACTACCATTTTGATGCTTCAAAAAGTTTATAAAGAGATCTTAAAACTAATCCATATGAATTGAGCTCCATTTTTTTCTGAAGACATAATTGCTTTATATGATGAACAGATTGAAGATTGATCATGAGATTGAGGCTTTTATTCACATAAACATTCATCCACACACACATCACTTGTGGTGAACAGAAGCTCAAGCATGTTCGCTTGATTTGCGAGAACCAATGAGGTTCATTCTTGTGTGTTATGCAGCACATTTGAGCTTCCACAAGAGTTCTTTATGGACTTTTTGAAGCATCAAAGTGTCAATTGCATAGCTGCCAATGGAGGGACCGGAAGCTCTCAGATTTAATCAAAAAGGTCATAATTTGTGTTCTGAAGATGAACTAAATTCGTACTTAATTAATGACAGAATTTTCATTGTTGGGTGAACTAAGCCTTTAACAATTATTTGACACATATATGCAATGCTTGTTTGTGTTCCAAAGGTTGTTTTAGTTCATCCAAAATTTTTTTTTTTTTCATATTGTTTTAGAGGATTGGACTTTAAAGGAGGGACAGAAATCTATCAGGTTTCACAGAAAATATATTCATTTGTATTTGGAAGTTGAACAAAATTGTATAGGTTTCAAACAACATGTGGGTACATGATGACAGAATTTACATTTTTGGGTGAATTATACCTTATAAATACAGTGAGTCTTAACTGTAACTCTACATCACAAATCATATAGTTTATATCAATTACATTTTTATATTGCAATATCTAGATATAACGATGTATTGTTACATGCCTATCAGCTAGTGTGAAGAACTGTGCTCATTTCTTTGATGACAGTCTCTGTGTTATTAGAACTGAAAAATGCAACTAATATTTTCAGATATAAGGATATAGGAAATAGCATGGCAAGAAGATCCAGTATACATAAAACTATTTTACGTGTGTTAAATTACATGGAAAAAAAAGGGGGGCCCAGGTGTCTGCACACGTTTAAATGCGACAGATCTTTGACTAATTCTCTCTTAATTCAGGAAATAAAGTCAACCATATTAGACCAGACATTTGCCAGATAGAGAATGTGCTTTCCAGTTTTGTGCACAATATACATCAGATCAGACGGTTGTGATAAGGGTGGAAAGTCTGAACAGGTTGCAGAAACACATGCAACTTCTGTCTCTGCTGTTTTTGATTGCAGTGATTGTGAAATCGCATACATGCACAGGAAAGCAGCAGATGGAAAAGGCATGATTACATGGCAGTATTGAGTAGGGGAAAAAAAAAGAATAAAACAACAAATCATTTTAGCTCTTTCAAAACTTTCAAGGTCTTGCTATAAACAAACAAAATATCTCTTTGGTATCCCAGCTGTAAAGTGGCACATCGACAAACGTGTTTTGACGGCGCTGTACGTGCTGAGCATGTTCAGGGAAGAGAACAGCATGAAAATAAGGAGCATGTTGTTTACGAATTCTTAGGGGTGAAAAACACCCATCTGTCTCCTAAAAAACCTCTCTGTACAAACCTCTTTGTACTTTGTCCCACTGTAAGCACCTTTTGTTTGGCCTGATATTTTGACAGTTGTTGAATGTGATCTGTCACTGGAGGTCTGGATATGCCTTCTCTGCTCAGAACTGCCATGATAACCTTTTTGGACACTGACCTATGTTATGGAGGAGAGTGTTGTGTGCATGTGTGTCAGTATGAATAACCTTTCTGGTGGTAGCTGCCATTAAAATGCACTAGAATTTGATTTAAAGTAAAAATTACTTTGCAAAAACGTTAAGGGAGGTATAGACATAGTAAAACAAGGCTATGTTTGGAATGCTACACTAGCATAATATTGTGCATTAAGCATATGACATATAACCCCCCCATATGGCGTATGCTTAATGTGCAGCATACAACAACATGCACTCCATTTGACCTCCATTTCAATCTGTCAAATGAACCAGAAGTAAAATCAGCCATTTTTAACTTCTCTTTCTTGACTCATTATTTGATATACTGCCAAGACTCAAGATAAACTTGTATTAAAATGCAAAATGACCATATTTCTGAGACACATGAAGTACGGTCATGTGACAACAAATGATAGATAGATAGATAGATAGATAGATAGATAGATAGATAGATAGATAGATAGATAGATAGATAGATAGATAGATAGATAGATAGATAGATAGATAGATAGATAGATAGATAGATAGATAGATGGAATTTTATTCATAACTTCATTCTCTGGAATGAAGAATCATGCTTCTCTGTCTGGCAATCCGATGGATGAGTCTGGGTTTGGCAGTTGCCAGGAGAACGTTACTTGCCTGACTGCATTGTGCCAAGTGTAAAGTTTGGTGGTATGGGGTTGTTTTTCAGGGGTTGCGCTTGGCCCCTTAGTTCCAGTGAAAGCAACTCTTAATGCTTGTGACAAATACAATGTATGTGACAAATAAAACTCTTGAATCTTGCTTCAGCATACCAAGACATTTTGGACAATTTCATGCTCCCAACTTTGTGGGAACTGTTTGGGCATGGCTGCACACCAGTGCACAAAGCAAGGTCCATAAAGACATAGATGAGCGATGTTGGTGGGGAGGAACTTGACTGTCCTGACCTCAACCCGATAGAACACTTTTGGGATGAATTAGAGCGGAGACTGCGAGCCAGGCCTTCTCATCCAACATCAGTAACTGACCTCACAAATGCGCATCTAGAAGAATTTGAAGAACTTGCTTATGCGATATAATGTGATATAGGTGCTGCAATGTTGTTTGCGCCACAGTTCATTTACACAGTGTGAATAAAATATGAATAAAACACATCTGTAAATTATATTTGAATGGATTGTTATTGCTGCTTCCATAGACACCAGTGTGTATTTTACAAACTCTAAATGCATTGTTTTACTAGTACTTATGTGTATTTAAATGTTTGAAACCTAAAATAAGCAGTATGTGGTTGAAAACACTGCATAGTTGTGATATATGGCAAGCGAAAGCACAGTTTGAATCTGGCAGTTATGTCACGTCACTGAACATTCTAAATCCCATATGTGGGACCATACTCTCAGGGGCACAGAAATAAAAATCCCATATGGGACCGTACAGCTCAAAAGGTTAATAAAAATGATTTTGTTCAGTTCTCAACACCCCTCACAGATGCACCCTGTGCATACTATTACATACAAATGTATTATTTGCAGAATACAGTGTATACTGCACAGTGTGAAGTACATTGAGATGTTCAGTATTCCATTCTGAACATAGCCCACGTTTCACTAAAATGTGCATTAGCGGCGTTGGGTTCAGAGGTGAAAAGTCAAGTGATGGTCAGGTTGAGTTCCTGCATGTTGTCCCATGCTGCAGCATGTAGCCGTGGGGCGGCAGCGATTGGACTAAGGCCGTCTGTTAGTCACACCCCTTAATTCAAATATACAGCCACCCACTGTTCCTCTCTTTGCATGAATATGAATTACAATTCCATGCTTCAGCAGTCTGTGCGTCCTTGAGGAGATTTTCTTTTACCTGAACCTTCTTATTTTTCAATTACATAACCATGCATAGAAACCATTATTGTAATATCCTCATTCATTGAATCAACATTCAAGGCTTCCCTTCGGCTGAGAAATTGAGCTTTCAGATACCCAGCAAGTGAGAGAGGCAATTTACAGTATAAAGCTGAAAATAAACATTATGGCTTCTTTCACTCCACGGCTTCAAAGAACCGAACATTAAAGGCAATTTGTAATGTAAGGAGAGTTTTAGAAATGTAAAATAAGTCCTTGGCACAAATTTCAATGCATTTAAGATGCATTAAAGGGATAGTTCTTTAAAACATATCATGTCAAATTGAGATGTTAGGCAGGTTTTTCCACTGATGACTATAGACTAAAAATGACACACACATACAAACACACACACACGCATGTCTGGTTCACTATTGTTGTGGGGGCTCTCCATAGACTAAATGGTTTTTATATGGTATAAACTGTATATTCCATTCCCTTACACTAACCCTACCCCTAAACCTACCCATCACACAAAACTTTCTGCATGTTTACATTAAAAAAAAAAAAAAAAAAACTCATTCTGTATGAGTTATAAGCTTGTTTCCTCATGGGGACCTCAATTTAGGTGACACCGGGATAGAAAACCATGAACATGCACACACGCACGCACGCACACACGCAGATTTGTATGTGTAACAGACAGAAGAAATAAATAAGTATGCAGTAAAATATTCCTCTCCACTGTAACTCACAAATCTAATTTGTGCATATTAAACTAATTTCTTGTCATGAGTGGTTATGAAATAGATTTTTAGAAAGAAATTTATTTGATCTCAGAACTGTGGCAGATAAGAAAATGATTCAATAATTAACAGCTCAAATGTATTAAATGTCTATTTAAATCCAGAAAACTCACAAGTTGTGTATAGTTTACTTTCATGATTATTTTTTGTTGTTTGACAGCCTCTGGTCGCCATCCACATTCATTAATTAAGAAAAACAACTTTATGCTAAACGTCTCTTTATGTGTTTCACAGAAGAAAAAGGTTAGAAACAACATGAATGTGAGTAAATGTTGACAGAATTTGCATTTTTATGTGAACTGCTCCTTTAACAACATTGCTGAGGTCTTAGCAAAATCAGCCTCATGAATTGCAGTGCTTATGTAAATGTTAATGTTGGAAGGCGAGAAGGAGAGATAGAGATTGTGTGTCTTTATGTGATGTGGTGAGGGCTGATGGGTAATTATGGCTGTGCTGAGTGAGGGGGCTCCAATACTCTGAAATACAGAAGCACTCTCACTCTTCTGTAATCCAGACAGCACATGCCTGATTTCATAAGTTGCGGTTTTCGTAATGTGCTTCAACCCCACAAAGTGAAATGGAGAAATATCGTAATAATCCACTTATCAGGAAGCAGCACATTCCGATAATCCTGCTTGCTAAAATGGGCAGCTGTTATAACTACTTTGGCGTTAGCTGTTGCCCCAAGTCCTTCCTGCGAAGCGTCAAGATGGAGCTGCCGCGTACAAGAAAGTAGAGGTGCCTTTTTGAGAGCGATCTGCTCCACGGCTGATACTGTGCCATGGAGTAAGAGTTCAGGAAATTATGTCCACAAAGGCAGAAATGCATGCATTTTTTTCTCCTCTCTGGGTAGATTTGTCTGGTTTGCGAACGAAACATACTTTTGAACTGATTATTTTTAGTTAACTGGTTCGGACTGAACTGTCTGAAACATTTTGTGGCTTGAGTCAGAACAGATCGACAAGGTACTCAGTCAAAACTCACTTTTGGACATGCCTGACAGTCACTATAACTCGAAATGAGCCAATATCCTGGAGTATATGATCCTATGATGTCGGTTTTTGACAACACATTCAGCGCTCCAGTTAGTCCAACAGAGCGCACTGACCTGAGAACAGTACAGATATACCTGATATGCTGAGAACTGTCTGCCGAGGGTTTCATAAAGTATAACAAGTAAATTCTATTAGAAATATAACAGTGATCCAATGGCGAGATCCAAGTTCTCGAATCATCGGTACACTGAACTGAGGAAACGGTTCAAACTAGGACATGAGCTGCTGATACGAGCATGCGTAAACCGAGCAGTTGACTCGAAATAGATATTTCTGGGTTCGTTCATATCATCAGACACAAATAGTGGGCCTAAGTCACTATAAAGTTTACTCTATTCTTCTTCCAGTTCACTGGCCACTTACTTAAAATGTATTTCGGGAGAAACTGATGAATTCATGTGCTGTAAATCCAACAGGACTCTAAACTGTGGTGCAAACAAACATGGTGGCGCCCATCTCACGGTATAGATCAAGACTGAGATCATTTATAAAGGTTTTTAAACTACAAAACACACTCACACACATAGTATTTGAGAATTGGAATATCAGGTAAAAAAAGGAAAAAACTAAATAAAAGCGTTCTAAAATAGTGTAAATAAATCGCCTTAAAAAAACGTACTCTGGTGGGTCAGTTAGAATATTTTAAACTCATGTGTGAAAGGGTTAATAATAGAATTGTGTATACGTGATGTGCGATTATCTAGTGGATCGCTTTTTTGAACTATTTAATTGAAATAAATTGTCTGAAAGAACCAGTTAGCAGAAAATAATTGGCTTCCCATCACTATAGATTTGAGTTACTGTAAGGAATCTCTTCCTGCTCTGAGACAACTGTGTGTTTATGTATATGGTTTGTATCTTGGGGAACGGAGGAGGTATTTCTTAGACTCGTGGGTTTGCAGTTAGTGATTACTCATGGAACTCTCTCCAGTGTTTCCTCTGCAGACCACCTCTGATGCAATACAGAATAATCTTTGCACTCTGAATTAAGGTCATTATTGTTCTCAGTTTAGCTGGTTTTGTCGCTGGATTACTGACTTGGTGTGCTGTGCAGTGGATTTCTCAATTGGGAGGCCATTAAAACCTGCAACTGTGTGCTGATGAGGTGTTGAAGTGTGATTACAGGACATCTGAATGTCGTCTTTATCACAGTAATGGTCCTGATGTCTTTGCAACCCGAAAAAGCATGACATCTTGATCAATGCGGCTATTTACTGAGGATTTGACTGTTTAGTGTCTTTATGGTCTATATCAGAGAGAGTGTAAAGAAAGAACATGCTACTTGTTGAAAAATTAATGGAAGATGTATTAATGCTCATTGGGGTGACTGAAGGAAAGGAAGTAGTGCTTTAAAAGAGCTAATTGCATTATTGGCAAAAAACCAAATAGTGTTTCGACAGATATGGATTTGTCATAAGCCAATGGCAATGTCTAAAGAGCAACACGGCTGTAATAATACAATTTAATGATTTTAAATGGTCACAATAACTAAATAAAATTAAACAGAACACATGATTTACGCATGTGCAACCCAAGTGGCCAAATGTAAATTACTGACAGAGGCCAATAATATCAGAATATTATTTTGGGATTATAATGCCAAATATTTTCTAATACACTGTCATCCTGGAATATGATGATTATATGTCTCCCTACATGCTTGTTTAAGAAATGAAAAGCTACACACTCCATCAATAGGATCTCATATTCTTAGAAGAACTGTTGCCAAACATATAACATGCTAGAAACATATTAATCACTAATGATCCAATCATTGACTCTTAAAAAGAACATCCGATGCCCCTTTTACAAGATGTAAAATAAGTCTCTGATGTTTTAGCTCAAAATACCCCACAGAAATTTTTATAGCATGTTAAATTTGCCACTTTTTGACGGGTGAGCAAAAATGTGCCATTTTTGTGTGTGTCCCTTTAAATGCAAATGAGCCGGTGCTCCCAGAACAAAGGGCGGAGCTTCAAGAGTATCCGTAAAACAACTCCGATAAACTGTAATTAAGTGCGTGATCTCCCTTTCATTACTGCCATGATCAGTATTGCTCTGGAGACTATAAGCTGGATCAGGAACAGTTGGTACTAATCCATCGAGTAACAACTTATTTTAGAAAAACCTGTTTTGTATTGTCCCTTTGTATTGACCCTCGTTCACAAAGATTTCCGGTATAAAATGACATAAACTAATTTAGGTATGTGGGGGCACATTCCCTTAAAAATTAAAACTAATCCACTACGTCTTCAGTGGCTCTCAATGCGGGAGTACATGAAGACTGTTATGTTCACTCTTACATCCAACAACAGAACACCTGAGGTCAGGTGCTTACGAGACATTATTGTCACAAATCACTACAGCTGCTCCGGCCTGGAGAAAATGGTGGACAGTGTTCAACTTGCTCAGGGCGGGGGTCTATGCTAATACGGCAGAGTGTCAGCAGTCTTGGGTGGTCTCATTTAAATAACTAGCTACCTATGTAGAAACCGGCTGCAAATTGAAACTGGATCGCACCGTTTCAGACTCAAGCCTTAATTATACTCCAGTACGGACACGGACTACTTGTATTTATACTACTGAAAGTGTATGCTGGGGTCCGCTCGGCGGACGTGTTCCATACATGGGCAGTAGGATCCACTTCTGCTGACACACACTTTCTTCTTTGCTCAAACTCTGGGCAATTTCCCTCCACAAATTACTGCACATCTGGCTATCTTTATTGTTTTAACAACGGATTGTGGAGGTGCGGTTAGCTACTGACACAGCCTCTCTTCAAATTTGACATCCATTTTGGTTTTTCTAGTGCATGCGAAGTTGGTGCTTTTGTAGCCTAGTGACCGAAGGCATGCTGATGTCAGAAAACTGCCTCCGTGTACACCCTCCGATAATGATTTAAAAAAAACATAAAACTTAAAGGGTTATTTTAGCGATTTAGCACTAAGCTTTGTATCAGTAGAAACCCGGTAGTATATTAGAATGATCGTGCTCCCCCACCAGTCATATTTTATGTCTGGAAAAAAGCCTCCGATGACGCAAATATCGTCATTTTGCGTCATCGGAGGCTTTTTTTGGCCAGAGGCTAGAGACTACAACCAGTAGTAGGAGTTAGTTCCGCATATTTTCAACCCACCCACAGGGGTGGGATCTCACTCATAGAATGTGAATGTGCAGAGCAGAGCGAGCGTTTCAACTTTTCAATGAATTCCTATGAAAGTTAAGCTTCCATTGGCATGATCTGAAAATGCACCAGACTGGACACGCACCGTGAATGATTGTGCAGTCGTGAATGAATGCAGCTCTTCGCTCTCGTGATGAATGAAATCTGACTCCTGCTGCGTTTGTGCTGTGACACTCGCTCGGCTCACTCACACTGTATTGAACAGACACGTTCAGTTTTTAATTGTAGTGTCTGTTCTCTAACTGAACTAAATTATTTTATTACTATGAAAATCAAAACGACGATGGGGTGGTGCCGCGGTGGGCAAGAGATGTAACCGGTAGCCGTGGCTTGGGAGTGGCCTCATAGGGCAGCGAAGCAAGTGCATTCTGGGAGTTGTTGTCTTTCATCCACATGAGCCAAAAATACATTTTCTGTTTTTTTCTATGTCTAGAAGGCACCAACTTCTAAAATAATTTCACATTTCTACTACATAAATGACCCAATTTAAATGCACATTCATCTTTCCAGCGGTGAAGTAACTCTTTAATAAAGTGAAAATTGAATCTGATGACCCCTTTAAGCATTTGCCTATTTAAATCCAAGCAACTTTTGTTTTTTAATTGCCTAGGCAAATAAATTACAATAAATATATATTTTTTTTTATGACTGCACAGTGGTATTGAACATTGAGAGAGTTTTGTGTATAATAACTTGACATTTTAATTGCATTAATGTTGTAAAAAGGATGAGTTCAATATGCAAAGTGAATGTCTGTGCAATACTTTTCAGTCTGGTTTTAATTTTGCAGTACAAGCTGTAAAACAATGCAAATGTTTGAGGGGAATCAGTAGATTTCATTAATATTTAGTTTATTTGTCCTCTGAAACCTTGCACCTGTCCACTATTAATGCGTTAATGAGTGATTATTAAAAGTTCAACATCACCTGAACATCTTGTGAGTTCCCTAACAATAATTTTTTTTTTATCCACTCCCTTCCAAACATTGGCTGATGGTCATATTTAATTTGTGGTTTAACATTTTTAAGTATTTTCCTATTTAAGTATCTGGATTTGTACACATTACTAGAAATAGCCACCCAGAGGCATTACTAAGATGTGAGTGACTTGCTATAAAAAAGACTTTGTCTGTATTTGTGAGTGTGTGTGCATGGAGCTACATGGAATGATTTGATTCACACTGACGGGTTATGACCTTGTAAACTGGCCTGTAGTCAAAAATCTCATCGAAAACACAGACAGACTTCCAGTAACTGATGTTAACTCATCTTGCAACTGCACAAAGCTCTATTTTCTTTAAATCATAATCATATGCTGTATAATTGTGGGTAACAGCAGTCTGTGTCTGTATGTATCTGTGGACTGTAATCAAACAGCTCAGGATGCTCATGAGAGAATATAGCAGCTAATTGGGAGTGGTTACATATTGAGACTTCAATTGACTGAGTGTTTTCTGGAAACAGCCTTGGGCCAGTCAGAGGCAAGAGGAACAGAGAGGGGGGTCTCGCTTCACAACAATCAGCACACACACAATCGAGCCTCTGAGTGAAATAAGAAATTTTGAGCTCTTTGGAGAATTAATGTATTTAAGATCCAAGGGGGAAACGTTTTATTTGTAGTTTTAAAGGAGTCTTGGGGCCGTTTGCACTGATGATGGACAGGATGAGAGAGAAGTTTGTACTTGCTTTGATGTTTGAAAATAATTGTGTAAATTGTTTGCACATTCTGTGAGTGCTGGTTAACAATTACCCGTTCTCATGGTGTGGATGGTATCATATGGGGTTTGCAAACTACTGTGCGATTTGCATGTATCAGTGTTGAGGAGTAACTAACTGAAAGTATATTGACACCATTAAAATTATTAAAATTATTTTTGGTAGTGTGACTGGGAACAAACACATCTTTGTTTTTTTTTTTATTAGTTTGTTTATTTTTCATTGATTGTGAAGTATTACAATTTAAAATAACTGTTTTCTATTTTAATGCATTTTATTTAATTTTGTGCTTCGATATTGTCAGTTATTATTGGTGCTCAAGTACTAATGGTATTAAAGTATTAATACTGACAACAGTTTTTGCTGTTTAATATTTTTTGAGGAAAACCTTTTATTTAATATAACATTAAATAACAGCATTATTTGAAACAGAAGTCTTTTGTAACATTATACAAACCTGATTCCAAAAAAAGTTGGGACACTGTACAAATTGTTAATAAAAACAGAATGCAATGATGTGGAAGTTTCAAATTTCAATATTTTATTCAGAATACAACAGATGACATATCAAATGTTTAAACTGAGAAAATGTATAATTTTAAGGGAAAAAATAAGTTGATTTTAAATTTCATGGCATCAATACATCTCAAAAAAGTTGTGACAAGGCCATGTTTCCCACTGTGTGGCATCCCCTCTTCTTTTTAGAACAGTCTGCAAACATCTGGGGACTGAGGAGACAAGTTGCTCAAGTTTAGGAATAGGAATGTTGTCCCATTCTTGTCTAATACAGGCTTCTAGTTGCTCAACTGTCTTAGGTCTTCTTTGTTGCATCTTCCTCTTTATGATGCGCCAAATGTTTTCTATGGATGAAAGATCTGAACTGCAGGCTGGCCATTTCAGTACCCGGATCCTTCTTCTACGCAGCCATGATGTTGTAACTGATGCAGTATGTGGTCTGGCATTGTCATGTTGGAAAATGCAAGGTCTTCCCTGAAAGAGACGATGTCTGGATGGGAGCATATGTTGTTCTAGAACTTAGATATACCTTTCAGCATTGATGGTGCCTTTCCAGATGTGTAAGCTGCCCATGCCACACGCACTCATGCAACCCCATACCATCAGAGATGCAGGCTTCTGAACTGAGCGCTGATAACAACTTGGGTTGTCCCTTGTCCTCTTTAGTCCGGATGACATGGCGTCCCAGTTTTCCAAAAAGAACTTCAAATTTTGATTTGTCTGACCACAGAACAGTTTCCACTTTTCCACAGTCCATTTTAAATGAGCTTTGGCCCAGAGAAAACGCCTGCGCTTCTGGATCATGTTTAGATATGGCTTCTTTTTTGACCTATAGAGTTTTAGCCGGCAATGGCGAATGGCACAGTGGCTTCACCGACAATGTTTTCTGGAAGTATTCCTGAGCCCATGTTGTGATTTCCATTACAGTAGCATTCCTGTATGTGATGCAGTGCCGTCTAAGGGCCCGAAGATCACAGGCATCCAGGTATGGTTTTCCGGCCTTGACCCTTACGCACAGAGATTGTTCCAGATTCTCTGAATCTTTGGATGATATTACGCACTGTAGATGACAACTTCAAACACTTTGCAATTTTTCTCTGAGAAACTCCTTTCTGATATTGCTCCACTATTTTTGGCCGCAGCATTGGGGGAATTGGTGATCCTCTGCCCATCTTGACTTCTGAGAGACACTGCCACTCTGAGAGGCTCTTTTTATACCCAATCATGTTGCCAATTGACCTAATAAGTTGCAAATTGGTCCTCCAGCTGTTTCTTAAATGTATATTTAACTTTTCCGGCCCCTGCTACCTGTCCCAACTTTTTTGGAATGTGTAGCTCTCATGAAATCCAAAATGAGCCAATATTTGGCATGACATTTCAAAATGTCTCACTTTCAACATTTGATATGTTATCTATATTCTATTGTGAATAAAATTTAAGTTTATGTGATTTGTAAATTATTGCATTCTTTTTTTATTCACAATTTGTACAGTGTCCCAACTTTTTTGGAATCGGGTTTGTAATAATTATTACAAACTTTTGACCAGTAGTGCACACATGCATGCCAATTTGTCTTTTTGTAGAGTCCCAAACCACTATTATTATTTGGGACAAATAAGAGCTAAAACAAAAAGCAAAAAAGCCTACTAAGTGCAGTTTTATCTTTTTAAAATCATCATTAGTTTTAAAGTACAGTATTTTCTGTTCATGTTCACTGCTTCAAAACACATTTATAGCTAATCATTGCTGTGAGCTGGAACATAATTTCTATGCAAGCAGGACTTGCACACACCCACAGTTGCCTGTAATGACAGTAATATCAGATGCCATGCTTTCAGCATGCAGTGTGTCATGTCTCTATTGTGGATCTGCATCTGTCAGACCTATTTTGACAGACAAATCCCATTCTCTCACCCCCTTCAGCACTGTCCTGCTGACCCAATGGGTCTCTCGTCTCGCCTTGGGGGTGAACATGGACTTTTAAATGTGCCATATCCTTCCCAGCAGCCAAAGTTATTCTCATAGACATGATGTCTTTGAGGGCACATGACCTGAGGTCACCTCCTTTATCTGTCTCTGCTCAATTCTCTCACGTATGTTTTGCTTTCCGCCTGAAATCTGTCGCATGTTTGTCTTGTAGAGGTCGCTGGGTTTGTGTCTTCCCAATGGTTTTGGTGTTAGTGAGTCACCAAGGCAACCCAGGGACACGTCTGCAGTCCCTCATCCTCCAGCACAGACCCTTATTTCTTGTCACTGGCACGGTATATTTCAGGGCAGAGATTTGAACAGCCCTGACTCGGTATATTGATTGTTCAGCACCAAAGGCCATTCTATAAACTCTCTTTTGTACCACTGACCAGGTTGCCAGCAAGCTGATTCACTTCTCTGACAGACTCCCTGACTTATGCAGCACCGCTGAACATTTATGCTAATGTAGTCAGGCCTCTGTGAAAACCGCAGGCTGTCCTGCTAAAACATCCTCAGTGTACTTACAAGGTGAAAATGGGGATGTCATTTAGCTGAGAGAGAAGAAAATATTTAAAATTTAAAATATGAAATTTGTAAATGTGAAATATTTAAAGCAAACAAAACGTCACAAACACGTCAATTGTACTGTGTTTTACAAACTTGCTGGTAGATAAAGTTCAGTCTTAAAAATAAAGTTTCTTAATTGGCATTTGTGGTTTAATGAAGAAGCTTTAATATCCACGGAACCGTTCCATTGCACAAAAGGTTCTTTATAGTGGAAAAAAGTTCTTTAGATTATTGAAATGTTCTTCACACTAAGAACTGTTCACGGAAAGGTTCTTTGCGGAACCCAAAATTATTATTCTATGTGTGGCAGTATAAGTGACTTATCTTATTGGCCCACCTGGTGTATGGTTGGTAAACCAATGAAGTGCAAGCGGCCGGGCGGGTTTGTACTTGTCCTGCTGATTCTGGGTTCTCTCTCCCCTGGCATTTCCTTTTCTGTTCCTGTTTGTGTACAGTTTAATTTGAGCGGAGTTGGTGGCGTCTCCACTGTGGCAAGTTTGTGGCGGAGTTTGCTCAGTATAGCGACAATAGCAGGTGTGTAATGCTGGACCTGTAGACTGGATCACGGTACCTGTTGTGAGTAACCATACAGCTTTGTGTCTGGTGTTTGATCAACCCAAATCACGCTGTTTATTTTCCTTTGCTCTGCGTGGTGTCATCAGTGCCATAGCCGCCACAACACCATGTCTGTAAACTTTTAATTTGGTTTTCTCTTTTCTTGATTATTATTCAGTGTAATCTTTGTAGTCCCTTTGTGTGTTTCTTTTCTCTCCAGGAGCCAGTGAAGACTTGATGTGGAACAGGGGAGGCCAGCTGCTTTCATTCAGTGGTGTGTTTCACGGTGTGCTGTGTGTGCTGACACAACTTCCTTATGGTGTGTGCGCGTGGTGTCTGATTTGGTGTGAATTGAGGTGGGTTTGAATTGAGGCCGGCCAATGACGGCAATAACATAATGATGGCAGAGTTGTGACAGTTCCACTTGCTACTTGAAAACAAAGAAGCTGGTGAACAGCGGTCTTTCAAATTGGCTTTGGCCATGACTCTGAAAGACTTGGAGTTAAGCATTTCTTTGAGAAAAGAACAATGAACGGTACTGAAGTCATACGGTCAAAAGTTTAATCTATCAACTAGCTCGGCTTCACCTTCTTCGTTGCTCTGGTTGGTTGAAGAGCAATCCTATTGTGTGCAGAGGGAATTTGAAAGACAATCGTTTATCCCGCCCCTTGGATTGAGCCCTGCCTATGGTGTGTTCTCAGACTCAACATTTTGATATGGGTCTGGCTTGTCAGGCTATGGCCCTAGAGAATTATCTTTGTCTTTCCTTGTGGGTGTGTTTCATGAGAGAGAATTTTATGGATGCTTTTATACAAAGTAATAAAGTATATTTTTTTGTATTGATTACTCCCATCTCACTACATCTTATTTGCCTTCAGTTGGTAAAACTTACCTGTGTCCTTACTGTGAGTATTTCCCTGGCCCTCCAACAGGGTGGCATAGTTGGATTAATTTAACTGTGATTCAAATTCCCACCTAGCCTGACGTCAGCATACTCAGATTCTAGTCAGAATATGAGTCTGATACTGCTCCATTGGGCTGTGATTATGGGGCGTGATTCAACCGAACCAGGAAAGAAAATGCCTCTGCACTCAATTGGATAGACCTACAATCAGTGCAATGGAGTAAGTGATGTATGTTAAACGATGCATAGTTGTCAATAGAACTCAACTGTACGCATGCTGGAAGAAGTAGAAGAGGAAGATGAGTGTAAACAATATTTGCCGGTGTTGTAAAAAGAATTTAAGGATACACAGAGTACTTACCAACACAATCTTTATTTTTGAGAGAAATAGTAAAGGTAAATGTATATATGAACAAGTTCTCCGTTTAGGATTAGAACAAGTGCTCTGGTGACCTGGACGATTACGTTACTGTTGATCATCTGTCCATCATCGTATAAAGCCCGCCCTGACAATTTGATTGGTCCGAACAGCTCTGGTTCGAGCATAGTTGCTCCATAACGGATCAAGTCCAGACCGAACTTCCCGACCTCAAATGTTGTGGGCGGGGCTAAGTTCGGCTGACATCCAGGCTAATTCCCACCACTGGGGAATGCCATATTTGGCATCACTGTGAAAACACCTCTTTGGGACCCTTTTTAGAAGTTTGTTCATCTCAGAAGTATTTTAGCTGCTTTTTAGTCTCTACCCAGAAAAAAAAAAAAAAAAACTGTATAAATATCAACTATATTAAAAACATTTCTCAAGAACATTCAACCATACTTTATTTTCTATTCAAACAATATATTAAAGCTGCTGTCCATAACTTTTTTTGTGTTCAAGATTTACAAAAATTATATAATGAGAATGTATAACATGACTCAATTTTCCAAACCCTGTTTTTGTCTTACCCTGAGTCATTATGGTACACTTATAATAAGTGTTTATATTGGGACTTTTTCAGACCGGTCTGGTAGGAACGGCAGCGGAGGAGCACAGTCCCTGTGTGACTCGCCATAGACATAAACAGAGAGAAGTAGCTCCAGCTGCAATGTTCTTCCGCAAGACGCATGCGGTTGTGTTGATTAACTGCTAGAGCGCAAAAAGATACAGAGAGCTTTAAAATAATTGTATATAATTTATATATGTGGCAATCTGAGGTATTACAAGGGCGAACAACAGCAATAGGCACAGAGGAGAGATTCCACACAGCAAGCAACACCACCTGCTGTAAAACAACAATTAGCAAAAAAAAAAAAAAAAGAGAAACAAAAACAGACACCACAACCAAAGAGCTGGGGCTTACCACTAAGGCGGCAGGCTTGACACTGGGCTTCAAGAATGCCCTCAATAATAATGATAATAACCACCAGTGCCCCAAACCACACTCACACACTCCAAAGGATCCACGGCAACTCCTCGCCACACTAGTGAACAGTGAGAACAGCAAGTACAGTGGAGCGCAACGGCAAAGCAAATGGCTCTTGACCATCCGTGGGTGCAACAAACACTCAACCGAATGCCAGTCCAACCAAAATGACTATTAGCAGACAAAAAAAATTTAAAAGGACTTTTAGCATCTACCACATGGAAAGCCATGAAGAAAACACCCATACATACCCCTCGTGCAACGCAACAAGACGGCGGAAGTGCGATCAGCAGAGTATGACGCATATACACCACATATATATATATATAAAAATCTACCCCATAATGCTTTAAAGGAAAGTGCCAGATATCTTGCCGTGTGAATTAATATTCATAAAAAATTTGGATTGAATATCTATAAAAGATAAAGATTTCTCACTTTGACATTAGTAAATTCAAAATGTGCAAGCATTTACTGCAATTACATTATTTTAGAGCTTTCTCTGGGTTAATGATAACATTATCTTCTGCAAATGTACAAATCATTTGCATTTGCTTGATAAGTCATTACATGTCTTTTAGGGGACGGAATGTTGATGGAAGACTGAGGAGATGAGGTTAATGGGAAGTTCTGTTTAGAAACGTTTTTTTGGTGTATGTGATTTATTCACTTCAAACCGAACGTGAATGTGGTGTGTGTGTGTGTGTGTGTGTTGATCAGATCAGTTAGACATTGGGCACAGTCAGGTTATGAGCTATGTTTTGGGTCGTGGCACTGAAGTTTCGCTCTGCTCCAGGCTTTGGGCCAACACTAAATCTTTCCTAAGTTTGTCATCTCTCTCGCTCTCTCTCTCTCTCTCTGAATGAAGAATGAATCAGACATAGGCCTACTGCACAAACTTAAATCCATTATGCTAGTTCTTTTCACCCTGTTTTTGCTTTCAGACTCCTTGCAGTCTGTCATTCCCTTTGCTTGCTTATGTAACTCACCCTGCAGAACTTTGCAGCATTTACCTTTTTCTTTGTTAAATGTTAAAGTCCTAACCAAATAGCTAACAACAGAAGTCAATAATACCATGCAATTAGTTTTTTTTATTTATATTTGTATATATATATATTTCACATACAGTAGCTGTCAGGGTTCTGTCACTTCAGTCTAGTTTATTATTGGTTTTGTGACAGCCCTGACACTCCTGTATTTGTCTTGTCTTTGTGTGGACACGCAGTCTGTGAGTGTGCTCATTGGCTGCGTGTTCATCTTTTATTTTGTGTTGAGCACATGGCTTGTATTTGTCTTTGCTAGCCATGTGCTTGTGTTTGTCGTGTTTGGTGTGAGCACATGGCGTCATGCATTTCCTTGTGCCATGTGCTCTCCTGTTCATTGTCTAACCCCGCCCATATTGTTTGCTGATTATTGGTTAATTTGCCCCTCCTGTCTTCCCTCGTTACCCCCTTTTGTTTGCTTTCATATTTATTATCCTTGTTTTTGGAGCCCTGTGCTGTTTTCTTGTCTAAGGTACCTTTATGTTCCCTTTCAGTCGGTCACGTTCGACGTACGTCGGAACTGACCGACGAATTGGGATCTGTTTTCAGAGACCAATCTGCTTTGAGTGTTTCTAAACGAGCCAATATCAATTGGCATGCGGTCCACGCTCCACCGCTGTCTGCGGGTATAAACACTGAAGTGGAATACGCATCCTCGCTTTCTACTTCGGAGCCGAACCCTGTTGTTAGTCTAACGCTGGGTATCTTGCGAAGAGTGTTCTTTCAAAAAGACGAGTCGGGAAGGATCGCTCAACTTCCGGGTGCGGGTGTGATGGCGCGATTCAGCGGGTGGTCGCTTCTCGAGGGATCAGCTGTTCTCAGCCTGCCTGGGCATCCTCTGAGTGCTCACAGCAGGCTTGCACCTTTGAACTGCTGTGAGCGCGGCCATCTCCCCTGTGTGCTTCAGCACTATTAGAGCTTTCTTTCCCCTCTAAAAAGAGCAAAACACGGTTTGACCCTGCATCTCCAAGATGTCATTCAAACCGTGTGTTTCTGGATGCAGTCGCTTCCTGTCCCCAGTTGACGGTCACGATCGTTGCCTCACGTGTTTGGGCGTTCAGCACGCTGAGGCAGCTTTTGTGAATGACTCATGTTCCCACTGCGGGAACATGACCATCGCAGTCCTACGGTCTAGGCTCGATTATGGGGGACCAGCCGTTACCTTTGGGGCTCCGGCTGAGGACATGATGTCGATTGTTGCATCGGGGGATGAGCTAATGGACTCTGGAGATGAAGACTCGGCTGCGTTGCCCCCTTCGGGTGTGGTAGCATTGCCCGAGCCTGATCCAGAGCTCACGGCTATGCTTTCCCGGGCCGCCGCGAGGGTCGGGCTCGAGTGGAACCCTCCACCGTGTCCCGAGCCCTCGCGGCTGGATGATTGGTTTCTCGGAGTGGCCCGTGCTGGTTCTCAGCGCCCCGGCCCGGTTCCATTCTTCCCGGAGGTGCATCAGGAACTCACGAGGTCGTGGCTGGCGCCCTTCAGCGCCAGACATCGATCGACTGGTTCCTCCGTCCTCACTACCCTCGATGGCGGCGCGGCATCCCCAGGTGGTCCAGCTGATATGGGGCCTCTTCGGAGCCGCACAGGTAGACCTGTTTGCCTCTCCAGAGTCGACCCATTGCCAGCTGTATTACTCCCTGACCGGGGGCACCCTCGGCACGGATGCACTGGCACACAGCTGGCCCCGGGGCCTACGCAAGTATGCGTTCCCCCCAGTGAGCCTTCTCGCACAGACACTGTGCAAAGTCAGGGAGGACGAGGAGCAGGTCTTGCTAGTTGCGCCTTACTGGCCCAACCGGACCTGGTTCTCCAAACTAACTCTCCTTGCGACAGCACCTCCCTGGCCCATTCCTCTGAGGAAGGACCTACTTTCTCAGGGACGGGGCGCACTATGGCACCCGCGTCCAGACCTCTGGAAACTCCATGTCTGGTCCCTGGACGGGACGCGGAGGTTCTAGGTGGTCTACCACAGGCAGTGGTGGACACCATCACTTCCGCTAGAGCCCCCTCTACGAGGCGCCTCTATGCATTGAAGTGGAACCTGTTCGTTGAGTGGTGTTCTTCTCGCCGCAAAGACCCCCGAAGGTGTTCGGTTAGCGCCGTGCTTTCCTTCCTGCAAGATGGGTTGGAGCGAAGGCTGTCTCCCTCCACCCTTAAAGTGTATGTCGCGGCAATAGCGGCATATCACGATGCAGTTGATGGTAAGTCCTTAGGGAAGCACGACCTAATCGTCAGGTTCCTCAGGGGTGCGAGGAGGCTAAATCCTCCTCGTCCAAACCCGGTACCCTCTTGGGACTTAGCTCTGGTGCTGAGAGCACTCCAGAGCCCTCCCTTCGAGCCTCTGCAGTCCATTGAGCTGAATATCCTGTCCATGAAGACAGTACTCTTGGTTGCATTGGCCTCCATCAAGAGGGTAGGGGATCTGCACGCACTTTCGGTCAACGAATCGTGCCTAGAATTCGGGCCAGGTAACAAGAGATTCAAGATTCAAGAGATTCAAGAGTTTTATTTGTCACATACACAGTTATATACAGAATATACAACCGGCAGTGAAATGTAAACAGGTCCGCTCCATGGACAGTGCAAATTCACAGTTAAAAACACAAGGAAGAAATTATAATAGAAATAGGATATAAAAAAAGTACTATCTATATATATATATATATATATATATATATATATATATATATATATATATATATATATATATGTCTATATCTGTAGAATTATAAATAATCAAGTCAAGAGAAAAAAAAAAAAGGTAAAAAATAAGGATAAAGTGGAATAAAATAATTGAAGTAGACTTTGCAGTGAGTAAACTGTAGACTTATAAATATGTGGTTAACAAATGTATAAGAGTATAATGTGCAAACAGGTTTATAACAGGCTGTTACACAGTAACAACGAGAACAGAAAGTGCAGTGCAATGTCAGTGTATCGATGTTTATCCTGACGTGAAGTCACGTGATGTTAAGTTCAGGAGTCTGATGGCCTGGGGAAGAAGCTCCTCCTGAGTCTCTCAGTTTTGGCCATCAGGCTTCGGAAGCGCTTACCAGATGGCAGCAGCGTGAAATGAGGGTTTGCAGGGTGATTAGAGTCCTTGATGATCTTGGTAGCTCTACCTTTGCAGCGTTTGGTGTAGGCGTCCTGCAGAGGCGGGAGAGCTGACCCTGAGATACGCTCGGATAAGCGCACTACTCTTTGCAGGGCTTTGCGGTCATGACTGGTGCTGTTCCCATACCACGCTGTGATGCACTGAGTTAAAACACTTTCTATCGCCCCTAAATAGAAAGTTTTCAGGATAGCTGGTGAAACCCTGAATTTCCTCAGCTGGCGCAGGTGGTACAGTCTTTGCCTGGCTTTTTCACCTGTGTCTGAATGTGAGCAGTCCAGGTCAGGTCCTCGGAGATGTTTACACCCAGGTACTTGAAGCTGCTCACTCTCTCTACTGGTGACCCGCTGATCATGAGGGGGAGTATGTCCGTTGCTGTCTCTTCCTGAAGTCCACAATCATTTCTTTGGTCTTGCCAACATTCAGAGAGAGACAGTTGTCCTGGCACCATGATGTTAGATGCTCCACCTCGTCCAAGTATGCCGTCTCATTGTTGTTGGAAATGAGGCCCAGGACAACAGTATCATCAGCAAATTTGATGATAGAGGTGGAGCTGTGTGTGGACAAACAGTCATGCGTGTAGAGAGAGTAGAGCAGGGGGCTCAGGACACAGCCCTGTGGAGCTCCCACACTCAGGGTGATGGAGGTGGAGGTGGACTGGCCTATTCTCACCACCTGAGGCCTGCCAGTGAGGAAGTCCTCAATCCAGTGGCAGAGAGAAGGATTCAGGCCGAGATCCAGGAGTTTGGAGGTTAGCTTGGTGGGAACTATGGTGTTAAAGGCTGAGCTATAGTCAATAAATAGCAGCCTTACGTAGTTCCCACTTTTGCTGTCGATGTGAGTGAGGGAGGAGTGGAGGACATGAGAGATGGCATCTTCAGTCGATCTATTGGGACGATAGGCAAACTGAAGAGGGTCCAAAGTGTCAGGAATGAAGGCGCAAATGGTGTTTTTAATGAGTCTCTCAAAGACCTTCATGACTATAGGCGTGAGAGCCACTGGACGATAGTCATTTAGGCAAGAGGGTTTACTGTTCTTAGGGACAGGGATGATGGTGGATTTTTGAAGGAGGTGGGGACCACAGATGTAGCGAGGACTCATTAAAGATAGATGTAAACAACCCGGCGAGCTGATCAGCACAGGACCGCAGAACACGACCTGAAATACCATCTGGCCCAGCAGCTTTCCTGGACGTCCCACACGCTTGAGTGCTCTCCGAACTTCATCCTCTGAGACAGAGATCACGTGATTGTTGCTGCTCTGAGTAATTTCCTCTGACGCGCCACTTGGCGGAGTCGCGTTACGCCAGCGTTACAGTCAAAGCGAGCATAGAAAGAGTTTAACTCATTCACGAGCAACGGATCAACGCTTGCCTCTGCAGAGGATTTAGATCCAAACGAGCAGATGGACCTCAGACCTTGCCACATGCGCCGCGAGTCGTTGAGTTGGAAATGAGACTCCACTCTGTCTTTATAACGGAGTTTTGCGGCTTTAACTGCTCGTCTGAGAGCATAGCAGGACGACCTGTATTCAGTCATATTCCCTGAATGGAGACCGGCGTTGTAAGCGGCAGTGCGTGCGTTCACTGCAGCGCAGATTGAATTGTCCACCCACGGTTTCTGATTTGAGAAGGACGTTATTGTTATTGTTTGCGTGGCTTGCTCTGTAAGCGTGTTGATGAAGCAAAGCGCCACGTCTGTGAACTCGCTTACGTCGGCTGAACTCGCTCGGAACATGTCCCAATCCACATCGTCCAGAGCTGCCTGAAGCGTGGTCTCTGAGTGGGGTGACCAACGCTTAACTTCCCGCCTCACCGGGGGTTCCTGGAGGAGCTTTTGTTTGTATTCGGGAGTGAGGAAAATGGCGGCATGATCCGATTTGCAAACGCTGGAAGTGACCGCGCTTTATAGGCGTTCTTAAGCGGAGAGTAGCAGTGATCCAGTGTGTTTGCTCCTCGTGTGGGGCAGGAGGCGTGCTGATGAAAGTTTGGCAGGACTTTCTTTAGGTTTGCTTTGTTAAAATCGCCCGCGACAATGAATGCGCGTCGGGATGTTGGTTTATGACGCCGCTGGCAACATCATGAAGGCCAGATAAAGCCAGCGCTGTGTCTGCCTGCGGTGGGATGTAAACGGGCGGTCGCGACAACCGCAGAAAACTCCTCGGCAGATAGAATGGGCGGCAAATGATTGTTAAATGTTCCAGATGAGGCGAGCAGGACCGCGAGAGAATGGTGATGTTCCTGGGATCGCACCATTTCTTGTTGATCATGAAACACACTCCACCGCCTTTGGATTTACCGGCCTCGGCTGTTCTGTCCATCCGAAAAACAGAGAAGTTTCTCGGCGGCGTCACAGCTGTGTCCGGGACATGGCGTGAGTCATGTTTCGGACAAACAATAGATATTACAGTCTCTCATGTCCCGTTGAAAACTTATCCTGGCTCTAAGATCGTCCATCTTATTATCCAAGGATTGAACATTTGCTAGAAGAATGCTCGGGAGAGGAGGTCTGAATGCCCTTTTCCTCAGTCTGTTACGGATACCAGCGCGTTTCCCACGGTGTTTCTTTGTTCTACGCCGCTGGCTCTGTCCATTGTTCAACTCTGCGTTCCGAAGAATCTCAGATGGCCACAGAGGATCGGCGTAAGTGTCCTGAATCAGTCCAGTGTAGAGGTAACCAATGTCCAAAAGAGTTTTGCTGTCATAGTAGATCAATGCAGATGATAAGTTTGTAAAAACTGAGAGTAAAAGAAAGTAAAATAGTAAATAAAAGCACAGTCTTCGCGGAGCGACCTGAACGGCGACCAAACACAGCGGCGCCATTTCCCGCGGGTAACATCCATGAGGATGTTATTTCCCGCGGGTAACATCCATGAGGAAGTAACATCCATGAGGATGTTACTTTGACACGTACCACCTTCCTAAGCATTGTTGCAGACCATGTACACCTTTTCATGGAAACAGTATCCCCTGGTGGCTGTGGCCTCTTTCACCAGGATAATGCACCCTGCCACAAAGCAAAAATGGTTCAGGAATGGTTTGAGGAGCACAACAATGAGTTTGAGGTGTTGACTTGGCCTCCAAATTCCCCAGATCTCAATCCAAGCGAGTATCTGTGGGATGTGCTGAACAAACAAGTCTTGCAATTTACAGGAATTAAAGGATTTGCTGCTTACATCTTAGTGCCAGATACCACAGCTCACCTTCCGGGGTCTAGTGGAGTCCATACCTCGATATGTGTGTGTGTATATATATATATGTATATATATATATATATATGTGTGTAACTCTCACGTTGTCCTGAGACCCCGGCCCGGATACGTGCCCAAGGTTCCCACCACTCCTTTCCGGGACCAGGTGGTGAACCTGCAAGCGCTGCCTTCAACCGGAGGAGGCAGACCCAGCCCTGGCTTTGCTCTGTCCCGTCCGCGCTCTCCGCGCCTCGTGGACCGAACTCGAAGCCTTAGGACCTCAGAACAGCTCTTCATCTGTTACGGAGGCCAGCAGAAGGAAAGGCTGTCTCCAAGCAGAGGTTAGCCCACTGGATAGTGGATGCTATTGTCTTGGCGTACCAGTCCCAAGACGTGCCCTGCCCGTTCGGGTTGCGAGCGCACTCAACTAGGAGTGTAGCCTCCTCCTGGGCGCTGGCTCAGGGCACCTTGCTAACAGATATATGTAGAGCTGCGGGCTGGGCGACACCTAACACGTTCGCTAGATTCTATAGCCTCCGTGTAGAGCCGGTATCTTCCCGTGTACTCGACCCCAGTGGCCAGTAGCGCAAAGTGCCCGTTCTAGTGTCGGCTTGCGACGCCATTCCCGCCCCCTGGGCTGGATGCGTGCGTTATTTATCTCCAGTCGTGTTCCCCAGAAAATGGCGAACCCTGTCGAGCTCCTCCGTCACCCCGCCGGTGTCAGGCGTTGCGGCCGTCTGGCGCCAGGCCTGCACCCGTATGCTTGTGGAGCGTGTGTGTAGGCTGGGTTCCATATGTAGCGGTTCCCTAACGGCAACCCCATATGTGTATTCTCCACAGTACCAGCTACCCTACTCGGCTAGCCCCGTGTCTTTCCCTTGACAGAGCTCAGTCGGTACGTCGAACGTGACCGACTGAAAGGGAACGTCGCGGTTACGTATGTAATCCTCGTTCCCTGAAGGAGGGAACGTAGACGTACGTCCCGTCGCCAGGTGCTGTGCTTCAGCTGAAGGCCGAGCCACTTGTTTCGAAAAATAAATAGCCAAAATAGTGACACGCGTCGTAACAGTCAAAGACCAAAGATTTGATCATTTTTAAGTAAAAAAACAATGTCTGATTTTTACATATTATTGAAGGGTATTTTATTTGACTTTTTTGTTGTATGTTATTGTTTTTATTTTTTTATAATAAAAATTTATTTAACTTGTGTTTGTTATCAATACACTTGTTTTTCTGTGTAGGAAAATCTGGTAAAGAAAAATGGGCAAGTATGAGGATTTGAGCGAGTTTGACAAGGGACAAATTGTGATGGCTAGATGACTGGGTCAGAGCATCTCCAAAACTGCAGCTCTTGTGGGGTGTTCCCAGTCTGCAGTGGTCAGTATCTATAAAAAGCAGTCCAAGGAAGGAACAGGGGTAAACCGGTGGCAGGTTCATGGGCGGCCAATGCTCAGTGATGCACGTGGGAAGCATAGGCTCAAGAAGTTAATGCTGGTTCTAATAGAAAGGTGTCAGAATACACAGTGGATCGCAGTTTGTTGTGTATGGTGCTGCATAGCCATAGACTAGTCAGGGTGCCCATGCTGACCCCTGTCCACCGAAGAAAGCGGCAACAGTGGGGACGTGAGCATCAGAACTGGACCACAGAGCAATGGAAGAAACTGGCCTGGTCTGATGAATCACATTTTCTTTTATTTTGCGTTGCTTACCTGGGGAACACATGGCACCAGGATGCACTATGGGAAGAAGGCAAGCTGGCGGAGGCAGTGTGACGCTTTAGGCAATGAAACCTTCGGCCCTGCAATCCATGAGGATGTTACTTTGACACGTACCACCTTCCTAAGCATTGTTGCAGACCATGTACACCTTTTCATGGAAACAGTATCCCCTGGTGGCTGTGGCCTCTTTCACCAGGATAATGCACCCTGCCACAAAGCAAAAATGGTTCAGGAATGGTTTGAGGAGCACAACAATGAGTTTGAGGTGTTGACTTGGCCTCCAAATTCCCCAGATCTCAATCCAAGCGAGTATCTGTGGGATGTGCTGAACAAACAAGTCTTGCAATTTACAGGAATTAAAGGATTTGCTGCTTACATCTTAGTGCCAGATACCACAGCTCACCTTCCGGGGTCTAGTGGAGTCCATACCTCGATATGTGTGTGTGTATATGTATATATGTATATATATATATATATGTGTGTGTGTGTGTGTGTGTGTGTATGTGTGTGTGACAGTTGGTTGGTGACTGAAATTGTATTCAGCATTTTCTTTCATAAGGAAGTTATTTTCAATCCAAGCTTCATCTCCTTGAATGATTGCGTTTGTCTTTGTGTCACTTTGGCATCTGAATTATAATAAATTCTGATTTATGGATTTATGATTTATATATTTTTTTATTTAGCAGTCATGAAGAACCATCTCCATAACCATGAATACAACTGCCAAATTAAACTTGATTAAGCTCTACAGCATTTTACAAACTGCCTTTTTGATGGTCTGTCTCATAAGGACAGGACCATCAAACTGTTAGACTTCTAAATTATAATTTTCTTTCCTCTCCTTGTGTTTGTATTGTGGTATGATGATTTGTAGGGTTCCTACATTCCTGATTGATCTGTCAAAATCATTTCTGAGCTACTTTGCTGCTACCACTACCACTTCTCAGTATTTGTGTACTCTATAACAAAACAAAATATCAAACATGTTTTGTTTCTTCTCTGATATAAAACATTTTTAGCACCGGACTCCCACACACAGATGTTTCTAACAGTTGGATCTGACCAGAGAGGGAGTATGATCATGAAATTACAGAATAATGGACACATATTGATATTTGTGAACGTGCTATGGACATTAATTAAAAAATCTAGTTTCTCAAGACTGTGTGTTCTTAAAACTAATACACTGCATTTTCCCTTAAACACAGTCTTTTAATATCAAAGCTAGAAATTGAATTGCTTGTTTTTATAAGTTACATAGATTGATGAGGATCATCAAAGAATGTACCTGAAGAAAACATAGAATAAACATTAATTTTACTTGACTGCATGTTATTATAAAGAGGAAAACAAAAGTTTTCCCATAATCCTTCATAGAAATGTAAAAACTTTGAAATTACTTTTCAACTGATGTAACCCAGGCCAATAATATCATAGCCTACTTTCGCCAAACCAATCTAAAACTGATGGGGGGAAAACATGCTCTATCTTATATTATTTCCCACTGAATTGAGTCACTTGGAAATATTCACATTACAGAAATGAAATGTGTTGCAATGCAAATATTGTCTCATGTTGTCTTGAAAGTCAACATAAAGGGCCAGATTTACTAACAGCTTGTGCCAGCGCAAACCTTCTTTTGGCGTAAAAAACACAACTACTGTCAGGATTTACTAAAGACACGCAGTGAAAAATTCGCACTGAAAAGGCGTGGACCTTACTGCATTTGCATTTATAGAATTTTCCTTTCAGACACTACATTTAAGGGAGGAGAGTATTTAAATGAATCATGCAAGGTGATTTACTAACGTTTGCGCTAGTCAATTTACTGGCATCTGCGGCATTATTTAACTCCCAAAAAAACACTTAAACCAGATGCTAATTTTGCACTGCTCATGTAGATTGCATTGGTCATTATGGAAATGATCCGGCTGCGTCTGTTTTCTTTCATTTACGTGTCAACAGTAGATCACACACAGCACTCTCTACTCCCATCTGTGCTTTATTGGAGTTGCACTCTCACGCTAATTTGCCCTGATTAGTAAATCTGACCTAAAATCATAGGATCATGTAGTCTATAGAGGCATTCGCACCAGGTAGTTTTAGGAGCTTAGTTATAGGAACTAACCACCAGGATGGTTCTCCGAGAACTAAAAGTTAATCCTATGGCAATTTTCCTGGTTGCATTTGTACTGCCAGTAGGAACACTGACATGACATAATACACGCTTCTTGTTGTGACTTTTATTTTGATGGCGCAGTGGACCTTTATTTTGAAGAACACCAGAGAACAACAGAGCCTGAGCACACAGCTTCATTAGTTTATGATCTGTTTAACAGTCATGTCTAATATGTTATTAAATAGAACTGTTATAAAAAAGAAATAGAGTTAGTTTCTGGAGTAAATATATAGGCTATAATCAGTGTGTGTACAGCTTTTTAAAAATGGTGGGTGCTGGTGTTTCGCATGTGTTCGGCCAATCAGTGTACACTTACATCACTGGTAGTACCTATTGTGCTGGGTTTGACCCTACTCTGAAGTAAATGAGTTTCCCCAAAAGGTGTTCCAAGAACTAAAATTGTTCCCATTTCCTGCTTTGCGAAAACGCCCAAATCTGGGTACTTCCACCAATAGTTCTAGGAACTATGAAAAGCTTCCTCTGGTGCAAAAGACCCTTATTTGCTTCCCAAATACTTTTTTTTATTTTTTTATGTGAATGATCAACCATTGCACATCATAAATGATAAATATGATTTTCTTAACCAGCTCTGCCTTTTAAACTTTAAACTTTTCATTTCGGTTGAAGTCACAAATTCCTCTTATTTTCCAGTCATTCTTCAAGCATAGAAGTGTTTAGAAAAATTGAAGGAATGTATTTGTAATACAAAAGTGTCTCTCTTGACTCTCGCACAGAGTAACACGGTCATGCTCATTGTAATTAGCACCCTTTGAGTAATGGGCTGATTCAGCCTGGAGGTGTTGTGCCAAATCAGCACTCAGATAAGTTTCAACTCCTTCAGGAAGGTCTGTTTGTAATGGTTTGCCAACCGACACACACACACACACACACACACACACACACACACACACACACACACACACACACACACACACACACAAGCCCTGTTCTTGCCCTTTAGTAGTGCTGAAAGTGTAATGATTTGGTTGTGAAGCACATACTGTTACAGTGTACACACACACACACACACACACACACACACACACACAGAGGCACTTAGGGGACTGAAGAATGTATATTAGCTTTAGAACAAGAACAGATCAGAGCAACCAAAACCCAATTTAGCGTGCACTGTCAGTAAAACCAGAAGCTCTTGATCCCAAGTTGCATGGAAATGGAAAGATCATGTGAAGGCTTTGCATAACTGAGTTTACTAGGGCTGTTATTTAATTGAGTGTGATTTATTTTTTGTGTGGTTAAAAAAAATAAAATTATATATATATGTAATTAATCATGCCACCTGACCCATGCAAGCAATTAAAGCTTGAAGTAGCATATTGCATATTGTGAACAGTGCCTAAATCTTTAAAGCCAATAAAATGACATCAATTTAAAGGGCAATAATATCACAGCCTACTTTTGCCAAACCAGTCTAAACCTGATGGGGCAAAAAAAAAAATTATGCTCCATCTTATTTTATTTCCCATTGAATGTTTTGTGTCACTTGGAAATACGTCTCGTTACAGAAATTACATGAGTTTAAATTAAATGCTTATTTAATCTTATGATTATTATTATTATTATTATTATTATTATTATTATTATTATTATTACAGCATTTCTTAGTTTTCCAAGCTCCTCCTTTGCGTGACGCTAATATGCGGTGATTGGTCAGATGACCCAGTTGTGATTGGTATACTGTGCAGGGCATGACGGAAACGGAACGCCTATCACCATTACCAGAAAACCATTACTTTTTTAACCAGAAAGCCAATCACAAACACGACTGGAGCAGGACCTTTCTCAATGGTAAGTGTCAATGTAGTTTATGGCACTCCAGGCCGATTGAACATGCAGAATAGGAGTAAGAATGTCTGACATGCTGTAATCTTGCTGTCTGTCGCCGTTTGTTAGTTCAGTGTAACGTGTCACAGACAAATTTATTTGCTAAACACCAACATATTGCTCTATTCTTTACCATAACTCCAAGTAAAAACAACTTCAAACATTTGACACACTTTTAGACAATTGCGAGAAAACACATATTACTATTAGCTGGTTAGCCAGAGACATACACTGCGCCAGAATTTTTTCTCTGCCGGTGCTAAGGGGGGTTGGGGGTGCTAAAAAAAAAATTGATATTCATGACGTCAGAGTTACTTCATAAAGCAATTGTTTTTGTCACAAAAACAAAATTGTTTTTGAACGAAAACAATTTTGTTCAATTTCGAAAAACAAAATTGTTTTTGTTACACCACATTCATCAGAAGCGTAGTTTAAAATTATATTTTGACAAAGAATAGGCATATTCAACAAAACAGATTTTATTTAGCTTAATACATGTGACCATAAGACAACGACAAAAATCTTTTACATGCAAAGGTGAAAGACTTAAGCACATACACTCACCTAAAGGATTATTAGGAACCCCATACTAATACTGTGTTTGACCCCCTTTCGCCTTCAGAACTGCCTTAATTTTTTTTTGATTCAACAAGGTGCTGAAAGCATTCTTTAGAAATGTTGGCCCATATTGATAGGATAGCATCTTGCAGTTGATGGAGATTTGTGGGATGCACATCCAGGGCACGAAGCTCCCATTCCACCACATCCCAAAGATGCTCTATTGGGTTGAGATCTGATGACTGTGGGGGCCATTTTAGTACAGTGAACTCATTGTCATGTTCAAGAAAACTATTTGAAATGATTCAAGCTTTG
The DNA here is from genome assembly GCA_018749465.1 of Paracanthobrama guichenoti. Taxonomy (NCBI): domain Eukaryota; kingdom Metazoa; phylum Chordata; class Actinopteri; order Cypriniformes; family Gobionidae; genus Paracanthobrama; species Paracanthobrama guichenoti. Next base: position 5,234,988 of record CM031960.1, on the reverse strand, counting down.
TGACATGGTGCATTATCCTGCTGGAAGTAGCCATCGGAGAATGGGTACATGGTGGTCATAAAGGGATGGACATGGTCAGAAAGAATGCTCAGGTAGGCCATGGCATTTAAACGATGCCCAATTGGCACTAAGGGGCCTAAAGTGTGCCAAGAAAACATCCCCCACACCATTACACCACCACCACCAGCCTGCACAGTGGTAACAAGGCATGATGGATCCATGTTCTCATTCTGTTTACACCAAATTCTGACTCTACCATCTGAATGTCTCAACAGAAATCGAGACTCATCAGACCAGGCAACATTTTTCCAGTCTTCAACTGTCCAATTTTGGTGAGCTCGTGCAAATTGTAGCCTCTTTTTCCTATTTGTAGTGGAGATGAGTGGTACCCAGTGGGGTCTTCTGCTGTTGTAGCCCATCCGCCTCAAGGTTGTGCATTTTGTGGCTTCACAAATGCTTTGCTGCATACCTCAGTTGAAACGAGTGGTTATTTCAGTCAAAGTTGCTCTTCTATCAGCTTGAATCAGTCGGCCCATTCTCCTCTGACCTCTAGCATCAACAAGGCATTTTCGCCCACAGGACTGCCGCATACTGGATGTTTTTCCCTTTTCACACCATTCTTTGTAAAGCCTAGAAATGGTTGTGCCTAAATGCATTGAAGCAACTGCCATGTGATTGGTTGATTAGATAATTGCATTAATGAGAAACTGAACAGGTGTTCCTAATAATCCTTTAGGTTAGAACTGAGCATACTTTACACTTAAATTAAACGAACAGCACATCACAACCTTAGTGATTATGTAATTGCTCAAATGGATTTAAGCGTTTTTTCACATGGCTGACAAACATATCAAATTGTTTTCAATGGGAGCGCCGTGTTTTTAGAACGGCATGAGTGCAACGAGGCGCTGAGCATCTATTTCACGCTCAGTGCTCAACGTTTCTACCGGTCACCGAAAGATGAAGAATGTTCAACTTTGAATAAAATGCAGCGCTTGTCACTTTTTACCCAGCCGTCCAATCACAGTGGAGATGGACAAGTACAACACCGACCAACCGCCACATTCGGCTTGTACAACGTCAACAGATAACAACAAGCATAATAACGGAACAAAATCATTTTAAAATGAGTGCCAGAGCAGATACTTACATAGTATCTACAGTTTTATATAGAACCAATACAGAAACAAACTATCTGTGAAATGAGATACCAGTAACACTTCCATGGATATTCTGTATCATAGCAAGCAAAGCGCCTCAACCGAAGAAAAAAACAAACAAACAAAAAAAACGCTGCACTGCTGATGTGCTCTCAAGCACCCACAGCTGGGCGTTTTCAGCTGGCTAAAATGCTTTGGTGGACACGTGGCCTAATAATGCAGGAAACAGTGCTCACATGACGCGGAGATTACCGGCAGTGTGACAGAAGTCAGGAGTTTTTCTCTCAAACCTTTCTTCCCCCATCAGAGACATGGTTTCCTCCCTGCACTCTGTCTTTATCAAAAACGGTCCATCTGATTCAACTGCTTGGGGGGGACTAAACCTGGGCTATTCAAAATTCTGACGGGGCTATAGCCACCCCTAGCCCCGGTGTAGCGCCGTCACTGGCCAGAGATCTACAAGCTGCGCCGAGCATACACAACACATACAACTAAATACGTATTGTGCATGCTACAGAGAACATAACAGCAACAATTATTAATCATACTTACAGGTTGTGATTCGGAGGAGGAAGAAGCTGGTCCAAATAAACAGGGTAGTGAACCATCCTTCAATAGCAACTGACTTACGAGTCCATCATTGAATGCATTTAGGTTGAAGAGGCAGTTATCAGTAAAATGACGGGAACACAGCACAAGGTTCGAGGCTGTGTAAAGATGAACTTTAACCACTGATTCTTCACATGCTCGTCCTTGGGCAGTGAAAAAAAAAAAAAAAACGGGCTTTACATTCACATTGTAGAGCACAGCGTCTTCTTGACATGCTGTATCCAGTATCCACAGGAATCAGCAGTGTTCAAGTTTTCCCTGGTGTCTGCGCGCGCAATAAGTGGGCGGGCAATATGCTAATGTTTTGTCGCAACGTCACGACGAAGCGGCTTAAGATTCGTTTGAAAAACGATTCATTTATTTGACTCAGAGTCGATTCTTACTTTTGAGAGACAATAACTTTATATATGCTGCACTTTCACATTTAAAACTTTGCAGGATGTTTTCATTCACTTAGAGCCATGTTACACACTAGATGAAAAATTTTCAAAAATCCATAATAGGGGCTCTTTAAAAAATCTGCCAGTACAGTTAGATACTATGCAATTATTTTGAAGATAAAATGAACATTTTAATGTCTGATGCAGTGTCTGATGCAGTAAATTTGTATTGTCTTAGATATTTTTGACATCAAAACGACTTTTAAAAAAACCTTTAGTGTAGTGTATTCAATGTTAGTCTGCTACAGTATTTATTTGAGTGACCTTATTTTGGGTACTTTTCTCAGCAGATACTGATATTTGATTAATTAATTGCAACGAAATTAATTGACGTTATAATTGATTAAAATTTCTGCTCAGTTGACAAGCCTAGAACTGATGCATCATGGACAAATGTGATTTGAGTCTGCATGATCAGGGTGTGTACAGGACAGGTGCATGTGTGTCTCTCTGTAATTGCGTTTGCATTCCAGGACTTTGTTGTCTGAGTAAATGTCCTTCAGATGCAGGATTTGGCATCTACGTCCTTGTGACAGTAAGTACACATTAATCCTTTGTGCAACAACAGAAATCGAGACTCCTCTCTTTGCTGTTTGTTTGTTTTTGATATTCTCTCTGAGTCCAGCTCATTTGCAAGCTTTGAAAAATCATCATCTTTATTGACGTCCAGCCTGGAGTCCATGTATGATTCTATAAATAAACAAGCCAATGTTTTCAGATCGCTGTTTGAATAACCGTATTGACGTAGAGTGTGGTAATTACATATTTCCTCTGTCTTTATCTTTCTTTCATTTTGTTCTTCATTCACGAATTCTTAATAGTGAGTCATTAATACTAAATAATGAACAAGATTTGCATTTCCTAAAAGAAATAGGCTAGCAAGGCACTTGCAAACATCTTCTAGCACTACAAGGCAGCCAAAAAAGTAGTGTTGCAATCTTTAAAATGTACACTCTAAAAACTTTTATTATAATTTACTCATTTTTTTCTTTTTGGTGAAACATTTTTACACAAAAAAACTAGTACATTTTAAAGCAGTGAAATCAATTACATACACCGTATGAGCTGAGCAAATGTAAGTAAAAAAATTAAGTAGATCTGAGTAACTGCATTTGGTACATTTACAAATGTAGAAAATAAGTAATGAGTAATATTAACTGTTTTTATTTATGAGTAATATCAACTTTTATTGTATAACTTTAATATTAACTTTAATTTCCTCTAAACCTTTGTAAAATACTCACTATACACAACCACACTTATAACTTATAACATGACATTGGCCTTTATTGTCAATGAGTACAGCAATACAGCATATATTACTGTTTTGACATGTACAATACTGCCAACATTTAAACTCATGTAACAAACCTTTTAGAAGTAAAAATTAAACATTTAATAGTAATTAAAGTGTAATCAACTGGTCTGCTATCCATTTCCACCGTGTCAGCGCTGGTTCTTGAGCCTGAGATGGACTTGCACTCTACGGGTGGACTTTGAACTTCAGACCGCAGTCCTCCGTTTCACTTGTAGCTCAAAGATACAAAGACTCCATAACCTGCCCATAAACAAACAGTGCACAGTTTTAAGAACATTTTATCATCCAAATTAATTATATTCATTATCTTTAGGAATAAAGTTGTGTGTTTTGAGCAAGGCACCAGATGTTTCAAAGACAGACGCCACACTCGTTTAGGTGACTCTGTATGTTGTTTTGCATTAAATAAAAGGATTTTAAGCACAGTAATGATTTTATAGATAAAATAAAACACACAAACCTGAATTTCACAGAGGAAATGCACCAATTCTGCGACGCTGAGAAAAAGGAACTGCTCTGAGAATTCAAACAGCCCGCCGTCACGTCAGGGGGTTGGGGAGGGGTGCATTGTTTTAATCGAGTAAACTTACTCAATTTCTTCAGTGTGTGTTAAATATTAATAATCTTGATTTGAATGAAGTAATATTTGTGGCTCTTGAAACAGATCGATTTAATTCTCCATTCTCAAATATTTTGATAGAAATGTCACAAATATATTAAGTATATTTGAAATAAATAATTGGTTATTCAAATACTAAATTATTTTAGTGAAAAAAAACTTAAAATTAACTGTTGGATTAAAAACATCAAGTAAATGATATTTAGGATTTTATGAAGTTAATAAAGTTAATGTTTACTGTGATATTTACTAAGCCACTGAATTATTTTTTAGAGTGTAAGAATTTTGTATTTTTATGTTATTTGTGTTATGCTTATGTTATTTTTATGTTCAACTATTGGCTGATTCTATTAAATGTAGATAGACAACTACAAGTCACTGGTAGGTTTTCTCAAAAAGTGTAAGCAACCCAATTTTAAGTGCCCTTATTATGGTAACTAGTTCTTCCAATGTTTTCATTTGGCTCTGGGATTGATGTAAAATCAAAGTCGCTGAGCTTTAGGAAGCCTCCGCACGGAACTGAAGAACAGTTTGGTATGTTAATGGCCATGTGCTGTAAGTGATAGACCAGTCACAAAAGACTGGGCTATCTGGCCAATCAGAGCAGAGCAGGCTCGCAGAAAGGAGGGATTTAGAGAGACTGAATCATCCAACGAGTCGTTTGAGAATCATTGAACACTGTGGTGATGTGCAAAAAATTATGTGAGAAAATTAAAGTGTTTTTTGACCTTTGATGCATGTAAACCTGATGTAGGAGACCTCCAAAACAAAAGCGTTTTGCGAATCCTGTGTTGAACTCTGAGATTTGAGAAGCAGTCGTCAGTAAAATGACATGTTTGTTGGCGTCAAGTTGTTTGCGGGCGGAATTATGCGAATGTCTGTTCTAGAGACGTAGAACTGTCACGCAAAAAGATTCAAAACATAAACGATTCGGAGTCAATTCTTTCTTTTGGGAGACAATAACTTTATTTATTGTGCACTTTCGACTTTATCGTTTCTGCTGTAAAATGTGAATTTGCAACGTTTTTTTAAATGAACTCTTCATATGCTTATAAATCAAGAATAAAGCATTTATAGCTGTATTTATAAACTGCTTATTAATGTCTATTAATGCTTTTTATAAAAGATGAATTAACTATTTACTAATGCTTAACTAATGATTCATAGCATGCAGTTAGTATGAAGTGTTACCCGATTGCTATTAGAATATCACAGTTGTTCGCCTGTCTAATAAAATACATACTGTATTAAAGCGTCTTTGGTGTTTCCATGGTTTCTACGGATCCAGGGTAGTGAGGATGTTCCTATAGATGGGTTTTGACATGGTGTGTGCCAAATTTGGTGGCATTACCAGGGATTTTAAGGTATGGTTGCTAGGTGATTTTTGTTTTGGAACCTTCAGAAAACTTTAACTGGACTTTTCTCAGTTCTTCAAATGCATTTGTGGTCAGAATTATTGGCACCCCTGGTAAATATGATCAAAGATGGCTGTAAAAATAAATCTCCATTGTTTATATGTTTGATCTATCATTCAAAAATGTTGCAAAAACCTAACCTTTCATTGATGTAAAATAATGGAAAGTTGGGGGGAAATCACATTATGAAATAAATGGTTTTCTCCAAAACACATTTGTCACAATTATTGGTATCCCTTGAATTTTTTATAAGGAAAATATCTCTGAAGTATATTCCCATTAATATATATATATATATATATATATATATATATATATATATATATATATATATATATATATATATATATATATATATACCAGGTGACTAGGAACTAGGAACATGAAATTGTCTAGCTATGACGTCTTGTTTCACAGGAGTATAAATATGAGGAAACACAAAGGCCAAATCCCCTTAATCATTCATCACAATGAGTAAAACCAAAGAATATAGTTCTGATGTGCAGCAAAAGATTGTTGAGCTTCACAAAATAGAAAGTGGCTGTAGGAAAATAGCTAATGCACTGAAAATTCCCATCCATCAGGGCAATAATTAAGAAGTTCCAGTCAACTCAAGATGTTACGAATCTGTCTGGAAGAGGACGTGTGTCTATTGTCCTAATGCATGGCATGGAGGAAAGTTTGAGTGGATAAAGACTCTCCAAGGGTCACAGATGGAGAATTGCAGAGATAAGTTGAGTCTTGGGGTCAGAAAGGCTAAAAAACAAACAAACAAACAAAAACAACTGTTTTGTCAACAAATATATTGCTGGATCTTTAATGTTGTGGGCCTATTTTTTTTTTTGGTTTTTGTTGGAGGTCTTGGACATCTTGTTCAGATACATGGTATCATGGATTCTAGTAAATAGGCCTACCAACTGATAAAAAAAAAAAAAAAAAAAAAAATCAAAACCTGATGAATTCTGCTAGAAATCTTATAATGGGCCATGGTTAGATCTTCCATCAGGACAAAAATCCAAAACAAACATCAAAATCAACACAAAAATGTGTCACTGAGCACAAAATGAAGCTTCTGCCATGACCATCCCAGTTCCCTGACCTGAACCCTATAGAAGATGAGTGGGCTGAACTGAAGAGAAGAAGCACCAACATGGAGCTGGGAATCTGAAGGATCTGGAGAGATTCTGTATGGAGGAATGGTCTCTGATCTCTTGTCAGGTGTTTTCCAAACTCATCAGGTATTATGAAGACAGAGCTGCTATCTTGGCAAAAGGGGGTTGCAAAAAGTATTTAATAAAAGGGTGCCAATAATTATGGCCAACGTGTTTTGGAGAAAAGCATTTATTTCATAATGTGATTTACCCCCAACTTTCAATTATTTTACTTCAATGAAAGGTTTGATTTTTGTGATTTATTTATTTATTTTGAATAAAAGATAAAAAGGATAAATGATGCAGTTTTATTTTTACAGCCATCTTTGATCATGTTTACCAGGGGTGCCAGTAATTCTAATTCACAACTGTAGGTGTACTGTAGCTTGGTCATTTTCATATTTGGGTGAACTATCCCTTTAAGACTGCAAATCTACAAAACAAAAGTTTGGATAGAGTTTATGATACAATTGTAAGCTATACTAAATTACATTAAATTTTCCAGAAGTGAAAGAAGGAAGGCAAACAATTTAATGTGCAAACAGATGTAAGAAAGACAGCCAACCACAATGCATTATACACATATACACTATAACATCATTGCTGTTAGTTCTGTTTTTAAAGTCAGTGGTAGACAGTCAAACTTGAATGTAATTTTTTTTAAAGTATATAATTTATAGACAGAAATTATATACAAAACAAAGTTTGAAGTCTGTACACTAAGTGTTGCAGGCTGAATTAATTGCAGAAGTTGAATACTTAGTGTTGTGTTTTGAACAAACCCTAACCAGAACGAATATCAGTAAAGTCCAGTAAAGAGTGTAGTCTCATGTCTGTTAAACGAATGCTGGACCGCAATGTACAGTAATACATTCAGCTTTCATGTGCTAGGCTGCAGGGTGCACAACTGACTGACTAACCCTTAAGGCCGAGGGTGGTTACCATGCCAACAGGGGCATAGGCAATGCCAAGGTCACAGCGCCTGGAGGAATAGTAGATTAAATTGTGCAGTGGTCAGCGCTTTAATTCAATTCATCTGTGTGGAATGGTTGGGCGGATGTGTGCGTGTGTGTGACGAGGGATAGGACTTAAGGTTATGAGGGTACACAGCGGGGCTCTCGAACATTGGACGGATACATATTTTGCCCATCGACTCTTTGGCCCCAAATCCCATGCTGACATCATGACCTGCTCATGCTCTCATACAAACAGTCCATAATTAAAAAAGCCTCAGAGCTTATTGAAACGACACAGCCTGAAAACAAATTACACATGACGGGAGGTCTTATTCCGCTATTGTATAACAAAATAAATTACTGTTGGTGTTAATATGGTTAAAGTAACAAAATAAGAGGATGCACAAAAGAAATATTGCTGTTTCGGGTTTATTATGGCTCCAGAGAAACATTACAGCTACCGTATTTAATGAGATTTGTGCGTTTCCTAAGCTGTTTTTTCCATTCTGACTGTTTTAGAGGACTTGCAAGCACTTTGGGGGCTCATCATAAACCACACCGTCATAACTGCTAGTTTTATTACTCATTTTGTTAAATAAAAGCAGAGATATTTACCTTTGTTAACTCCAACAGGAGGCGTTCGCTTTGATAAGTAAAACTATTTTGCCAACAGGCCTTTTGAGGGACTTTGAACGAAAGTGAAAGAAGGAAGACAAATACAATTTAATATGCATATCAAGGCAAGACAGATGTTAATTGTGTAAGGGTGGATCCTCTACAGCGGTTCTGACTGCAGGGTTGCGAATGACTAAAGCGTTATCAGCAAGATGACAGAAAACTGTACATTTCTCGTCTTTACCACCCACTGCAGCTTATACCAACGACGGAAATAAGCGCAGTTACAATAGCTAAACATGTGGGAGAGCGTGACTATAATGTGACTATATTGTATTGCAATAGGTAACACTTCAAAGTCAATACCAAATCAAAACTAGTTAGCACATCATTTGTAGTTGAAAGAATTTAATGACAAAATCTAGTTATGGTTACACTTAAAATAGTTACAAAATAAATGTATGAGATGATGAAAACTTATACCATTAATCGTACCCAGCATGAATGTTACCTGAGAGAGAGAGAGAGAGAGAGAGAGAGAAGGGAGAGAGAGACAAAGAAGAGAAGAGAGCAAAGAAGAGAAGAGCCAAAGAGAAGGCCCCAAGAAGAGAGCGCCAGAGAAAAAAGAGCCAGAGCAACAGTTACAATCTTCTTTTATCTATTCCTTGACCATGTGACTTAAAACCCTAACGTGAGCCATTCAAACTGACCAATCAGACCAAACTTCCCCACGGTGTTACAGGTGTGACACACATTTGGCCTACAGGCCTTCAGCATTTCTTTGTCTTTAGGAATTCCAAATGGCCCTCCTGGGAGAGAGATGGGGTTGAAACCAGTAAAGCAAATGTCTTTGTTCATTTTACAAAATCAAATATCTTTGATTATTTTCAATTCTTTCAGTCCCCTCTTGGCACCATTGGCCACAATCATTGAGTACAAAGGTGGCACAGTCCACAAAGACATGCTTTCTGTTGTGTGTAGATGTCATCTTCAGACTTCTCGTCCACACTTGTTGCAAAAGCAGCTGGTCAGTCTTCAGTCTTTGTTCTCATCTCAGTCCTGCATGAGAAGGCTCCATCAAATGGTGTTGCACCAATCATTGATATGCAAACGTCCATTGAATCCTTCACACCTTGAGAAAAGTCACTGAAGGTTAGAGCAAACGCTTGTCCCTCTTTCTGAGGACACAGGATGTGAACTTGTGCAGCAGGGATCCTGTGATTAGAAGAACATATAGCACAACAAAGAACAAAAGCATACACAGCATTTGTCATTGGTCAGAAGTTTGATGTGGTCAGATTAAAATAGTCTCTGGCAATAAGCCATTAAATCGATGTACTTAATAAAGTGGTCAAGGCTGAGAATAAAAGAAGATCTCACAAGCTCTTACATTGTTTCTGGAAAACATTAAATAAATTGCATTATAACAAAACAACAATCATTGTTGGCTTAAATCCCCTTTTCATGAAGAGTAATATTCAGTGTAACCAAATACAGAAATTCAATTCCATAGATGTCCAAAAACATTGTTGCAAGTCAAATGGACAAAATACAAAGACTCAGAAATCAAATAAGTTCAAAATCAAATGCATTGTTACAATACAATGATAAAATAAATGTTTGCACTTAGGTAAGAATGAGAAATGCATAAATTCACGTAAATTTTGATATTTAACTTGGTGAGACACATAATAACTAACTGATTTAGTAAATCTGAAGAAAAAACAAAAACATTAACTGGGAGAAATTCACAGTTATAATACAGTCTAGATGTAAAGACTTAAATAAAATAGAATACATTTTGTGAGACAGATGTAGATTTGACTTTGTCTGTGAAGATCAAATCTATGTGGCTGCATTTAGCTGTGGCTATGTGTAAATCATGCCCCAAACACGGTAAGGAGGTTTTACACAATTGTGATGCAAATTTGGTCCTGTTGTAACAGGAAGCCAGCATGAGAATGTGAGTAAGGTGTGGTTGGCTCAAACCAGTGTTTTTGTTAGGGAGCATGATAAAGTGCAAGGTCAAAGGTACTGAATCCTGCTGTGATGAAAGCATTTTCATGGTTAATGCAATTGTAAATTACACTGTAGCCACATGGCAATTCTGTGCTCCTGTACATGGTTTTACTGCAGCTATATGGAAAATAGCAGAGTTTTCCACTCAGGAGACAAACAAATTCAACATAGAAACACATGAAACTGGAAATGGCTAAACAATTCCAGTATTAAAGTTATTCCAATTTTCACAAGATACATGGCCTAGAATGCAAAGCATCAACAACCTTTATCCTAAGTGTTTCATACAACACTTAAAGTAAAGCAATCATGTGTTTTAAAGAATAAACTTAACTAGTCTATGTGTATATATTAACACAAACAACTATAATGTGTGTTCAATGCGCACAATGTGTTTAGTACAATTACAAATTTGAAAATACAAACAGGATCATTGCAATTTAGATGTTTAACTATTAAACTCACTGCTATGAGACTGCTAGTCCACTAGCCAGTGAGGTTAATAGCTGAAGGCCTTGCATGAACACTGCGGTTAACTCACTAAGAGTTTTACCTGCAAATGAGCGCTGATCTTTACTCTTAGAAAGTGATTTCCTAGTTTTCTGAAAATAAGGTGGAAGTCGACCTTACCCAGTGACCAGCATCTCTCCTCTGAGTGGCCTATTTTCCTACAAGAACTGCAAAACCTGTTCTCTTTGCCATAGGATTGAATGCTATGTTCTCCTGGAGTTTGAGGATTTTCATGACTCTCTAATGCTTGTACACCATGCGTGCTGGTACATGACTCTGCGCTATTACGGTACTGCATCACCTTAAGAACTGAAATAGGCACACTTTCTTGAGTTGCACATGCATTTTCTGAACTAAACGTTTCAGATTCATTAGAGCAAGTCAGCTCATCTAAGAAGTGAACATGCTTTTTAGTCCCATCGCTGTTAAGCGTTTTGGGAGACATTAACTTTTTAGCATTTACAGCCTTGAGATCTGCAATGGTCTCCTTGTGATTTTACACTTTTCAGTCAGGGCTAACTGCTCAGCTAGTAATTTATCTAGCTGTGCTTGAAGATCTTGAATCTTTGCCTCAGACTTTTCTGCTTCTGCATTTTTAGAATGCACTTCTTTACATTTCTCATCTACACTTGATAATAGAAATGGTATCACATTATGTAGCCTTTTAAAACTTATGAAGTTTAAAGCCTCAATTATTTTACCATGTTTTGATTTCTTTTGGTGTTTGCCAATTATGTCCCACCATCGAATCATTTCATCATCTGAACTTTTAATTCCAATATACTCTGTCTTGAGTTTGGACAAGGTAGGCTCAACTTTTTCACTCCATAAAGCAAACAATAAGTCACTGTTATCAGAAATTTTCCCTTCCATCCCCGAGGAGATAATCTGAATATTCTCGGATTGTACAGTAATGGGACTATTGAAGCTATTTAAAACCTTCTAATTTCTGTTTCATGCAATTCATAAACAATGAAAACAGACTTACCAATTCCTTGGTCAAAGGTCAGCTTTAATCCATTCACAAGATCAACTGTGAAAAAATGTCCTCATTCTGATGAATTTCAGAAGATTCACTGCAAGGGATTCGGGTTTCGGCACCATCTGTAAGGGTGGATCCTCTACAGCGGTTCTGACTGCAGGGTTGCGAATGACTAAAAAGCGTTATCAGCAAGATGACAGAAAACTGTACATTTCTCGTCTTTACCACCCACTGCAGCTTATACCAACAGCGGAAATAAGCGCAGTTACAATAACTAAACATGTGGGAGAGCGTGACTATAATGTGACTATATTGTATTGCAATAGGTAACACTTCAAAGTCAATACCAAATCAAAACTAGTTAGCACATCATTTGTAGTTGAAAGAATTTAATGACAAAATCTAGTTATGGTTACACTTAAAATAGTTACAAAATAAATGTATGAGATGATGAAAACTTATACCATTAATCGTACCCAGCATGAATGTTACCTGAGAGAGAGAGCGAGAGAGAGAGAGAGAGAAGGGAGAGAGAGACAAAGAAGAGAAGAGAGCAAAGAAGAGAGAGAGCCAAAGAGAAGGCCCCAAGAAGAGAGCGCCAGAGAAAAAAGAGCCAGAGCAACAGTTACAATCTTCTTTTATCTATTCCTTGACCATGTGACTTAAACCCTAACGTGAGCCATTCAAACTGACCAATCAGACCAAACTTCCCCCACGGTGTTACAGGTGTGACACACATTTGGCCTACAGGCCTTCAGCATTTCTTTGTCTTTAGGAATTCCAAATGGCCCTCCTGGAGAGAGATGGGGGTTGAAACCAGTAAAGCAAATGTCTTTGTTCATTTTACAAAATCAAATATCTTTGATTATTTTCAATTCTTTCAATTGCAATTCATTATGCACATATTACGGTAACATCATTGCTGTTAGTTTTTTCGTTCTGAATGCTGCACATTTATACCAATGTAAGTCAATGGTGGACGGTCAAACTTTAAACTAAAATTTCGGTTTAGGGTCCAATTCTCACTATTAACTAGTTACTTATTAGCATGCATATCACTAGGATGTTGGCTGTTTATTAGTACTTATAAAGCACATATTAATGCCTTATTCTGCATGACCATATTTTACATCCCTTAATCCTACCCAATACCTAAACTTAACAACTACCTTATTAACTATTAAGGACTCCTTATTAACTATTAGGACTCTGCTTCCTGCTTAGCTACTGTTTGGATGCTCTTGCTTACTGCTCCGCGCTTTGCTCTATCACTTCTATATTTTATCTCATAATTTCAACTTCAGCAAATCAGCACAGTGCTCAAACGACAAAGCTTGACTTCAATGATAAAATTAGAAACTCTGGTGACTAGATTACTACAAAAAAGCGGAATATTTCATCTGACCAGCCTCCCACTGCCATCAGATTACATTCCGGAGAAGGGAACACACAGCTGCCTACATTCAAAAGGATAAAAAAATGCCTCTTCTAGTAAATAATCTACTTGCTGCACAAACTGCCACAGACTTTTACAAAGGATTGCAGTTCTTGAAACAAAGTTACTTGCAGAATCACCAAACCAGATGAATCACACAGCAAAGCTTCATCATGAACACCCTCAGCACACAGCCGGTGAGTGAATTTAGTGCTCCTCAACAAGCCAAAATGAGTGCAGAGAAACAAGTAATTGATCAACACACTAATCGATGGCACAAACAGGGAGCAAGACCCAAAGGCACACGAGACATCAGATTGTCACGAGCATCACATATTGCCGCAGTAGCATGCTCTGCCCCAGACACAAGGATTGCAAACACTAGTTTCCTACCACCAACTATACATCCTGAAAACAGATTTGAAGTATTAATGAATGTGGGTGAGGAATCCCCAAACGTGATGAATGTGATCAAACACAGATTGAATCAGCCCGCAGCTAACACTGATGCTAACAGGCACTCAAGGTCGAGCAGACAGCGGCACTCAGCTCAGAGCGCACCCGAGCCCAGGACTCTAATAGTGGGTAACTCCACAGTCAGAAACATTGGCAGCAGGGATACAACTACATGCTGCCTTCCACAAGCAACAGTTTCTTATGTAAACAGGGAACTTGAGAACATTCTGATGAAACATAAGACTGCAAATCGACTTATTCATGTGGGGAAGAACGATATTCAGAGAGAGCTGTCAGAACTCCTTAAGAGGGATTTCAATGAAGTTTTTGAAACACTTAGAAAACTGAAAGTTCAGCTGTTCATCAGTGGGTCACTTCCAGCAAGAGGAACAAATAGTTTCTCACGGTTGCTTGGGCTTAATACATGGCTGCAAAAAATCTGCAACATGAAGGGAGTGAACTTCATCGACAACTTTAATCTCATCTGGAGTCAGAGACAACTGTTTACATCAAATGGCCTCCACCCAAACAAACTTGGTGCAAGAGTGCTAAAGGACAATATTTATTTTTCCCTTCATCATCTTTCATCTGTGTGTGCCAACCCACTCAACCTGGATGGCACACACACACATGTACAGAGTATGGATGACCACAGGACTTCATTTCAGCACCTGAATGGACATGCAGTTGACACACCCCACAAGGACAATGATAGCACCATGCAGCTACAACAACCACTGCTCACGGACACACTCCCAGCTGAGCCCTGCCCACAGAGCTCACCACAGACAGACTGTGACAGATTAGAACTGCTCCAAGATTCAGCATCCAAGGATGACTTTATGGAAAATGGACAGCGAAGCCAGGATAACATATTTCAGCTTCCGATAACACCAGAGCAACAGCCCCCCTCACTAGACATATTATTCCTCTATCCAACATTCCCGCTTCTGAGCTTCTCAGAGAAAATGGAGGAACTGGTATATGCTGGAACCAGACTATCACACTCAATTGCTACGAGCCCCCAGATATCAACCAAAAAGCAGCTCTCAGTGATGTTTATTGGGTCCCCGCTATGATAACAGTAACTTTATCAAATGTTTACAGAACAAGTGGGAACCCAGTGTGCCTGTCTCTTTCTCTATTTCTGTTCTATTACGTGATAGAACGTCTAAGGCCTACTCAGGCTGTATAGCAAACCCATCTAATATGCTGCCTGTTATTTGTCAGACTAAGATTAATGTGGGTGAAAAAATAATACTGTTAAATTAGCACTTTTAAATATCCGTTCACTTAAGAACAAATCACTTCTAGTCAACGACTTAATAACCACAAACAACCTTGATTTTTTGCTTCTAAATGAAACGTGGCTAGAAGAGAGCTGCAGTGCAACAGTCCTCAATGAAACAGCCCCGCCTAACTTTACTTTTATGAGTGTCTGCAGAGCTGTTAGGAGAGGCGGAGGTGTTGCTGCTCTTTTTAAAGATGTCTATCAATGTAAGCAAGTAACATTTGGCGATTATTTGTCTCTCGAATATCTGGGTATTGTGTTAAAAGGTGCTCCACGCATCCTGCTTATCATTATTTACAGGCCTCCGAAATACTCTCCAGCCTTTTTTGAGGACTTTACAGAGCTGTTATCAACAATTTCCTCAGAGTTTGACTGTTTTGCTATTGCTGGGGATTTTAACATTCACACAGACAATGCTGAATCCAGTACAACAAAAGAGCTCATGACTGTTCTTAAAACTTTTGATTTGACACAGCATGTACATAGATCCACACACAATCGTGGACACACTCTAGATTTACTTATCAGTAAGGGTCTAAACATTTCATCGATTGTTATTAAGGAGAGACACTACAGGTGAAAAAAAGAAAAATAAAATAAGATAAAATAAGAAATAAATGTATTACAAGTTTTGTGTAAATGTATGTTTTAATATGGAAAGGACCAGGACCAGGTTTCATTTTTTTGGTTCTATTTGTTGACATATTAGATGAGAAGGCTTTTACAGAGGGGATTCTGGATATCTTATTTTGTGCTTTAGTAAATTAGAGAATACTGACAATAGCCTTAAAAATTCAATTTCGCCATTTTTTTTTTTTTTTTTGGAGGAAAAGGACCTATTACTCAGGATAAGAATGATATATCAACAAATCCTTCTGTAAAATCCTTCAGAATATATTTAAGTATAAGACTGGAAAAGTTGGTGCTTGTAGGTGATACTGAAGTGGATATATCGGACTCTGAGTGTAAGAAAAAACTCATTTTGAGATTTTTATTTTTATTTTGTATAATTGCATACATTTCTATTGAAACCCCAACTTACAAACTAAATATATAATCAGTTCATTAATATCAGTAGTGTATAATATTTAAAACACATGGGCATTGATAAATTAAAACATTATTAATAGCAATAGCCTTAAGCTGAAGAGAACTACCTTAACAGTCACAAAACCTGCAAAAAAAAAAAACCTGCAAAAAAAAAAAAAAATAAAATTTATTCCTGTCTCTGTTTGTTTGTTTGTTTGTATGTCCAACTATAACTATTTGAATCTAATTCTAACATTTCTGACTAATTCTAGTTTCGTCGTCTAATCTGTTGTTGTTTACTTTCTTTTTATCAGCTCTTGCTACTTGGTCTTTTCTGTGAACGTTTATGAGCTGATTTCGGCGTTGTCTGCATTTTCTCTCAGGCGGAGAATACACAAGGAAGCGGCAGCGCATATCACGTAGTGAGAAATTCACATCGACCAATCAGATGTGGTTTTCGACTGAAGACCTTCGCGGCTGGTTAGTTCTACAAAGGAAATGGCCATATTTGGATTAGACAGCACTGTGTATGAGACTGAGAGCTTTATAATGATCCCAGACATGATATGTTTCTGTGAATGGAGACGGCATGGGAGCTTGCATTAGAATGCTAACTTTTGATGATTTTGGGTAGAAATTTAAAGGCGTAAGTTGACAAAATATAATGAAATAACCACTTTAATGTGTAATGTTGACATACATTTTATTTTGACATGAAAGCTTGCATGTTAAGGGAGCAAACTGGCCCAAAATCAAAAAAATTGACCACTGCATGAAAAAACTATTTTTTCCCCTGCCGTGTCTCGCCTTAAGGATGTGGCACTGTTTGATCATTTCTGTATTTTCTCTGATATATCAATCTCTCCTGCCATTGAAGCTAAATCTGTCCCTGTCAAAAAGAGATGCTTAAATGAGAATACTAATGTGCTGTTTATGAAGGCTATATCTCTTAACACCAAGCATATCTACAGACAGTTGATTTTCTCCTTGACTCTTTTAACTCAAAAGTTAAGAGTGCAATTGATGATATTGCTCCTCTGAAAGTCATGAAAAAGAGTGGCAAACAAAAAGCACCTTGGAGAAACTCAACAGCTGTGCAAATAAAGAAAAGACAATGCAGGAAAGCTGAGCGCATGTGGCGGAAGACAAAACTTGTAGTCCATTATAACATCTATAAAGACAGTCTTCATGCTTTCAGTGTGGAACTAGGCAAAGCTAGACAGACCTTCTTCTCAAATATTATAAACAGAAACATAAACAACACACTTTTTGCTATTGTAGAGAGACTAACAAACCCCCCCGAGTCACATTCCCAGTGAAATGCTCTCAGACAGCAAATGCAGAGAGTTTGCTTCCTTCTTCTCCGAGAAAATCAATAATATCAGAAAGGCGATCAGCACATCCTTGAGTTGCTCTGGGGTCGGACAGATCAGACCACAACCTCAGAAAGTTACTATGTCTGATTTCGAAGAAATTGATGGTACAATTTTAGAAGAAACGGTACAGCACCTTAAAACATCAACCAGATCTCCTAGAAGTGGTAAACTCCTCACTTCTTTCTTGGACTTTCCCAAACTGCCTGAAAACCGCAGTAGTTAAGCCCCTTATGAAAAAGAGAAATCTGGATAACTCCATATTGAGCAACTACAGACCGATCTCAAATCTCCCCTTCATAGGCAAGATCATTGAAACAGTTGTTTTCAGTCAGCTGAACAAATTCTTAAGCTCAAACGGATACTTTGACAATTTTCAATCTGGTTTCCGACTGCATCACAGCACAGAGACAGAGCTCATAAAGATAAATAAATGATATTCGCTTAAATACTGATACAGGCAAAACATCAATTCTGGTACTACTCGACCTCAGTGCTGCATTCAACACTGTTGACCACAACATACTTCTTGACAGGCTGGAAAACTGGCTTGGGCTTTCTGGGATGGTCCTCAAATGGTTCAGGTCATACTTAGAAGGGAGAGGTTATTATGTGAGTGTAGGTGACCATAATTCAAGATTCAAGATTCAAGATTCAAGAGTTTTATTTGTCACATACACAGTTATATACAGAATATACAACCGGCAGTGAAATGTAAACAGGTCCGCTCCATGGACAGTGCAAATTCACAGTTAAAAACACAAGGAAGAAATTATAACAGAAATAGGATATAAAAAAAGTACTATCTATATATATATATATATATATATATATATATATATATATATATATATATATATATATATATATATATATATATATATATATACACTCACCTAAAGGATTATTAGGAACACCATACTAATACTGTGTTTGACCCTCTTTCGCTTTCAGAACTGCCTTAATTCTACGTGGCATTGATTCAACAAGGTGCTGAAAGCATTCTTTAGAAATGTTGGCCTATATTGATAGGATAGCATCTTGCAGTTGATGGAGATTTGTGGGATGCACATCCAGGGCTCGAAGCTCCCGTTCCACCACATCCCAAAGATGCTCTATTGGGTTGAGATCTGGTGACTGTGGGGGCCATTTTAGTACAGTGAACTCATTGTCATGTTCAAGAAACCAATTTGAAATGATTCGAGCTTTGTGACATGGTGCATTATCCTGCTGGAAGTAGCCATCAGAGAATGGGTACATGGTGGTCATAAAGGGATGGACATGGTCAGAAACAATGCTCAGGTAGGCCGTGACATTTAAACGATGCCCAATTGGCACTAATGGGCCTAAAGTGTGCCAAGAAAACATCCCCCACACCATTACACCACCACCACCAGCCTGCACAGTGGTAACAAAGCATGATGGATCCATGTTCTCATTCTGTTTACGCCAAATTCTGACTCTACCATCTGAATGTCTCAACAGAAATCGAGACTCATCAGACCAGGCAAAATTTTTCCAGTCTTCAACTGTCTAATTTTGGTGAGCTTGTGCAAATTGTAGCCTCTTTTTCCTATTTGTAGTGGAGATGAGTGGTACCCGGTGGGGTCTTCTGCTGTTGTAGCCCATCCGCTTCAAGGTTGTGCGTGTTGTGGCTTCACAAATGCTTTGCTGCATACCTCGGTTGTAACGAGTGGTTATTTCAGTCAAAGTTGCTCTTCTATCAGCTTGAATCAGTCGGCCCATTCTCCTCTGACCTCTAGCATCAACAAGGCATTTTCGCCCACAGGACTGCCGCATACTGGATGTTTTCCTTTTCACACCATTCTTTGTAAACCCTAGAAATGGTTGTGCGTGAAAATCCCAGTAACTGAGCAGATTGTGAAATACTCAGACCGGCCCGTCTGGCACCAACAACCATGCCACGCTCAAAATTGCTTAAATCACCTTTCTTTCCCATTCTGACATTCAGTTTGGAGTTCAGGAGATTGTCTTGACCAGGACCACACCCCTAAATGCATTGAAGCAACTGCCATGTGATTGGTTGATTAGATAATTGCATTAATGAGAAACTGAACAGGTGTTCCTAATAATCCTTTAGGTGAGTGTATGTCTATATCTGTAGAATTATAAATAATCAAGTCAAGAGAAAAAAAAAAGGGTAACAAATAAGGATAAAGTGGAATAAAATAATTGAAGTAGACTTTGCAGTGAGTAAACTGTAGACTTATAAATATGTGGTTAACAAATGTATAAGAGTATAATGTGCAAACAGGTTTATGACAGGTTGTTACACAGTAACAACGAGAACAGAAAGTGCAGTGCAATGTCAGTGTATCGATGTTTATCCTGACGTGAAGTCACGTGATGTTAAGTTCAGGAGTCTGATGGCCTGGGGAAGAAGCTCCTCCTGAGTCTCTCAGTTTTGGCCATCAGGCTTGAAGCGCTTACCAGATGGTAGCAGCGTGAAATGAGGGTTTGCAGGGTGATTAGAGTCCTTGATGATCTTGGTAGCTCTACCTTTGCAGCGTTTGGTGTAGGCGTCCTGCAGAGACGGGAGAGCTGACCCTGAGATACGCTCGGATAAGCGCTTTACTCTTTGCAGGGCTTTGCGGTCATGACTGGTGCTGTTCCCATACCACGCTGTGATGCACTGAGTTAAAACACTTTCTATCGCCCCTAAATAGAAAGTTTTCAGGATAGCTGGTGAAACCCTGAATTTCCTCAGCTGGCGCAGGTGGTACAGTCTTTGCCTGGCTTTTTCACCTGTGTCTGAATGTGAGCAGTCCAGGTCAGGTCCTCGGAGATGTCTACTCCCAGGTACTTGAAGCTGCTCACTCTCTCTACTGGTGACCCGCTGATCATGAGGGGGGAGTATGTCTGTTGCTGTCTCTTCCTGAAGTCCACAATCATTTCTTTGGTCTTGCCAACATTCAGAGAGAGACAGTTGTCCTGGCACCATGATGTTAGATGCTCCACCTCGTCCAAGTATGCCGTCTCATTGTTGTTGGAAATGAGGCCCAGGACAACAGTATCATCAGCAAATTTGATGATAGAGGTGGAGCTGTGTGTGGACAAACAGTCATGCGTGTAGAGAGAGTAGAGCAGGGGGCTCAGGACACAGCCCTGTGGAGCTCCCACACTCAGGGTGATGGAGGTGGAGGTGGACTGGCCTATTCTCACCACCTGAGGCCTGCCAGTGAGGAAGTCCTCAATCCAGTGGCAGAGAGAAGGATTCAGGCCGAGATCCAGGAGTTTGGAGGTTAGCTTGGTGGGAACTATGGTGTTAAAGGCTGAGCTATAGTCAATAAATAGCAGTCTTACGTAGTTCCCACTTTTGCTGTCGATGTGAGTGAGGAGGAGTGGAGGACATGAGAGATGGCATCTTCAGTCGATCTATTGGGACGATAGGCAAACTGAAGAGGGTCCAAAGTGTCAGGAATGAAGGCGCAAATGGTGTTTTTAATGAGTCTCTCAAAGACCTTCATGACTATAGACGTGAGAGCCACTGGACGATAGTCATTTAGGCAAGAGGGTTTACTGTTCTTAGGGACAGGGATGATGGTGGATTTTTGAAGGAGGTGGGGACCACAGATGTAGCGAGGGACTCATTAAAGATAGATGTAAACAACCCGGTGAGCTGATCAGCACAGGACCGCAGAACACGACCTGAAATACCATCCGGCCCGGCAGCTTTCCTGACGTCCACACGCTTGAGTGTTCTCCGAACTTCATCCTCCGAGACAGAGATCACGTGATTGTTGCTGCTCTGAGTAATTTCCTCTAACGCGCCACTTGGCGGAGTCGCGTTGCTGCGGTTACAGTCAAAGCGAGCATAGAAAGAGTTTAACTCGTTCACGAGCAACGGATCAACGCTTGCCTCTGCAGAGGATTTAGATCCAAATTCTGAGTGGACATCCATGACATGCGGAGTTCCACAAGGGTCAATTCTTACACCACTCCTATTCAACCTGTATATGCTGCCACTGAGCCAAAAAATGAAAAATAACAAAATCGCTTACCACAGCTATGCTGACGACACCCAGATCTACTTATCACTATCACCTAATGACTATAGCCCCATTGACTCCCTGTGCAAATGCATTGATGAAGTTAACAACTGGATGTGCCAAGACTATCATCAGTTAAACAAAGACAAAACTGAAATCACTACATTTGGAAACAAAGACGAAATTCTCAAGGTGAACGCATATCTTGAGGCTAAAGGTCTAAAACCAAAAAAAATCAAGTCAGGAATCTTGGTGTGATTTTGGAGTCAGACTTTCAGTAGTCATGTCAAAGCAATGACTAAATCAGCATACTATCATCTGAAAAATATCGCAATAATTAGATGCTTTGTTTCCAGGCAAGACTTAGAGAAACTCGTTCATGCTTTCATCACCAGTAGGGTGGACTATTGCAATGGTCTTCTCACCGGCCTTCCCAAAAAGACCATTAGACAGCTGCAGCACATACAGAATGCTGCTGCCAGGATTTTGAGCGGAACCAGAAAATATGAACACCAGTCCTCAGGTCTTTAACACTGGCTTCCAGTTACATTTAGGATTGATTTTAAAGTACTATCACTTGTTTATAAATCACTCAATGACCTAGGACCTCAATACATTGCTGATTAAATACAAACCAAACAGATCACTCAGATCATTTACTATTATCACTCAGATTAGCTATTATGCCAGCCGCAGTTGGAACCAGCTTCTGAACAGATCAGATGTGCTCCAACAGTAGTCACATTCAAATCCAGACTCAAAACACATCTGTTTAGCTGTGCATTTACTGAATGAGCACTGTGCCACTGTACGTCCGACTGATTGCACCTTATCTTATCTATGCATCATCTTTTTATAACCGTTTTATTTTACCTTTGTTTGTATCTTTGGTAATTGTTATTTTATCTATATATCATCATTTTATTATTTTTAATTCTCTCTACAGCTGTATATTTCTATTTCTTATGCATCTGCTGATTATTATTTTTGGTTAGGGCTGTCTGACTGGAAAGAGATTGGAAAAGCTTTCCTGTAGCTCAAACAATAAGAGTGTGGCACTAGCAACGTCAAGGTCATGGGTTCGATTCCCATGGAAAGCAAGACTGACAAAAAATTTAAAAATTTGTACCTGTGTACCTTAAATACAATGTAAGTCACTTTGGATAAAAGCGTCTGCCAAATTCATAAATGTAAATGAAAAGGAGAGCAGTGTGCTTCGCTTCATTCTGCTTGTAGTAGCAGACAGTTCAAAGAAGCGGACTCAAGAAAAGGGAGGCCCTGTGGGGCAAAGGTAACATCCCCTACAGGAGCCCATCTTGGACCGACTTGTAAGGTCCAGGAGACATTGCGAACCTGCTCCATCTCTTCCATCTCAGATAGGGGTACCCGAATTTAAAGAATCAGGCAGATAGGGATCTATTTATCACCATTTTATTTTTATTTTTTAAATTCTCTTTACAACTGTTTTAATTATCCTTGTTTTTATGTTTAATTCTTACACATGGTATTCTTATTTGTTATGCATATGTTATCACTATTTTAATTCATTTCTATGTAAAGCACTTTGAATTGCCATTGTGTATGAAATACACTTGTGTATATAAATAAACTTGCCTTGCCTTGACCAACATTTCTTGTAAAGTCTGATGTAAGAAATGTCATAATATATATATATATATATATATATATATATATATATATATATATATATATATATATATATATATATATATATATATATATATATATATTTTTTATTTATTTATTTTTTTATTTTTATAAAACAATTTATTAAACTTGTAGACGAGAACAACGAGTGATTTGTGCACTTGTGCAACTGTTTTAGAGGACTTATGTGCACTTCGGAGGTTCATCATAAACCACAGTGTCATAACCGCTAGTTTTATTACTCATTTTGGTAAATAAAACCAGAGATATTTACCTTGTTAAATCCTACAGGAGACATTCACTTTGATAAGTAAAACTCTCATTTGCCACCAGGCCTTTTGAGGGACTTCAATGAGAATATGAATGTACAGTGCTCGTCTTTTTGACTCCCTGTTCGTGCTGATGCAATCACGGGCCAAATTGCTTAATTTGAAACGGGTTTAATCTTTCCTCTCGCATTACCGTCAGATTCGCCTGATAACGTTTGGTCATTGTCGATTTGGACACGGCCCCGTAAATTAGGTCATACCTTGTTTGCTGCACGTCTCTCTGTCTGGCTGACAAATTGATTTATTTCCTTTTGTTGCTGACGTGGGCTGCCAGATGGCTTGTAACGAACAGTTCACCTGAACTGGGGCTTCTCGTAACCAGAGCGGAATGGTTGAGGCACGTTTATTAGAGTGGGGCCGGACCCTGGACGAGGCCCTTGAACAGATGCATTAGGACTGAATGAAATGTTGATGGAGGTAGAGTTGACTGACAGCCATGGCCCAGTCATGCTGCCTCTCTGGTGAAGTACCAGCACTGTCAAGTGGAAAATGGAACACACACTCGAGAGTGTCTGCTTTTAAGCAACACCACCGGAACGAAACCGGGAGCTTCAGCAGTGCAGGGGCTGTACAGAAATGTGTGCTTGAGTGGTAGTTTTTTTTACAGACTCTATCGCACCTCTCATCTGAAAGATTTGTATATACTAGGGCTTCAGCTTGGAGGTGCATGTCATCCTGGAGAACTCCTCAGTCTTTTTGATGCTCATATTTGGGTTACAGATTGCTTACGTGAGCGATTTTAGAGATAACGTTCTGTGTGGTAATCGTGAAAGTTGTAGTAGAGTTCACACTGCTATAGCTGATATAGATCCATGATTAAATCACTCAGTGGAAAACTTTATTCTGACTTGTCAGTCGCAACATTCTGTGGTCAAATATTTCTGTGTAATGACCTCTTAAAGGGATAGTTCACCCCCAAAAAATGACAATTCTGTCATCATGTACTCACCCTTAAGTTGTTCCAAACCTGTATGGTTTGGACACAACATCAACTGTTTGGTTACAGACATTGTTCAAAATATCTTCTTTTGTGTTCAGCGGAAATTCATACAGGTTGGAATAACATGAAGGTGAGTAAATGATTTGACCATTCTGTAACTTGTTTCCTATGTTCTATAGCAGAGGCAGTGTGATGCTTTGGGCAATGTTCTGCTGGGAAACCTTGAGTCCTGCCATCCATGTGGATGTTACTTTGACATGTACCACCTACCTAAGCATTGTTGCAGACCATGTACATCCTTTCATGGAAACGGTATTCCCTGGTGGCAGTGGCCATAATGCGCCCTGCCACAAAGCAAAAATGGTTCAGGAATGGTTTGAGGAGCATAACGAGTTTGAGGTGTTGACTTGGCCTCCAAATTCTCCAGATCTCAATCCATTCGAGCAGCTATGGGATGTGCTGAACAAACAAGTCCAATCCATGGAGGACCCACCTCACAACTTACAGGACTTCAAGGATCTGCTGCTAACATCTTGGTGCCAGATACCACAGCACACCTTCAGGGGTCTAGTGGAGCCCGTGCCTTGACGGGTCAGGGCTGTTTTGGCAGCAAAAGGGGGACCGACACAATATTAGGTCATAATGTTATGCTTAATCGGTGTATATATTGCAGCCATTATTCCAGTTGAGTTTCACGTGCTGATTTGGTGCTCAGTATTATTATCAATATAATTTTTACTGTATTTTGGATCAAATAAATTGGTGAGCATAACAGACTTCTTCCAATATATATATAGAGTGTTATATTTGACAGTGCTGTTTATAGAACAATGCTGTACATAAAAATCTTGATTTATTGCTTTTGTCGCTACTTCTATATTCTGTCACATGGAAGCATCTGAAGACAACCAAGGCTCCTCTTCAGAATCCTCCAAAATGAGGTCAAAATGTTACCAGAGCAACATTTTGTTATTGGGACGTTTCTTTTAAAAGACTTGGCTGGCATGTGAGCTGCTTATACACCCGGGAGAAAGGTATCTTGGATGTTATATTCTGAACTGACTTTGATATTGGAATTTTTTTTTTTTTTTCTTGAGATTATAGGTTGGCAGGTGTCTTGTGCTTGGTGTCATGCAACTGAAGGTGAACAATCCAGGCACTTCATTAGAGTGTCTCAGGGTCTGATTGTTTTAAAGGTCAGGTAAAGAGGAAAGCCTCACAGGGTTGGTTGATCTCTCGCTTTCTTCCTTTCTGAACTGAGGTGTTGCCATGGAAAAATATTATCCCAGACACTGCTGGGCAAAGGTCAGACCTGAATCACTGACTGCTATCATACCTGAGATGAGCTCTTAAAAAAAACCAAAAAACAACACCTGCAAAGTTGAAGCGTGATATGCTGCTGTACCTCAAATTAGAATTCCACCTATATTGTTGGCAAAATTAAACCTACAAAATGATTCTGCCATAAGCCATATTGGTTTCTACTGAAAGTATCTTTTTCTGTTCTATTTTAATAAGGGAAATATATGGGCAATTTTTTATTTGTTTCTGTTAAAATAAAATCTTCAGAATGTGTGTGTGTGTGTGTGTTTATGTGATTTATGAGGATACAAATTTGTATAATGACATGGGTATTACACTGGTATTACAACGTAAACGTGGTTTATGAGGACATTTCCTGTAAAAATGTAGAATGTTTCCTGTGATGGGTAGGTTTAGGGGTAGGGGTAGTGTAAGGATAGAATATACAGTTTGTAATGGTATAAAAACCATTACGTCTATGGAATGTCCTCATAATGTAGTTGCATCAACATCTGTGTGTGTGTGTGTGTGTGTGTGTGTGTGTGTGTGTGTGTGTGTGTGTGTGTGTGTGTGTGTGTGTGTGTAAATATATTCACATTAAAAATGTTCTCTTCTAAATATATTTTTATGTCCATAAATAGTATGAGCAAAAATGTTGCTGTAATATGTCTCTTATAAAAAGTATTCTAAATAAAATAAACTTAAATATTTAGAAGTGGTTTTTTTAATTATTATTTTTTTTTTTAAGGAAACCTAATTTGGCTAAGATGTATTAATACTTAGAGGGTATATATATATATATATTTTTTTTTACATTTTCTTATATTAAAATAATTGGAAATATATGGATAACTGTGTCTATAAAATAAAATAAAATATGTTGACATAATATTTTTAGTTTTCAGTGATGCATAACAGTGGTCAGCAACAGGCAGGCAAAATTAGCCCACCAGCAATAATATCTGGCCTATGTCCGCAGCCAGATTATTCTGATAGCGGCTGGTTCTGAAATAGATCTGTCATGATAGTGTAACGGAGGCCAGCTAGTGAGAGCTGTGCAGGTAAATCTCACTCCCCTGATGTCAAGAGCCGCCCTAGTGACTGACACTAAAGGTTGCAGCCTTTAGCCTCCTTGTTAGAGCATCTGACTCCCATGCGGAAAAGACCTGGATTCAAGTACCGCTTGGAGCTGATGGTGCGAACTACTAGTTACAACAGACACTGTGTGCCACAGGCAATTCTAGTTAGCTTCTCTATGTGCTTCGAAAGAGAGGGGTGAATGGTGGGCAGTTGTTTACACAGTTCACATTTAACCACATTAGTTAACATGAACTAATGATGAACTGCACTTCTACAGCATTTATTAATCTTTGTTAATGTTAATGTAATTTTAACATTGACTTATTAAAATCAAAAGTTGCATTTGTTAACATTAGTTAATGCACTGTGAAGTAACATGAACAAACCATGAACAGCTGGATTTTTATTAACTAACATTAAGAAAAATGAACAAACACGGTAACAGATGTATTGCTCATGGTTAGTTCATGTTAGTTAATACATTAACTAATGTTAACAAATGAGACCTTATTGTAAAGTGTTACCATATTTTCTTTCTACATACATTATTATTATTATTAGTAGTAGTAGTAGTATTTAATGGATGAGAATATATGGATAAAGAACCCCATTTTATTGTGTATTTTCTTCAGGCCAAGAATATTCAAGCTTCAAGTTTTTCTTCTGTGTTGTACATGATTATCCTCAATGTGACCTTCTGTTCCTCATCCTCTACTTTTTGAAGATAAGACCAGCTTGCTTTTTTTCCTGGTTCTTGTTTCAAAGGTGTTAAATAGCCTGGCTGATGTGATTTGGCCTGTGGCACGTGCGTTTGCCCCGAGACACGCTGGTTGGTGCAGTGCAGAGGACCAGCCGTCAGTTACGCACAACTTTAAACCCGTTTCCCAGGCAACCAACATGCCTGCAAATCGACGGCAACTTCCCTCGACAAGTCCCTTTGTTAGTGCAGTCACGATTGTAGAGAGAAGGGGCTGAGGAGGACAAAAAAACAAAAACAAAAAATGTGAAACATTAACATGGGATGCGATTCATAGGTGAGGTCTCACACACGACGGCTGCACTGGCGACAGATGAGTCATCAGAGAGTGTTACAACTGAAACTCTGTTAAGGCATTTTCAATGGCGACTTTTGACAGCCAGTCACAGCACTGGATCTTCACACATCTCTGTTGGGGATTAACAGTTTATGACCCAAGACCAGTAGTGAAAAATGAAGTCCAAGAGTCAGGAGTGCGATTAATTAAAGAAAAATTTACTGAAGAGTAGTTTGTAGTTTCATCAGCAGAAGCCAGCTTCAAGTCTCACAAGGAGTTCATAGGCCGCGCTCCCTCTCTACCAGTCTTGTCGTACCATACGTACAATTGTCCCAACAGTTATACTGTTTTCAAGGTCTATCCACGTCATTAATGCAAGGTGGATGATTCTGATTGGCTCACAGAAAATGAACAGTCATGGTAAATTTCTACACATTGTCAGTTAATCAGATGCACGTGTCCATCACTTGTTGACACTTTCCCCCCGGAATTAGGCACATAGTGACCTTCCAGATCTGGAGCAGGCGCCAGCTTGCCCAGAACAACAAGTCCACCCCATCTTAGGATGCACATTGTATACCTTCTCAACACTGATCTGTAACGCATAATATTGCGCACATACACAGATACACAGTCTCTCCAAGAGTTGATTGAGCTGAAAGTTTCCAAAAACATACTGATAACATGTGCTTTCTCTCAGTGAGAGGTACAGACATTAGTACAGGCAATATTCATCTTGATTCTTTAGTGTTTCAGTAAAAGGAAATATAAAATGAATAAAATATAATAAAAATGAAAGACAATCCATATTTCATATCTGGAAGCTGGGCTAAGTGAGCAAGCACTGTTACTGCACTCCTGGCATGTTAGGGGTGTGTGATACCTCCAAAATCCAAACACACGACAACATGTTGCTATCAAGTGTTTAGCGACATATCACACATCCCTAGGTCAGACCCTCAGTCACCACTCAGAGACCAAATACAACATTTAGAAAACAAGAAATAATCAGTGGTTCTCTTGATTAAATAATATCATAACTGGAAAGAATCATTAAAAATCATTATAATAATATAGGGGGATAAATATTAAGGTTTTGATTATATATATATTCAGGTATATTGAAGTGGCAGTGGATTTCAGAATCTCTTTTTAGCTCGTACATCTGTAAAGCTCCAAAAGGGGCACAAAAGCACCATAAACATAGTCCATATGATGTGTGCACTGTTGTTCAAGTGTTCTGAAGTCATAAAATAGATTTGAGTGATGAACTAATAGACTTCAAGTGAGCTATTACCTCAATAACGGCTGTGACCAGTTTATTCAATAATTTTTTTGTTGAAATCGACAACCGAATCAGTCTAATTCATGAACAAATTGGTCTTTTCAGTCTGTTAATTTCAGAGAACCAGTTGATCTGGTTTACAAAACGGCCTCATTCATGAATTGGATCGATGTTTCCACTGACTCAAGTGTTTAAATGCACTGTAAAGGCGACCTATTATGCTCTTTTGATTTTGTTTTTGGGGTCTATTAGAATAGGTTTTCTAGCTTGAATGTACAAAAAACACATTATTATTCACATATTTATATGTTGCAGCACCTCTCTTCCCAGTCTGTCAGTAACGCTCTGGGGTGCGTTTCCCTTACAACGACGTAACTCGCTGCTTAACTACCATAGTACATTGCATCGCTGAAGAAATCAACTAGCTAGTCACGACTGTTTCCTGAAACCGTATTGTCGAAAATCTGTTGTTCAACCACGTAGGTTAATGATGTCATACAGGTGGTGGAGTAATAACTGGGGTAAAACTTTACAATATGGGTGCACTAATATGCATTAATTCATGCTTAACTAATGCACAGATAATCATGAGTTAATGTATGACTCATGAAGAACTAAACCATTTATTAATGATTACTGTATCAGCAACTAATGAACATTCTACATGAATAATAAAGTAATATATTAATTGCTATTAATTAAATATGTATTAATTCCCTAATAACATATTATATTAACTAATAGTGTAAATCGATGTGTTAATTATCACAGTGGGTCAAAGCCATCATTATCATTATTTTATGACTTTACATGTTGAGGCACATGACTATTAACTAATTCAAAATGAATTCAAAAAGCCATAACCACAATGACATATTACTTAACAATTAGTTAATAGTCATGTGCCTCAACAAGTTAAGTCATAACATAATGATACCTTTGCAAATCATTAGCTAATGATTAATTAAAGCAGACAACTGGAAGTTGAAATGCATAGCTTCAACCCATTGTGGTAATTAACACGTTAATTTACATTATTAGTTCATATAATATGTTATTAAGGAATTAATACATTATGACACATTTAATTAATAGTAATTCATATATTAATCTATTAATCATGTAGAATGTTCATTAGTTGCTGATGCAGTAATCATTAATAAATGGTTTAGTTCTTCATGAGTCATACATTAACTCATGATTATCTGTGCATTAGTTAAGCATGAATTAATGCGTATTGTAAAGTGTTACCATAACTGCTTTTAATGCTTTTAAATGCTTTTAATTAATCATTTTGAGATCGAATTCATGCTAGATTTGTTGCTATAAATTATGGACATGGCACTTGAGGACTAATTCTTATTTTTCTCAGTTATTTTGCTTTATTTCCAGATTCAATCATAAGCTCGTTCTTACGTACTAGAGCACGTCTGCACATGTGCACTCTTCAAAAAAGGTGCTTTAAATCTCTTGACAAACTTATGACATAAATGGCATTTGTATGTATTCAAAATAAAAGATATAGATTGTATTAAATGTCAGCTTGCTTATTTTGCTCAAGATAAGGATTAATTAAGTCCACATGTCAAACTATGCTTCTAACCACAGGTCAAGAGCTGTCGTTGCAACCACACAAGTTTGCGAATGCTCGTTGGAACTATGGTTTCAGGAAACACCGACTGGTTGAACTATGTTGATAACGACGGGACTTGCGACCATAGTTGGCTAACGATGCTTTTGGGAAACACACCCCTGTTTAGTTTTGTGTCTCTATGAAGCCCTGCCTTCTGAAAAGCGCAATGTGATTGGTAGACTGGACCAGTGTGTTGTGATTAGCCAACTTCTTTGAACGTTTCGAAAATGTCACATCCCTGATCCTGTAAGTTTCAATACACTACTAACGCAACTCAACCAGGCCTCTGTTTTTTTTTTTTTTTTTTTGTGCATGTATTGTGCGGGATTTATTTAAATTTTATTGTGGGATAGGATAATTGGATTGGGATATTGTGATGTGTATGTTTCTGGAAGAAAACTACAATCAAGGTGTTTCAGGGAGTTCAGAAAAGGTGCTTATTTATATAAAGAATGTGAAGCTGCATCACGCTGCGTTGCATGCTGGGGTAGTGATGCAATTTTGAGAGGCTCGCCCTCTACTTTTACTATAACTAATATGAATACCTGCTTTACCTTTTATTTTGTTTTTGACTTGAAGTCAAATAATAACATTCTTTATGGTATCGTTTGCAGGGAAGAGAAGCCATTTTATCGCATTGCATGATCATTTAATGTTTACACTGAAGTTTTGTAGAATTTCATTCACAATTCTGATCTGGTTACCATGAAAATAGTGTCACGTGCTGGATGTCCGCTGTTGCTTCAGCCATCATTAGAATACACATATTCTTGACAGACATCAATCCAATTCTTTGTTGGAAATGTGTAAATCTAACTGAAGTTTTATTGTTGTCATTGTAAATATTCACTTTCCCATATGGCCAGGGAGGAGAATCAGAGAGGGTCACATTCAGCAGGCAGACACGGACACATTGTATTTTTTTTTGTATTTATTTCAACAAATAACAACTAAAATCAGCTTGTGAACAGTTTTGAAGTGGCTGTGTGCAAGTTCTGCTAATTCACAAGCCGAGAGAGTCATACTCGCAAATGTAATTGTAATGTAATTCTAATTGTAATGTGTTACATATAATATAATTATTAAACCAGACAAAATACAAAACTTTCAAAAACACTCAGCAATGTAATTGCCCTGTTTAATCAGTGACATTATTACTAGATTTGCTATTCAGCGTCTTCTCATCACTAATCTGCAGCCTTGGGGTTTATACACATAAAAAAGGCAAAAAAAAAACCTTTATAAACTGTCCAGTTTTCTCCCTGAATGATGATGTGTTACTATGGCAATTCTCGATGCAGCATGAATGACTTACAATGGCAACATTTTTCACAATCCACAGCATGATCCACCCAACATGGCGTATAAACAAAGCAGTTACCTAGAACTCAACACGGCATGATGCCAGCTTCACATTATACACAAGTAAGTTGGAAAAGTAAAAAGCATAATAGAAACCCTTTAATGTTTTATTTCAGTTGAACTGAAACAGAAATTTGTCTTTTGTTATGTCACATAAATGCTTTAGGCTGACTTAAGCTATCTATTCTTATATCAGACTAACAGCTTGGACAGAAAGATTGAGATTGTATCTTATTTCTAACTGCGCAGTTGAACTTAGTCACCACAAAATCACTTGATGACTTAATTATTAAATATTATTATTTTTTAATTTTTTTATGGAATACTCTGGTGTTAATTGTAAATGATTTATGTGTACATCATTATTTATTTAATTAATGTGCCTTAATAATCTTTAAAGCTGCAGTCCGTAACTTTTTGCGCTCTAGCGGTTAATAAACAGAACTGCATGCGTTTTGCGGCCGGAGCTACTTCTCTCTGTTTATGTCTATGGCGAGTCACGCAGGGACTGTGCTCCTCCGCTGCAGTTCCTAACAGACCGGTCTGAAATAGTCCTGGTATAAACACTTATTATAAGTGTACCATAATGATTCAGTGTAAGACAAAAACACGGTTTGGAAAATGGAGTCATGTTGTACATTATCATTATATAATTTTTGTAAATCTTGAACACAAAAAAAAAAGTCACGGACAGCAGCTTTAATCAAGATCTTTAGTCAAAAGCAACATCACTCACACGAGATCGCAGCAATTAGCAAACAATTCACTCAATTCTCACTGAAAATTGATAACTGTTTCACTCAAAAGACAGTCACAATTATTTTTCATGCCGACCTTAAAGGGTTAGTTCACCCAAAAATGAAAATTCTGTCATTAATTACTTACCCCCATGTCGTTCGACACCCGTAAGAACTTTGTTCATCTTCGGAACACAACTGAAGATATTTTTTTAAATCCAATGGCTCAGGAAGGCCTCCATTGGCAGCAATGTCATTTCCTCTCTCAAGACCCATAAAAGGTACTAAAGACGTCGTTACAAAGTCCATCTCACTGCAGTGGTTCTACAATCATTTTATGAAGCGTCGAGAATAGTTTTTGTGCGCAAAAAAACAACAACTAAATAACGACTTATATAGTGATGGGCCGATTTCAAAACACGGCTTCCTGAAGCGTCGGAGCATTATGAATCAGCGAATCGATTCAGCAGTTCGGAGCACCAAAGTCACATGATTTCAGCAGTTTGGCTGATTCATAATGCTCAAGCTTCAGGAAGCAGTGTTTTGAAATCGGCCAGCTCTATATAGCAGCCGAGCCATTTTCAAAAAATATATTTTCCAGCAGCACCTGACCAATAAAGAATAGCACTTATCACTCTATTCGTTTTCTGTTTGTCTATATATATATATATATATATATATATATATATATAAAAAATAAATGTTCTGTCCTATGTGTTCTGTGCTAGATTAACTGAGACTTGTTATAGCACTTGCATATTGTTGCCCTTGACTGTTTTTAGTTGCTTCTATTGCTCTCATTTGTAAGTTGCTTTGGATAAAAGCGTCTGCTAAATGACTAAATGTAAATGTATATAAGTCGTTATTTTGCTTTTTTTTGTTTTGTTTTTTGCGCCAAAAATATTCTCGTCGCTTCATAAAATGATTGTAGAACCACTGTAATGAGATGGATTTTTTTAACAACGTCTTTAGTACCTTTTATGGGTCTTGAGAGAGGAAATGACATTGCTGTCAATGGAGGGCTTTCTGAGCCATCAGATTTCAACAAAAATATCTTCATTTGTGTTCTGAAGATGAACGGAGGTCTTACGGGTCTGGAATGGCATGAGGGTAAGTAATTAATGACATAATTTTTATTTTTGGGTGAACTAACCCTTTAATGGTGCTTGCTGGAGGAGAAGCTTGTCAGTGGATGATGGCCGCACATAAATTACATTTGATATATTCTGTACTGGGAATATTGCTTTTCTGGTACATAGTTTGCACTTTTCCAATTTTGTTACTCAGTTTGGATAAATTATTTGCTGAATGACTAAATGTACTAACTACACAACACTTGGTATATTCATGGACTTTTGTTTGACAAGTATTATGAAATGGTGCTGTATGGAAAACAGAAGATTGTTAAAAAAATGTCCTATTGTGTTAGAAACAAACAAACAAAAAACAGTGAGAGTGAGTTAATAATGATAGAATTAGCATTTTACCACTGCTTTATTCCAATTAATCCCTTGGTTTCTTAAAATAATGTCAGACAAACAGTGTCCCCCTCCCCACTTTACAGTGGTGCGGCCCAAGAGGGTGCAAGCTTTGCCCTGTTACTGTAGTGTTGCTTTGTGCAGTAAGCGCTGACTCACTCTTTGCTTGTTCAGTGGGAGGCTTTCGGTTCTGTGTGGGGGAAGGCCAGAGATCGGGTCTCCAAGGGGGGAGGCGGATGATGTGGTCTTACGCAATCAAACGCCGCCTCTCACTCCTAACCAGCTTTAGTGAACATTATCAACATCATCCACAGATAGCTGGAGGGCAAGTGTTGTTTCCAGGCTTATGCTATCTGGGTGGGCTTGTACAAACACAATATTAATATCTAATACCCACAGTGTGTACCTCCACTTTTCTGTATCTTGTAGCAAGTTTTTCAGTTTAATATTCCAGAAGTTCTGAAACTCACAAATCACAAGATGGGTCATGGATTTGCGTGCATGAAGAATACAGCATGATTTCCAATTCAGGCTCATTGGAAAAACCCACCTGTGGTAACAGTTTTGCAAAGTATTATGTTGCTTCTTGCACAGTTTGTGATGCTTTTAAAGTGAAATGTCCAGTGAGTAATGCTAAAAGCACAGTCAGTTTTATCTAAAACAGATGAATGTGAATCTGGAAATTTTTTTATAATGAGCAATAAATAAAAGCAATAACTGTGCCATTTTAGCTTGTTTCTACAAGTCTTTGAGCTCTTTTATCATGACTTTTACGGGGCTTGTAACTGAGTGTTCCACATCGTAAGTGCAATTATGTACGAGATGAGCTACCAGACAAGTTTACCTAACCCTAACTGTACAGAAAAGCCACAAATATGTCTATATCATTGCATTACAACACTTTCAAAGTGAAATATCCAGTGAGTGATGCTTAATTTTTATTTATTTTTTTATCGAAAACAGAACATGAATCTGACAATGTTTTACTACGTTGGTTGTTTTATGTCACAGCAGGTCGGAAATGCTATGTCCGGTGAGTGGCTCTAAAAGGTTAACTTTATTACTTACACTAAACCAGACCCTAATCTTAATTTAGTGTTAACAAAACTCATTTGCTGATGCAACCATGCCATTTTAGCTTGCTTATTTAAAGGGTTAGTTCACCCAAAAATGGCATTTCTGTCATTAATTACTCACCCTTATGGCGTTCCAAACCCGTAAGACCTTCATTCATCTTTGGAACACAAATTAAGATGTTTTTGATGAAATCCGAGAGCTCTCTGACCCCTCCATAGACAGCAATATAATTAACACTTTCAAGGCCCAGAAAGGTAGGAAAGACATCGATAAAATAGTTCATATGACTCCAGTGGTTCAACCTTAATTTTATGAAGTGACAAGAATACTTTTTGTGCACAAAAAATAAACAAAAATAACTTTATTCAACAATTTCTTCACGTCTGTGTCAGTCTTCTACACAGTTTACATTGGCCAGCTCCTGCGTCAGCATCACACGTGTGCGTCATGGTCCTCACATGAACAGCTTCGGCCAATGGTAAGCCAGCGTTCTGCCGTAACTCAGAATTGATTGACTGTATTTACTATGTCAACAGCGTACATACAAAGTGTTTATATATATATATATATATATATATATATATATATATATATATATATATATATATGAAGCGGCAACCTCCCGCGGTCTCTCTTGAAGTCAGCACTGAAGTTAGCCTACTTAAACTGCAATTCATCGACTGGCCACTAGAGACTGGCTCCAAATGGGAGTCATCTTCCCTATGTTAAAATGCCCAACTTTACAACAGAACAAATTATGTTTACAGCCTGGTACAAAAAGTGGTTTTGGTTTATAAATCTAATTTTGCCACTCATGACAAAAGTTCTGCATAATTAAGGGTGTGGCCATTTCAGTGACAGGTGGATTGCCACTATGATTGCGCTAGGGGGGTGTGGTTTCAGCAACCAGGCACCTCAGCTCAATCCACATCCTGCCTCTTTGCCCATTTTCAGTTATCCCGGAGTGACGCGCTAAGATGGCAACGTCCGGGTCCGCCCACTTTAGGCTTCAAAAATGCTCTTCAAAAACCTACGGGTGACGTCACAGACATTACTTCCATATTTGTTTACAGTCTATGATAACATGGTGGGTGTGTGTGAGTGTTGCTTTGTGACTATACTTAAACAATATAGGAATAAGTGCAAATGTTGTCATTGATCAGGTTTGTACAAATGTTTACCTAAAAAGTATAATCTTTATTCTGAACTGCTCTTTGTCTGACTGGCATGGAAAAGTCAATGTCTTCCACTGGTTTTGGATCAATCTAAAACAAAGTCAGTTTGTACATTTACTATTCTGCAAGAATCTACTTTTATCTATAAGAAGTAGGCTAATACAGGGTTATGCATTAGAAAAGACACAGTAGCCAGCATTGAATTGCATATACCTTCTGTTTATTCGTGACAACATGCAGGGCTCAGTTGTTACAGATTCAACCCCTCTTACACTGTTCCACAGCAAGCTGGCTACAAATCTTACCTAACCTATGCACACACATATTGAAATGTATGAAATAAGTAATAAGGGCACATAGCAGTTAGTTTACTTGCATACAGTTAGCAATGTAATTTATTATTTGCATAAATACAGACAGCTGATATGCAAGTGCAGTGTCCACTAATAACCTCCTCTGGCATTTTAGTGATGTTTTTGGCACAGTTTGACTTGCTTCAGATTCACCAAACACAAGGCAAATGTCATCCACATTGTACAAACAGTTAAGTAATTGTAAGCATCTAGACTAGGACATGCTTTTAGCAGATCTCACGTGTAGACATACCATATCAACCAGGTAATTATAGTAATCTGGATAAAATACTTGAGGTAAACGTTTAATGTTCTGTGTGAAAAGTTTGAACTTATTTAAAGAGTACAGTAATTCCACATCATCGTTTATTTTCAGTTTTCGTACATCGCTTAACTGTTCCGTTTGCGCTAGACTCAAAGTAATTTAGCACTTGTTTTAACAGATCTGTGTTTTAAATATGGTGCCACCAGAAATGCTTCAGGACCAGACATGTGCAGTAGCATTCTAACGTATTTATTATTGTTTATGTCCTTGAAATGGTCTATAGGTGTGATTTTTGGAGTTTTGCAAAAATATAGGTTAAGGTAAATTTTTTCAGGTTGGTAATTATGGCTTCAGCTTCCTCTCACCTGAGGAAAGAAACTCGCTTTGCCTCAATCCTCCTAATGTGATTCTAATTTAACTGTAAGCTCTGGAGGAGTTCCTCGTGCACATTAATGGATTTGGCCTGGTTTTTGGGTGGTTAATTATATAATTATAATTGTGCAATCTGCCTTTTTTTACTTTCTTTGTCTTTCCTCCTCCGTCTCTTGTTTCCGGAGTCATTCGGTGGCATAATGCTCTAGGATACGCAGTGATGCAAGACTAGGGAAATCTGCGTTCCCAGACTAAGGTCGGCTTGAAGACGCAAAGCACCTGGGTGATAGGGGAAGGCTCCTGACAGCCCCTGGTGCAGACTTCACACCGGTGTTGCGGTTCATATGTCTCTGTGGTGCAAGGTGACGCCTGAGGTCACTGTTTCCACAAAGGCACTGAGGATGCCACCTCTGGTCTGAAGCAAAAGGAAATGAACTCCAGCCAGTGGGGAGACTCTGCTCTGATTTGCCTTCTCCTGAAGCATTACACCCTCCAGCGTTATGTGCTCTGCCTTTATATAATGCTGGCCCTTAGACGGTTGCACTCGAATAAAATTGACTGACTCTCATGAGGGGATGGAGCACAGAAAGGGCTCTCCCTTTGGTTTGTGTGTGTCACTTGTTTAAAAGAGATTGCAAAATCGTGACTCGTTTTAATCCGAAGGCAGGGAGGGAGTATTTAACTGCTCACTGCTTGCTTTTTTATGTGACTCCAGTGTATTTGGCTCCTTTTCAAAATCTCTCCCATTTTCACTCGCTGTAGATTTAATTTCTTTCAGGGCTAAAGCTGTTCCATTTCCCCATTAAGTTTCCTCTTTGTACGTTCAATTGTCAGCACGTTCAACTTCTTACCTACCTGCGTACTGTGAAATTCATTGCCCCAAGAAATGCAGATTAATTTACAATGAGATTTGTATTTCAAACCATGACAATGAAGGCATTAGCCTTTTAGCTTGGTGCTATTATATAAGCCTATGGCATACTAAACTTACTTAGGCTCCAGTTTATGCTGTTTAAGAGTGAAGGCACTGTGCACGTGTGTAAAATGAATATGCATATGTCTATATTCATAGCCTCTGAGGAAATAATGAGGCTCAAAATGAGAGCAGACAAGTGAGTTAGCGTGTCATTATGTATGTATTTCGACCTACTCGCTCCTTATGAAATTGCAACAGGATGCAACCGTTTACTGAGCTGCTTTCATCAGGACAAATTTACTCATCTTTGAGAGCACTGTCTCATTTCACATGCCTTTTGTCATTGAATCAAAATGGATGCCTGAAGCTAAATGTAAAACCACACTGGTTCCATTCCAACACATTACATTTCAGTAAGCGCTCTTATAAATGGATTAGCTCAATATATACATACACACACCCTAAGATGTATAATTCAGTGTTTCACACTGTCTTAACAGAAGACCCACAGAGTACTGTAAGTTAATGCTAGCATGGTCATTTACAAATTATGTTATTTCATCTTTCATTTTAAAGCTCAAGGTCAGGGATTGACAGATAATTAATTGTACTTTAGAGCCTTTTCTTGTTGATTGTTGCATCATTAGCTACTTTATTTATAACTTTAGGCTATGCTGTACACTTTGAAAACGGGCATTATGTTTATGTTTTTATTATGAGCACCAAGGGGCGTTCATAATGCTATAATATTGCTTATTCTAGTCTGCGCTACTGTTTAAAATATTGTATGCTAGACATGCGCCAGTATATGGTAATACAATATATCACGATAATGAACATGCAATAAAAATACCATGAATAATTATTTATTGCAAATTATTCCGATTTTTAAAATGCATTTTAAGAATACTTTTCCCATCATAACACTGCTGTATGCTGCGTCAATATGCACATTCTGATGTAAACAAGCCCAACAAAGATGAGAAGCACATAGCGGAACGAATGAAGGAGACGCACTGAATGAAAATGCACATTCAATCTCTGACAGCAGATGGCGCTGATGGAAAAGCAGACATGCAGCCGTTAACTCAGTAAAACCCAAATTATACTTTGGCCGTCTGCATGCAGGCCAATTTTTGTGTCCGCGCGGAGTGTGCACGTACAACAGTGCATGTGCGAATGACTTGAGTGCTTGAAAACAAAGTCTACTAGATAGTGAGCATGTGCCAAATGCATCTTTCTATGCTCATGGCCAAAGAGAATACTGTGAAGGCTTGCACGCTCAACTGTGCACGAGACAGAGAGGAACACAGAAAATTAAGTATACCGGGGCTTAACCCTAAAAAACAAAACAGCTGTGCTGACTTTTGACAATTCTGACTTTGGGAGTCATAGTTGCAAGATTACAGGATAAAACTGAAAAGTTTATATCTCGCAATTCTGACTTTATATCTCGCAATTCTGACTTTATATCATGCATAATTGCGAGGTTTAAACTTGCAATTGTGTGAAAATAATCAGAATTGAGAAATAAAAGGTTGCAATTATCTTTTAAATAGTTTTATTCCATGGTGGAAACAAGCTTCCATAGTAAAATATTACCTATTGTTCTTTATAATTATTTTGCATTTAAATCTGTTTGAAACATTTGTTTACTTGATACATTTTTGTGTATTGCTTTTATTATATTTAAATGTTCAGTTTTGCGTCACCCTGAAGGGGTTTATTTAGCAAACAATACTGTCACAGTGTTTTTGGGTTTTGTTCATGTTTCCTGGGGGGTATTCCAGAAAGCAGGTTATGTGACATACCCGGGTATGTTTAAGTGTAAGTTAGCGGATAACCTCAACTTTCGGTTCCAAAAACGGAGGTAACTTTCAGGGTATGTAAGTAACCATGGCAACTCACTCTCTGAACATAACCTGCTCTGGAGCAGCTCATGTTCCAGGGTTAGTTTGCTTAAGAGGTATTCAGATGTGTTTTATATAATTAATATAGTTATTAATATAACCAAATTTGTTTATATAATATACAATATTATGTATCAATTCTAAAGAATTAAAATAAAAATAAATTAAAAACAAGTTTAAATGTTAATGCAATTCAAATATATTTATTAATTATTTTATTGTCATCTCTAATTAGCATCAAACAAACAATATAATCCTTATTTTCAGTGAATAAAGATTACTTATTAAACAAAGACATTAAAAAAATTATTGCATAACCACGAAATAGGTGGCGATGTGCACTAAGTAGGTTATGTAACTCGTTAACATTAAACAAAAGAAGAAGAGGAAGTAGAATGGCGCGCTCTTTCTTAGCGTCTGTTTCCATGGTGAATCATCGATTCGTCGCTCTGTTGAGAATGTCTTGTGTGTTCATGGTTAACATACTCTGGGTTGTCTGAACTTACTCCCGGACTCGTTTTTGGAACCAGCATACCATGAGTAAGCAAGGTTTGGGTTAATCAACCGAGAGTTCAAGGTATATGTTATGGTAAGTTAACCTCGCTTTCTGGAATACCCCCCTGGTTTTGCCACTTTCACTGCCATGTTTCTTAGTTTGCTTTGTTCACTGCCATGCACTTCCTGGTCTTGTCATGTGACTCCTTGCCCTCATGTGGTCCTGCTATGTGCTCCCTTGTCTTATGTTCTGTTGTCATGCTGTCATTGGTTCATTGTTTAATCATTGTTCACAGGTGTCCCTTGTCTAGTTATTAATCATTGTGTATTTAAGCCCTCATGTTTGCCATGTGTCTTTGAGTATTATTACCTGTAATCACTGTTGTCAAGTCAGTTGTCAAGTCAGTTGTCAAGTCAGTTGTCAAGTCAGTTGTCAAGTCAGTTGTCAAGTCAGTTGTCAAGTCCTGGTTTGTATTTGTTCACGCTGTATATAAACTGCACTTGGTTTCATCACTTCAACTTGCCTCCAGTGGACCTCTTCGTTACAATGACTATACATTATCTCACTTATTACATGGCTACTTACCAAATAAATAAATGGGCATTAAATATTGATTTGAGCTGAATTATTTTACTACGTGAGAAGAAACTGTCCAGGGAACAGTACAAGATACATGAAGCTAGCACAGTTTGTGTACACCAGTCAGTTCAGCATTTATTGTGATTGCTCTTTGGGAAGCTGGATGAAACTGACAAAAATGCAATAAAACTCTCATCTTCATAGGAAATCAAACCTTTTTTGTATTGGTAGTGAGAAGCAAACAAACCCATTGATAGTGACATTCACCAAGTTTAATTGATTGAAAAGTTATTTGACTGGGCCAGACATTATTTTACAAAACCCCTGAAAAGCTCTTAAATCATAAATATACAGTTTCTCCTCATTCACCGTCCAAGATTTTACCGTTTCAGAGGGAATTCAGAAATGCCAGGTTCAAATTAGTACACTCGTTTTGTGTCTCTTCATCCTCCCCTGAGATCCGGAGACACCATCTCAAAAAGTCTGTTAAGAGTCCTGCATTTGTAATGGAAATCAGATTTCCCACCAAGAAAACTAGTTTGCTGATGTTTACCATTTAAATGCTAATTTGCGGTTCTACAAAATGCTGTCAGGCTGTGAAGAAGTTGCTTTAGGTTTATGGCTGATCTGTTGTCAGGTTGAAATCACACAGGAAGGATAATTGAGTTTTTCACTTAATCATACTTTCAAAAGTGAAGTGTGTCAAAAGAAGAGTTTCCAAACAAGTTTGATCCCCAAATACTCCTCCTATCTGCCATTGGTCAGTCAAAAATATAGCCCCGCCCATAACGTACACTAGTAGTTGAGCTGTGTTAGGTAGTTCGGGATGCTCAGTAGTCTAAAAATTATATTTATTATATAGTTCTTTTTTGGAGGGGTTAAAATATTTGGTTGCTTAAAGGTGCAGTATATAATATTGATAGCTAGAGGTCGAAATGGGTACTGCAGATTAAATTCAAAATATTGGAGAGAGTTGTTTCTTCCACCCCCTCCTCCTCAGACTTGACACTCATGCAGGTTGCCAGTTTGAGGACATGCAACAGGAAAAAGTGCAGTTGACAATGGAAAGCGATGAGCCTTACACTGTACGTTATCCGCGTTTTAATATGCCTCTGGTCATAGAGCTTTTTAGATGGATGGCGAGGCTTTTTAGTCGGGTATAATCTCTGATCCAGTTCGTTTGCTGGCTTCCATGGCTACAATACACTGTATTTTTTGCCAACTGGCAAACCGAGGTGTTGAAAAACTATTGGGTAAATTGGCAGTGGGTGTGATCGCACAGTCCAAAACAAAAACAGACATTCCAACACGGAACAGACATTTCAAAGTAGAATAACTGACTGTAGCATTGTTTTTCTGAGAAACAATTATGTGAACGTTGCATTTTTTACTAACTATCTGCAAACATATTATGTCATTTTTATGCTTCAGTGCAGTCAAAAAATTACATGGAGCACCTTTAAATGCATGTCACTGAACAGCCTTGTGTTGTTTTCATAGTCTTCAGGTGTTTTATAATTGAAGAGAGGCAGCCTGCTTAAGAGCCTCTGTTTAGAATATTGTCTTGCCAAACTGAAAGGAACTCACATGCATATCCAGTAAAGGGCCAAAGGATTTTTTTCTTTTTGTCCTCTTATCTCAATGAAGATAAGGAAAGAAGCTATAGACCCCCATGGCTGATTAGAGAAAAATGCTGGAGCCGATTGTTTGTGGCAGGTTTTATTGGAGCTGGTTATTGGATGTGTTTTATTGATGGCTCTGTTCAGGGATTTCCAGGTAATGAATGATTTATGCACAGTTACATAATTTAGCTCTTCACACATGCTGAAACTTCAGATCACATGCATTGGCTATACTCGCTGTGGAAAGTGTTTCTGCTTTGGCAATGGTCTCACTCTTTTATGCATCAAAAGCTGATGATAAAGGATACCACATGCCACAGAGACTGAATCAAACCGGCCTGAATTCCATTTTCTTCTGGCTTTCATTATGTGTTCTGTCCTCTATATCTCGCTCAACACTGGAGTTGAAGGAACACTATAGTCAAAAATGAAAATTCTTTCATCATTTACTCACTATCATGTTGTTCCAAACCCATATGAATTTCTATTATCTTTTTATTTATTTATTTGTTTATTTATTGAATGTTCATGCTTCATTTTTTACAGAAAAGCATTTAATGACCAGAGACTGTCAAGCTCCAAAAAGATGAACAATGGAGCGCCATGACTTTATATTCCAAGTTTTCAGATATATGTGGGCTCCACAAAATTTGACACCGTTGCTAAATATGAGCAAAACTGACTGTGAAAATGTGTTTTTTGTGTCTCCTCTGATTCAAAATATTCACAACAATCTACCCTTGAATTTAAGTTAATTTACACAAAAGAAAAATGTTGAATAAATTAAATTTAATATGTTTTCTCTAAAATATGTGTGCCTAGTCAAGCCAAGTCAAGTCACCTTTATTTATATAGCGCTTTTTACAGTGCCAATTGTTTCAAAGCAGCTTCACAGTGTTAACAGGAAAATAATGCAACAGGATTTGATTCGGCTGTACAGCCGCTCTGGTGAAAACGGTGATGTTATCCAGCTAATTTCAATTATCATATAGTGTCAATGCGGGCAGGTCAGTAATATAGTTGAAATTTAAGTGTCCCCAACTGAGCAAGCCAAAAGCCAAAGGCAATGGTGGCACGGAACCAAAACTCCTTCAGGGCCAGAATGGAGAAAAAAACCTTGGAAGAAACCAAGCTCAGTCGGGGTACCAGTTCTCTGACAAACAAATAGTGTATGATTATGATTCTAGCAGTATTACAGGTCTGAAGTCATATTAGATCAATAGATATTCGTAAGATTATTAGAAAGATTGGAGTCGTCCCGCCAGAGGCGGGTTTAATGAGGATGCCGTGTCGATGCAGCATTTACAGGGGGAGTTTAATCAACACACTCTCTGCAGACATTTCAGGGATGCGTTGGTCATGTTTAGGAGCAGGTCCACCATCTGGTCTGGATACGGCCCGGATCCGGATGACTGCAGTAAATTTCCTGACTGCAGCCTAAAGAGTACAAATCTAACTGAAGTATATTACCATATGGCATGTTTTTAA
Source organism: Paracanthobrama guichenoti (assembly GCA_018749465.1). NCBI lineage: Eukaryota > Metazoa > Chordata > Actinopteri > Cypriniformes > Gobionidae > Paracanthobrama > Paracanthobrama guichenoti. The sequence continues at coordinate 5,190,499 of CM031960.1, read as the reverse complement.
GTTAAACTTAGTGATCAGGTCATGACTTCCTGTTTCACTGGGACCTAAAAGTGAAGTGACACACAGGCCAAATTCCTATAGTCATCCATCACTATAGGAAAGACCTGAAAATACTGTGATGTGTGACAAAGGTTGTTGAGCTGCACAAATCATAAAATGGCTATTAGATAACTGTTGGAATACTCATTTTCACTATCTGGGCTATATGATTAAGAAGTTGAAATCAACTGGATATGGTAACAATCTTTCTGGAAGAGGACATGTGTCTATATAGGATGGTTTGAGTCACCAAACAAACTGCAAGGATCAATGTTGGAGAATTGCAGATGCTAGTTGGGTCTTGGGGTCAGAAAGTCTCAAACTATGATTAGACCTCACCTACATAACCACAACTTGTTTGGGAAGATTGCAATAAAAGCCTTTGTTGATGTCAAACAGTAATCTAATGTAACTACAGTTTGCCAGGCATAACTGGAACTTTCAGTGGGACTGGGTTTTATGGTCAGATGAGAGGCTTCTTTCCCTTTAAGACATAATGCATGGAAAGAGTACATACTACACATGAACACATGCCTTTCTCAACTGTTTACATTTTACTTAAGACATAACCTTGTTTGCTAGGATACTCACCAAGATCGGCATTACATAATTTTTGTGTGAATTTGTCCGTTCAAGTGCAAGACTTGAAAGAGAACTTAATATGAATGCGTATCCATCGACAGAAACATACATTAGCCGAACTCTGTCTGTCTGTTTTACATGTTATTTGCCCGTAGTGCAAGTGCGTGCCAAACCGTGAGTGCAGAAGGGTGTAGTTAATTTTTTTTTTTTACAGAGAACCGTTACACCCCTAGTAGCTGTGAAGTGGTGGATCTTTAATGCTGTGAGGCTAATTTTCTTCTAAAGACCATGGACAACTTATGATCTATCAAGTACCAGCAGATATTAAATCAACACCTGACCGATCCTGTCAGGAAGCTTAAATGTGGTTGGATCTTCCAGCATGACAATGATCCAAAGCACATCTCAAAATAAACAACAGAATACTTCACTGACCATAGAATGAAGGTTTTGCCATGGTCAAATCAGTCCCCTGATCAAAAACCTGTGGAATCAGATGAGCTAATGAATAGAATCCACAAACCTGGACATCTGAATCTGAAGGATCTGGAGAAAATTTGTATGGAGGAATGGCCTCAGATCTTTTGCCAGATGTCAATGCCTTATGCCATATGTATCAACCTAATTATACATTATAAGCCAGGTGCACAATGTAGAATTTATAATAGTCTTTTAAAACTGTTGCCTGACCGACTGTACGAAAATGATCCCCCGCTGTAAGCCATGTCACACTGTAGGATCTCAGTTGTCATTAATTACAGGCTGTCTGACAGTCAAGACGTGTTAAAAACAGACACACACAAGAAGACTCGGCCAGAGTTTACATGATCAATCTGTGACATGTTCAGTGACGTGGCTAGAAAACAAAATCAGTCTTGAGCATTAATTTTGATCATGGATGCTCTTGAAAAGAAAACTGGGAAAAAGATGAAGACGATGTGTGTGGAGTAAGTGGTGGTTTGTTGTTGTCTCAATGATTGCATCATCAGGTTCTTTGCTCCTATTGGTTTTGATTTGACAGTTGTCGTGGGAGAAGCCACACTATAGTACTGTGCGTCAAATCTTCTGACACTGCCATATCTTCATTGGAGGTGAAATTTTATTACAATGCTCATTAATCGGCTGTTGATGAACATGTCAGTAACACTTTATAATAACTGCATGCTATGAATCATTAGTTAAGCATTAGTAAATAGTTAATTCATCATTTATAAAGCATTAATAGACATTAATAAACAGTTTGTAAATGCAGCTATAAATGCTTTATTCTTGATTCATAAGCATATCTATAATGTGTTGAATAATTGTATTTTCATACTTTGTTAATGATCAATGTATCATTTATATATTAAGTATTACATTATTTACAAACCAGTTATTTAGGATTTGTCAGTGGTTCATAAGTTAACTTAGAAATTGTAAGTAAATGATTAATAAACTATTTAAAATATATAATTTAGACATATAGTAATAGTTACTCAGTGTGTTAATAAATGCTTTATTGACATGTATTCCTACTGTAATTCATGATTAATTCAGGTAGTTATAAAACATTTAGTAGTTGTCAGTTAACTATTTTTGTGATCTCATCTAAAGTGAGGACTATTTATGCCTCGTAAAGCTCAAATCATCTTAGATTTACGGGCCTTTTCACAAAACCATCTTTTGTAAGTAGTACTTTAAAATCTTTGTAGAAATACGAGTGCTCTGAAGTAATCGTAAAACCCTAAATGCATTGTAAGGAGATGTGTCCAATGTGACTGTAAATATGTGTAATATTTATGAGGATATATTGACAGAAATGTAATATATTATACATAACGATGTTTTCAGCGGTGTATAAAGACCTTACATAATTGACTGTTATGTTTTTATTACCTTAGAATGAGCCATTTTTATCTACATACACCCAGGGTTCCCTTACAGTGAAGTCACCATTTTGCGCTGCCATGTTTCTACAGTAGCCCTAAACGGACAAACTGCTCTACAGAGCGCTAGCTATTCTCTGCTGTCTCAGACGACGACATCTTTGTCCTGTGTCCTTTGTTCTCTATGTGCTTCGAAAGGGAGGGGTGAGCAACCTCACCAGTAGATGCTGCTAAAATTTACACACTGCACCTTTATTATTGTTTTATGTATATTTCTTTGTTATTATTTGTTTTAATTGTTTGTTTGCTGAACACGTGACTGAACACAAATAAATGAAAAATTACACTGTTGTACATTTATAGGGCTTGTATGCTTATTTTTGAAAAGGGCTACAAGTAGCCATTTAAATTTGAAACAATTATAAGAAAACTTCTACTGTAGTATTTCAAAGAGCCTTAGGCTTTGAGTTGACACAGACATCAAACTATTGAATCTATTGAATCGTTTTTATTGGTATGAGTTTGTTGTTTGTTCCCCAGGACCTGCAAAAGACATTGCACAATATGATGAGTCCTAACTACATATGGAAAATAATATTTCATGTTGTACAAGAGATTATTAAAACATATAATTAGTCATGAATCATGATTAAACAACATTAAACAATATTACCTGAATCATCTGGCAAGATAATTGGCACCGAAATGGAGGGCCTTGTAAACCTCATCTCCTCCAGTGACAATCTTCTCTCTTCTAAAGCCAGCTTGGCCTTAAGGTCAATGAGCTGCTGCTGAAAGTTGTTTTCCCTTTCATTGGCCTCTTGAAGACATTGTCTAATGTCTTTTAGGACATCTAGTTTCTCCCTCTCCAGTCCTGACTACAACCACAGACATTCTCAAACCGCTGAGGTGTTGTGGCTGTAGTTTGAATGATTGAAGATGGAGGCTGGGGCATGGGTGGGCTGTAGGGAGGACTGGGAGATGGTAGATGTCTGTCAATGGGAGGTGAACCCGATTGCTCTTTTGAGCATGATGGACCTGACTCAGGTTCCGGCTCTATGGAGGTCAATACCACCACAAATCCAATCTGAGGCACTATTGACAGTGCCTTTTCTTCTTCCGGTGTAAGAAGGGGGGAGTCTTTGGACCCACCACTTTATTAATTGTTGACCTCTGCAGTGCCCTTGAGGCTTGAAAAGTCCTACCACTTCTTCCTGACCTATTTTCCTGATCTTTTGATACCCCTGGTTGTAGTTGGTCTTGTATATTCCTAGTTTTTCTTTTCTTTTTTTTTCTTTTTATTTGTATGACTGCCCTTAAACCTGCTGAAAATGATATGTTTGTTTACTTCCACCTCCTCTAACATAACATTAATTTCATTAATTAATTAATTAATTAATACATTACTTCTTTTTGGATTAGACATTTTGCTTGTGTCTCCACCCATAGGCCTATGTGTTTTTGGCCTCATAGCAAACTATAATTAGGCGAAACATTTTAAAATACAAGCGTGTGCTACAATTACGGTGACATTTCTGCACTTGACAAACGAAAAGCGACTCTTAAGTAGCACTTAAAGCACAGCTGTGTGTGATCATGTTAAGTGCATTTTTGTGAAACGCATGCGAAATAAACAGGAACGTTCGTAAAATCGCTCATAGAAAATGCTTAGATTTGTGTGAATATTTTGAATGAAAGAGAGGAGAAATTACAAAAAACAAAAGTTCAGAGTCAGTTTTTCTCTTATTTACCAAGGGTGCCAATATTTGCGGAGCACATTGTGTAGAGTGTCTGAATTTCGAAATTATTACGTTTATTTGATGTTTCTGAAAGAAGTTTCTTATGCTGACCAAGGGTGCATTTAACTGATGACAAATATAAAAATACAGTAAAAATATTAATATTGCAAAATGTGATTACAATTTAATATCTATTGAAATATGTTTTTAAATGTACTACAAATCCAAAGTTTGGGGCAGGTAAGATAAAAAAAAAAAAAAAAAAAAAGAAGAAATAAAAATTAATACTTTTATTTAACAAGGACAAAAGTGAAAGATAGTTATGTTACAAAAGATTTATGTTTCAAATTATGAAGATTTTATGGACTTTCTATTCATCAAATAATCCTGAAATATGTATTATGGTTTCCACACAAAAAAAAAAAAAAAAAAAAAAAAACATTAAGCAGCAAAAACATTGATAATAATAAGAACATTATTAATAACTGAGCACCAAGAATAATTGAGAACCAAATCAGCACATTAAAATTATTTCTATTCCTGGATTTTCTCAGCAAATATTAATATGCGGCTATTTTTGTCAATTCAGTGAATAAATAATCATATTGTATAATTCATTTGATTACATTTTGTAATCAATTGACAGCCCTAGGAAAACATTAGGGTTGTATTTATCCCTTTTTTAATCAAAGTGCTAAGAGTGAAAATAATGTCTTATTAGCATTTTGATTGAAATTGTGGATAGAACTGTTTGAACTTCCAGCTCACTTTACTAATTTGATTTAACAATATCAACATTTGTAGACTGTTTACATCTATTAACTGGGTCTGACACCCGTAGCATAAAAGTATGTCAGTCACAGTCTACCTCTTGGCTTCCCTGCATTGTATTCATGAATGTTTTTACTTTAAAACCTCCCGTATTCTCACTGTATGTTTCCTCTTGAGGAAGACTAGCTTTGCCAGGAGACTGGTTATCGCACCATGTTTGATTTGTCTGTGTCTTATCTGAGCATGGCGATAAGAAAAGGCATCCACCAGAATGCAGGATATATCAGGACAGGCTGAAAGACTGCTTTTCCTCTTTTTCAGTCTGTCTTCCGAAACGTTTTTCGACGATGTGAATACCAATTGGCTGCGTTATAAAGAACAGCCAGTATTGAGTCCGTATTCTTCAGCTAAATCAGCATACATGTTATTCCTGTGATTAATTTGTGCAAAGCAGCTCTACATTCTGTCTTGCTGGTCATCACCGTTACGCCCCTGCAGCACTTGAGAAAAGTGTCAGAGAAAATCACTGCATGTTCCACCCTCCAAGCAGGCAATTGTGCATTAATGCGCCAGTCTCTGTAGCAAGCGTGACATATTGCCCTTCACCTTTTCGTATCTGTAAATGTCTGAACATATAGGATAGTAAAATAATCTTAATTTATTCAGAGCAGCCAAGGTCTCAGATTAAAGGAGGCATTTGCATGAACCGGAGAACTCTACAAATGATCATGTGACATTGATTTAGGTTCATTCACGAGTGGGAGAAGAATTATTAATTAAGATTTTATTGACTGTAGAGAAGGGAATGTCATGCATATTGAATGTATGTGGTTTATATTTTCCCTGACATGTCATGGGCCTTGGAGACAATATTTCGTGTGTAGCATGCAAAAAAAAAAAGTGTACTTCATGTTCCCGAGACAACCTTAAATATGGTTGTGGTTAAGAATGTATTTGCAAAAATAATATTAGGGAGAGGGTCATTATTATTTTTCATCATCATTTTTGGCCTGCCCTAGTCAGGATGCTTTCTGCTGTTCATTCATGTTTTTGCTGCACCATAAAATCTGAGAATTTTCTTGTTAATCTGTATTGAGGACAAGCTGTAAATCATATTAGTAAATGGTGATAATATGATCAAATGAGTGCAAGATCACAGTTTAGCATTGCAGTTTATCATAAAAGTTTCATTGTTATGACTGTCACGACAATGGAAGTGAAAAGCACATATTCGCCTTTTGTAAATGGGCAATTTTGTGTAATTAGGACGGTGAGGTTGGCACTGTAAAAGTATCAGTGCTAGCACAAAGTACTTGAATATTTAGATTGAAAAATGATCCAATTGCACAGGGCATGCAGAGTTCATTCTGTAGCATTATGATCACAGAAAGTTCTCACTTTGTGTCAGTTTAGCAAGTGCCTAAATGCTGGGTTGCCAGCCTGAAGGCATCCCTGTCAAAATCTCTCTCCGGGTTCAACACATCTCACCCATTAGCTTCAGCTCCATACATTCAGCCTGTGACGGCCCACAGATGGCTCCTAATTAGCAGGGAAATTAAAAACGGTAGATAGAGGCTGGAGAAAAGGCCCATGGCTGCATTGAAGGGTCTTTTTAAGGACTCTGGTAATGGTCATTCAGCTAATGCATCATTTATGCAGATGACGGTGTCAACACATTGGCTGTAGGAGCTTTTTCTGATGTCCTGATGTCACAGAGGAAGGGACTCTACATGCATACAGTACTGGATTTTGTTGTGCAGTAAAACTCTTGCACTCCTGTCCTTACTGCTTAAGAGTCCAGGACAATTTCCCATATAGAATTTTTTTTTTGTTTTTTTTTTTTTGCCTAGGGCAACAAATAACCCAGGACTTCTACTGCAAATAGGGCATTGTGAAACAGCAAGTTACACTGGACCCTTCAATACAATACAACAGTATAATTTACCCATTCAAAAAGTGTTTATAATATTTACTCCTGCCTCAAACTCTGCATCATGTAAAAAAAATGGACAATGCAGATATGTTGGATGGGTTTATTGTAAGCAAGGCACTCTTGTTCGCTCTAGACAGAGTGTTAGCTCCCTCTTATTGCTTTCTCATGACACATAGCAACTAGGGCTGGGATGATACACGTATCTCCTGATTTGATAATATAATGATATTTGGGTGCCGATGCGATATGCATTGTGATTTTTAAGAATTGCGATTCTACAAGTACTGCGATTCACGTCATTCACTACCCTCCTCCTCATTCATTTTTTAAAGTTAGACATCAACCTTCTTAGTATTCCTCAATCAATTCATTTTAAACAAAATAACGAGAAAATAATAACATTATAAAAGAATGCCTGTCATAGTTATGTTCCATTTGTTTTAGTTTTCATGTGGACTATCAGTTGTTTTCATTGGTCACGTCTTCCTTTGTTCTATTTTGCCGCCACAATCTTTCACCCTGGACACAGGCAGAAAACAAAAGAATAGGAAGAATCATCAGCAAAACTTGAAATGGCTCAGCGATTTACTTCAGAGCAAGTACTGAACGCAATCAAATATTAGTGTCACTGTTACTTGATGGTAGATCTGGTGAAGAAGCCGTCAGCGATCAAAATATTTGATTTTGAATATGTTGAAAAAGTTTTGAGAATATGTTTCAAATGCCGAATATGAGCCAGATGCTGAATGTACTGGGGAATGAGCTCTGACGAGGACAGTGATGATGGTATAAAACTAATGGTAAAAATAATGGTAAAAATAATCTGATCAACCTGAACCCTTCCAAGCTCCGAAAGGTAACAAAATATGCTTTGTTTTATTCTTCTGTAATGGTTACTCTAATATCAGGAGAGTTTTATAGTTTTATATTATTGTGACCAGTAGAGATCCATCCGTGTTAGATATAGATCCGAGTTACTAAAGACCCAAATATGTAATAATGATTGGCAAAACATTAATGCATTTAAGCGAGACACTATAATAATAGGATTTTTTTTATTATTACAAGATATCACTGTGAAACTTCTCCAGTTTATTACTGGCATAAACATAAGAAAAAAATGTATTATAAGTTTTGTGTAAATTAATGTTTTAATATGCTAATGAGGCCTTATATTCTATATTCTTAATATATAATATATATATATATATATATATATATATATATATATATATATATATATATATATATATATATATATATATATATATATATATCATGCTCATTTGCATATATTTCAAAAACAAAATCTGGAAATTGGAAAGGACCAGTTTTAAAATTCTTGGTTCTATTTGTTGACATATTAGATGAGAGGGCTTTTACAGAGGGGATTCTGGATATCTTATGCTGTGCTTTAGTAAATTAGAGAATACTGACTATAGCCTTAAAAATCTATTTTCGCCATTGTTTTTTTTTTTGGAGTAAAATGACTTATAACTCAGGATAAGAATGATATATCAACAAATCCTCTGTGAAAGCCTCCAGAATATAGTTAAGTGACTGGAAAAGTTGGTGCTTGTAGGTGATACTGAAGTGGATATATCTAACTCTGAGTGTAAGAAAAAAACTCATTTTGAGAAAAAATAGTTTTATTTTGTATAATTGCATACATTTCTATTGAAACCCCAACCTACAAACTAAATATATATTCAGTTCATTAATATCAGTAGTGCATAATATTTAAAACACATGGAAATTGATAAATGAATACATCATTTATAGCAATAGCCTTAAGCTGAAGAGAACTACCTTAACAGTCACAAAACTGCAAAAAACAAAACAAAAAAACTGTCCCTGTTTGTTTGTATGTCCATCTATCACTATTGGAACTATTTGAATTCTATTTATAACTATATCTAATTCTGACAGAGTTTCGTCATCGAATCTGTTGTTGTTTACTTTCTTTTTATCAGCTCTTGCTACTTGGTCTTTTCTGTGAACGTTTATGAGCTGATTTTGGTGTTGTCTGCATTTTTTAACTGTATTATTAATTTATTAATTATTAGTAGGGATGTAACGATTCACCCAACTCACAATGCGATACGATTCACAATACAATTCCTTAAGTGGAAGGAAGCTACCTTTTTTCCCCTTACGTGCAACCTATTGGAAAGCCCGGATGAGTAATTAACTTAAGTGAACGATCCAGAGTGGCAACATCACGCATATTCTTGTAGCTCGGTAGTTGCTGTATGCTGGGAAATTCATCATACCCCTTCGCTCGTAGTGTGGTCCTGAAAAGTCTTTGTTTGAAGGGCTATCTGGCCCTTCCCCTTACCCCTACCACTTCAGCCAAAAGAGAATCGAGATAACCCTAGTGTCTTTCAAGTGGCTTTCTGTGAGCACGCTTCGGATGTGTGCGCACACAAATCTTCTCACGTCTTCTTGAGCTTGAATGTTTAAATTGGCAAGGCTTAAAAACAGGTGCAAATGATAAACTTTTGTGATGCAGCACTGGCCCGATCGGGCAAGTGACAGTTGCGCCAACTGTCTCGAGTGACATTTACTCTGATCCCGGCTCATCGGGCAGTGCTGTTGAGCCTTACCCTCTGCTGAAATAAAAGAGGGAACTTTCCTCCGCCTGTAAATAAAGCAACATTTAAAATTATCTAAAAAAAATCGAGGAAAAACAGAAAGCACACTAAGCAGACTAATCTGCTATTTTACACTTCCTGAGATCAGTGTGTACATTGCTTTAGTAATGAGTCCATCACCATGTCAGAATCTTGACAACCGTCCATCGCTAGTGACCTTGATGCTGTCGCACAGACTGGACAACTGTTATAAATCAATCAGAGCTGATGTATTCATCTATTACACCTGTCAGGCTGCACATCCACGCTCACCGTGCATGAAAAAGCGGATGTGAGTTATGACACTGCAGTTTAGGGAAGCATAGATCAAAAAGGATGACACGGGTGACACTTGAAAGTGTACTTTGAAGGAAAAAATAAAAGAAAGGAGATCTGCTTTGTCACACCAATGTCTTCGCAGGTTTGATATTCTGTACTTTTCTTGTCTTGGAAGAAAAAGCTGCTTCCATTTAATTTGATCTTGATTTGATATTAATGGTTGGAATGGATTTAAAATAACATAAGGCAGAATTTTGCCAACTGATTTATTTATTTTTTATTTGCATGCAGTCAGTAAGGAAAAGTCAAAAAAAAGTTGTCCTTCTTCAATATATTATTTTGCAGTGCCCAAATAGATTATTTTTCTGTTTTTGAAAAAAATGTCTATGCTCACCAAGGCTACATTTATTTAATCATAAATACCGTAACATGTAATGTTGTCAAGTATTATTGCATTATTTTCTATTTGAATATATTTTAAAATGCATTCCTGTGATGCAAAGCTGATTTTTCAGCAGCCATTTTATATATATATATATATATACACACACACACTGATTAGGCTTAACGTCATGACCACTAACTGGTGAAGTGAATAACACTGATTATCTTTTCATCACGGCACCTGTTAGTGGGTGGGATATATTAGGCTGCAAGTGAACATTTTGTCCTCAGAGTTGATGTGTTAGAAGCAGGAAAAATGGCAAGCGTAAGGATTTAAGCGAGTTTGACAAGAGACAAATTGTGATGGCTAGACAACTGGGTCAGAGCATCTCCAAAACTGCACCTCTTGTGGGGTGTTCCTGGTCTGCAGTGGTCAGTATCAATCAAAAGTGGTGGAACAGTGGTGAACCGCCGACAGGGTCATGGGCACGTGGGGAGCGAAGGCTGGCCCGTGTGTTCCGATCAAACAGATGAGCTACTGTAGCTCAAATTGCTCAAGAAGTTTCTGATAGAAAGGTGTCAGAATACACAGTGCATAGCAGTTTGTTGCCTATGGGGCTGCATAGCTGCAGACCAGTCAGGGTGCCCATGCTGACCCCTGTCCAGCGCAGAAATCGCCAAGCATCAGAACTGGACCATGGAGCAATGGAAAAATGAAGTCTCGATTTCTGTTGAGACATTCAGATGGTACAAGATGACATTCAGATGGGACAAGATGGCGCCGCCGTGTTCGGTTGCCGTTCAGGTCGCTCCGCGAAGACTGTGCTTTTATTTATTATTTTACTCTCTTTTGCTCTCAATTTTTACAAATTTATCATCTGCATTGATCTGCTACGACAGCAAAACACTTTTGGACATTAGTTACCGCTACATTGGACTGTTTCAGGACACTTTCACCAATCCTCTGTGGCTATCTGAGATTCATTGAACAATGAACAAAGTTGAACAATGGCCAGACGAGTCGACGGCGAAGAATCAAGAAACACCGCGGGAAACGTACTGGGATTCGCAACAGACTGAGAAAAAGGGCATTCAGCCCACCTCTCCCGAGCATTCTGCTTGCAAATGTCCAATCCTTGGAGAATAAGATGGACGATCTTAGAGCCAGGATAAGTTTTCAACGGGACATGAGATACTGTAACATCTATTGTTTGTCTGAAACATGGCTCACGCCCGCGGTCCCGGACACAGCTGTGACGCCGTCTGAGAACTTCTCTGTTTTTTGGATGGACAGAACAGCCGAGGCCGGTAAATCCAAAGGCGGTGGAGTGTGTTTCATGATCAACAAGAAATGGTGCGACTCCAGGAACATCACCATTCTTTCGCAAACCTGCTCGCCTCATCTGGAACATTTAACAATCATTTGCCGCCCATTCTATCTGCCGAGGGAGTTTTCCTCGGCCATCGCCATTGCCGTTCCCATTCCACCACAGGCAGACACAGGGCTGGCTTTATCTGGCCTTCATGATGTTACCAGCGGCTTCATAAACAAACACCCCGATGCTGCTTTCATTGTCACGGGCGATTTTAACAAAGCAAACCTAAAGAAAGTCTTGCCAAACTTTCACCAGCACGTCTCCTGTCCTACACGAGGAGCAAACACACTGGATCATTGCTACTCTCTGTTTAAGAACGCCTATAAAGCTCGGTCACTTCCAGCTTTCAGCAAATCGGGTCATGCCGCCATTTTCCTCACACCTGAATACAGACAAAGGCTCGTTCAGGAACCCCCAGTGAGGCGGGAAGTTAAACGCTGGTCACCCCTTTCAGAGGCCGCGCTACAGGCAGCTCTTGATGACGTCGACTGGGACATCTTCCGGGCGAATTCATCTGACGTCAGCGAGTTCACGGATGTGGCGCTTTGCTTCATCAACACGCTTACAGAGCAAGCCACACAAACAATAATAACGTCCTTCTCAAATCAGAAACCGTGGGTAGACAATTCAATCCGCGCTGCAGTGAACACATGCCCTGCCGCATAAAACGCTGGTCTCCTAACGGGGAATATGAATGACTACAAATCATCCTGCTATGCTCTCCGACGCGCAGTTAAAGCTGCAAAGCTCCGTTATAAGGATCGAGTGGAGTCTCATTTCCAACTCAACGACTCCCGGCGCATGTGGCAGGGACTGAGGACCATAAGTGCTTTTGGATCTAAATCCTCTGCAGAGGTGAGAGCTGATCCGTTGCTTGTGGACGAGTTAAACTCTTTGTACGCTCGCTTTGATTGTAATTGCGGCAGCGCGACTCCGCCAAGTGACGCGTCAGAGGGAATTTCTCAGAGCAGCAACAACCACGTGATCTCTGTCTCGGAGGATGAAATATTTCAGGTCATGTTCTGCGGTGCTGATCAGCTCGCTGGATTGTTTACATCCATCTTTAATGAGTCCCTTGCTACATCTGTGGTCCCCACCTCCTTCAAAAAATCCACCATCATCCCTGTCCCTAAGAACAGTAAACCCTCTTGCCTAAATGACTATCGTCCAGTGGCTCTCACATCTATAGTCATGAAGGTCTTTGAGAGACTCATTAAAAACACCATTTGCTCCTTCATTCCTGACACTTTGGACCCTCTTCAGTTTGCCTATCATCCCAATAGATCGACTGAACATGCCATCTCTCATGTCCTCCACTCCTCCCTCACTCACATCGACAGCAAAAGTGGGAACTACGCAAGGCTGCTATTTATTGACTATAGCTCAGCCTTTAACACCATAGTTCCCATTAAGCTAACCGCCAAATTCTTCTCTCTGCCACTGGATTAAAGACTTCCTCACTGGCAGGCCTCAGGTGGTGAGAGTAGGCCAGTTCACCTCCACCTCCATCACCCTGAGTGTGGGAGCTCCACAGGGCTGTGTCCTGAGTCCCCTGCTCTACTCTCTCTACACACATGACTGCTGACACACATGACACACATGTCCACACACAGCTCCACCACTATCATCAAATTTACTGATGATACTGTTGTCCTGGGCCTCATTTCCAACAACAATGAGACGGTATACTTGGACGAGGTGGAGCAACTAACATCATGGTGCCAGGACAACTGTCTCTCTCTGAATGTTGGCAAGACCAAAGAACTGATTGTGGACTTCAGGAAGAGACAGTAGAGAGTAGAGAGAGTGAGCAGCTTCAAGTACCTGGGTGTAAACATCTCTGAGGACCTGACCTGGACTGCACACATTCAGACACAGGTGAAAAAAGCCAGGCAAAGACTGTACCACCTGCGCCAGCTGAGGAAATTCAGGGTTTCACCAGCTATCCTGAAAACTTTCTATTTAGGGGCGATAGAAAGTGTATTAACTCAGTGCATCACATCGTGGTATGGGAACAGCACCAGTCATGACTGCAAAGCCCTGCAAAGAGTCGTGCAATTATCCGAGCGTATCTCAGGGTCAGCTCTCCCATCTCTGCAGGACGTCTACACCAAACGCTGCAAAGGTAGAGCTACTAAGATCATCAAGGACTCTAATCACCCTGCAAACCCTCATTTCACGCTGCTGCCATCTGGTAAGCGTTTCCTAAGCCTGATGGCCAAAACTGAGAGACTCAGGAGGAGCTTCTTCTCCCAGGCCATCAGACTCCTGAACTCAGTCACTTAACATCACGTGACCTCACCTCAGGATAAACATCGACATACTGACATTGCACTGCACTTTCTGTTCTCGTTGTTACTGTGTAAAAACCTGTTATAAACCTGTTTGCACATTATACTTTGTACATTTCTGTTAATGGGCCGACTGATTCAAGCTGATAGAAGAGCAACTTTGACTGAAATAACCACTCGTTACAACCGAGGTATGCAGCAAAGCATTTGTGAAGCCACAACACACACAACCTTGAGGCGGATGGGCTACAACAGCAGAAGAGAATGAGAACAAGAACGTAAACAGAATGAGAACATGGATCCATCATGCCTTGTTACCACTGTGCAGGCTGGTGGTGGTGGTATAATGGTGTGGGGGATGTTTTCTTGGCACACTTTAGGCCCCTTAGTGCCAATTGGGCATCGTTTAAATGCCACGGCCTACCTGAGCATTGTTTCTGACCATGTCCATCCCTTTATGACCACAATGTACCCATTCTCTGATGGCTACTTCCAGCAGGATAATGCACCATGTCACAAAGCTTGAATCATTTCAAACTGGTTTCTTGAACATGACAATGAGTTCACTGTACTAAAATGGCCCCCACAGTCACCAGATCTCAACCCAATAGAGCATCTTTGGGATGTGGTGGAACGGGAGCTTCGTGCCCTGGATGTGCATCCCACAAATCTCCATCAACTGTAAGATGCTATCCTATCAATATGGGCCAACATTTCTAAAGAATGCTTTCAGCACCTTGTTGAATCAATGCCACGTAGAATTAAGGCAGTTCTGAAGGTGAAAGGGGGTCAAACACAGTATTAGTATGGTGTTCCTAATAATCCTTTAGGTGAGTGTATATACACACATTTACATTAAGAACGTTAAGAACATTTAGCTTGTCTGAACCACAAATGGCAGAGAGTATCTGTAATGTCACAACAATCATGTCTGGAAAGTGATAGTGTTTCTTCTCGGTTCCTCAGTCTTGTTCCTCTACCTTGATTGCTTTAGAGTTTCAGATATATTCAAATTATGCAACAGTAATTATTCGCTAAGATTTGTGAGATACCGCTAATTATTTCTAAATCAATTAATCCATTTGAGGTTGATGAGTCTGAAGTTTTTTGCATGGTTCCATTTATAGTCTGTAATGAAGAACCTGAAATGAATGTCAGTCAATTATCTGTCAAATATTTCAATCTGTAGCTATTTTGTAGTCTGGTGTATCCGACCTGCAAACCCTGATTACTCTTGCTTATAATTTTACATGGAATAGTCAAAATTTGTCAAGTGCTCCATTTTCCATTTGAACCTTACAGACCGGCATTTTACATTAAATTTGAAATAATGAATTTTCAGTTATTGGATAGCTTTTTGACCACATTAAAATCCACATTTAAATGCATTTAAGGGCCTTAGTTTTATCTGTCAAAATGATGGAAAGCATTTTGAATTATCTTTCTCTCTCTGTGTGTGTGTGTGTGTGTGTGTGTGTGTGTGTGTGTGTGTGTGTGTGTGTGTGTGTGTGTGTGTGTGTGTGTCCTGGTAAACCCTACATTATGGGGACAAAAAATTGAAATCCTAATCCTTGTGGGGACATTTTTGGTCCCCATAAGGAAAACATCTTATAAATCATACTAAATTATGTTTTTTGAAAATGTAAAAATGCAGAATGTTTCCTGTGATGGGTAGGTTTAGGGGTAGGGGCAGTGTAGGAGGATAGAATATACGGTTTGTACAGTATAAAAACCATTACACCTATGGAATGTCCCCATAAAACATGAAAACACAACATGTGTGTGTGTGTGTGTGTGTGTGTGTGTGTGTGTGTGTGTGTGTGTGTGTGTGTGTGTGTGTGTGTGTGTGTGTTTTGAGTAAGTTACAGATGATTTTCACAATTTCCTGATGTAAATGGTATTTTCCATTTTACACAGTAAATGCGATCAGTGTAAAGTGTAAATGCTTTCCAGATACTCTTTTATCTGGATACAAAATGCATTTTAACAGTGTTGAGGGTAACTCAAGTAATGTGAGTTATGCAATCAGATACATTTTTTCAAGTAACGAGTAAAGTAAAGCATTACTTTAAAAAATTTACAAAAAATATATATATTTTTTTCAAATAAGTAACTCAAGTTACTTTGTTTTCCCTTTTTTTTGACTGACAGCTCTCCTGCACCCTTGTTGAGCGAAATCGGGAGTAAGTGCAGAGGTATTGTGTGCGCTGTGTGAACATGAGGGTCATTGTAGTACTAAATGTGAGCATACATTTACTCGTATAATTTGCACAAAATCAGAATATCTCAAGTTGAATAATGAAACATTATGCAAACCTGCAATGATTAAAAGTTAAATAACACAAATATACTTTATGTATATAATAGGGATGTGCATGAAGCCTTCATCCGAATTCAGAAAGGCACGGAAAATGAAAACGCATTCTATGGAGTCGCTAAAAGGAAATGGAAGGCTTGCTGCAGTAGTCGGTTACATTATAGTCCATCAGATTTCACTTATCCTGTGAAGATAGTAAATAGAGATGACTGACGAGATGATGTCAGAAGATTTAGTGTGCAAAAGAATATCTTATCTTGTATAATGTGTGGTCAGTACCACCACTCTCTGTAAATAGAGTGCGTGTGATCGTGCACAATCCATCCAGGAAGTCTATCCCCTAAAAGTGCTAAAGAAAATAAGGAGGGTTATTTAGGGTTTAGGGTTTTGCTTGTCATTTTAGACTTTTAAACCATTTTAGGTGGTTTAGCTGCAGTGCACACGTACATTTTTACTAAATATTGTCCTATGCCAGATGTGTGGTACGGAGCCCTCAAGGCTTTTAACACATACATAAACGGTCCTTACTGACATGTTAACATTTTGGCATTTAAATAAACCAAATGCTCAAGGCATATTGCTACAAGCAGCTGTGGATATTGGCCGACTGTTTTATAAGGTTCAGATCAGTTTCATGATGGGTGGTATAAAGCTTTTTTTATATGGAGGAAAAGGGAAGAAAATGCTAAGCCACAGCTGTGTAATTATCTAAAATGTCCTTAAACCAGCATTTCTGAGAGGGTGTTCAGAATCGATTTAAATCTCATCCAGGCGAGAGAAAGGCAGAGAGTCACAGCACATTATGGAGCTTTTATGTGGTCTTTGATGCAGCTTTGCGTATATGTAATTTGGTGTCACACTGGAGAGGAGGGGACCTCTGACTGTGACCGAAACAATCAGCAGTCCTAAAGCAAAGGGTATGAGTGGACCACTTATACATGCTGGAATGGCATTTACACTTCTATTCCAGCAGAAGACTTTACCACAGGTCCTGCTAGTGAACCCAGACATGGCTCCTCACCTCAGTTGCACATCCAGCACTGTTTTATTGAAGGACGTCCATTTCCCATGTGCAGTTACGTGAAAGTCAAGCTTATCTACCACGGCTCATTGTTTTGAATATGATTGAAAGATAGAGATGACGATACTGAAAAGAAAATGAATAGCTCAGAGGAAATTATCAAGGAGGAAAATTATGAATTTTGCATGCACAGATCTATAAGGGCTATTTAAGATCTATAAGAACAGGTTGAATGGATGACCAAAAGAAGAGGGCCAAAAGAGACATTTGGAGCAGTGCTTTGGGTTTTTGTAGACACAGTGGCCACATGATCTTTTTTGAACAAACCTGAATAATGCTCTATTCATTAGGGAAAATGTATTCCAGTGGCAGGTCTTGCTCAATCACTTGAAAGACTTGAAGTTAAACACAATTCCATTGGTTCTCCGAGGACAAGGCTTAAGTTCACATTAAAATCAGATTTTGCCACTCTTTTCATGTAGTTTGTAGTTTTAAATCATTTAGGTGGTGATATATGAAATATGTTTTTGCTGATGTTTTATATCCTTAGCTTCTGAATCCTCGATTTTTTCTTGTTTAATATGTATGAACCCAGTCAGAAGACAGTGACTTTCTAAAAGAAAACACCCAAGCCTCTAGGGATTTTTTTTTTAATATATATATATATATATATATATATATATATATATATATATATATATATATATATATACTTGCATTGTATGAGTCTTCAGTTGGCTAAAGGCTTCTGCACATTTTTTGAATGCTTTTGAGGAAAAATAGATGTATACAAAGCCACAAAGTTAATATATTTTTGTTTCATTCGTTTGTTTGTTTGTCTGTCTATATACTTATATTCTTATATTCTATTTATTTACAGTCACATATGGTAAAATCGCATAAGTAGATGCATTGGAAAACATTGATATAAGTCACATGAAGAGACACATAACCTTAGAACATTGCTTTGGAAGGATACCCTTATGAAAAATAAGTATATTTCAAGTTAATTTTATGAAGTACACTTAAGTAATGTCCAAGTATATTTTTAAGTATACTTTATGTAGTATGTAAATTTTATGTGCTAGTAGTAAACAAAGTGTACTGTTTCAATACTGCTTAGGACTAAATTGGCCCACTTTTTAGTATATAAAAGTATATTTTTAAGTGTACTCTAAGTGTAACAGTAGTAAACTTTGAATGCACAACTAGTTCACAACTACATTTCTCATTTGTACTGCATCTGTACTACAAGTGAACTTATAAGTAGTTTACTATTTTAATACTTGTAGTACATTTTATAGTTTATGAAAGTAGATTTAGAAGCATACTCTCAGTAAACTACTAGTTTAGTAGTTTTATACTGCAACTATACTTTTATGTTTGCTTTAAGTGAACATAAAAGTCATACTTAAAGTTTACTATTTATATACAATTTTGCACTTTAAGTATACTACTATGTTCCTATATATATATATATATATATATAAAAATTATAAATTATTAATTGTTTAACATAATCGGATTCAGAACGATGATCAAGCACAGATGGAGTAGATTGAGTCCATCAACACCGCCAAAGTTTCACAGTCATTTCCTCTTCATGGGTTCGACATTTCATTCAGCAACGTTAGGCAGTTTTGATTTATATGCTGTTTAATGTTTGGTGATCACGTTTTTTTTACATTTGCGTAAACAATCTTCGATCAATTATATCTGCTTCTTCTTCACTTGTGTTTTGTAGTGATGTCCGGTTTGTGAACGAATCGTTCTTTTGAACTGGTTCTTTTTGTTGAACCCGTCAAACCAGTTCACCAAATTGGACTGAATTGTTCTAAACAGTTCACGTCTCGAGTCAGCGCTGATCCACAAGTTACTGAAGTTACTAACTTTCTGACATGAGTGACAGTCCCTCCGACTAGAAATAAGCCAATATCCTTAAATATGTTACCCTAGTAACTCCAACAGTTCACTGAACTGAGACATGTTGAAAGAACTGATGAGAACTCACGAGCAGCTGATACTGAGCATGTGCATGTACTACCGAACGTACAGCGGTTCTCGAGTTAACAGTTCTCCAATCCGAACTGAGAACCATTTCTTTTGGACACGTTCAATACTGAGAACCAATGAGCTGATGAGCTGAGCATGCGTGTCATTTGTTCAGAGGGACGAAATGCATGTTTCAAGTGTATCAAAATAAAACATGTTGGAAACATATTTATCACAATTACTGTCTTATCACTGTATTATTTTAAACACAATGAATTTATTGTAAAGCGGTCACACTAAACATTGTTTTATCAATAATGCATGATATTTTCAGGAACAGCTTATTTCATTTCTAAATATGTTGATATAAATCTTAAAATGTATTAATCAAATAGAATATTGAACATACTGGAAACATGCTTTGATGTTTGTCGTCTACTATACAAAACGTTTGTCTACTATATATTCAGGCTGCAGCAGCTCTCAGCTCAGCACATGTACACTGCTACAGCGGTACTCGAGTCAGGAATGGGTTGCAGCGGTTCTCGAATCACCAGTACAGAATCGGAACTGTTTCTTTCGGACACGTTCGATACTGAGAACTGATGTGCAGTGTTGGGGAAAGTTACTTTGAAAAGTAATGCATTACAGTATTGCGTTACTCCCTTAAAAAGTAACTAATTGCTTTACTTGGATACCTTTTAAGAAAAGTAATGCGTTACATTACTTTTGCATTACTTTTTTTCACCTGGGCTGGGCTTGTTTTTTTGTGTGTTTATATTATATATATATATATATATATATATATATATATATATATATATATATATATATATATATATATATATATATATATATATATATATATATATATAACAAAAAGTTCTAATTTTGAGCAAATGTAAAGACCCTTTCACACAAAAAGTGAAATAAGCCTCAGGTAACACTTACTTCACCAATAAAAACAAAAATCTAAAGTAATTTTTGCGTGCGGTTTAACTGAATCATTAAAGGTCAGCAGCAAGTACATTGGTCAATAAAGTGAGACTGAATGCATAAAAATATTTGATTTATTTAACATATTTAATTATTGGAGGTTTGCATAATATTCTGATTTTGCATTTCACAGATTTTATTAATTTTGAGGAATACTGAATTGTTTTTTTTTATTTATTTTTTTATTGTGCAAATGAGATTAGTAAATGCATGCTCACATTTAGCCTAGAACTACAATAACCATCATGTTTACACACAACGACTCCGCACTTACGATTTGTACGATTTGTCAGTGAATAAATGGGAAAACAAAGTAACTTGCGTTACTTATTTGAAAAAGTAACTCAGATATTTTGTAACTCGGATAAAAGTAATGCATTATTTTACTAGTTACTTGAAAAAGTAATCTGATTATGTAACTCAAGTTACTTGTAATGAGTTACCCCCAACACTGCCGATGAGCTGAGATACTGAGCATGCGTGATAGCCTCGTCTGAACCGAACTGTTTCTCTCTGACAACTGATGCTGTGTTGATAATATGAGCACGGGTGAACCAAAAGTATAATTATAATAAAGACTTGTGTCAGTGTATGTCTATGTTGTGTCTAACTTTATTTATTCTGTGTAAAACATTCAGGTCTGCACGACAGTGGCTGTATTGAGTGCTTTTGCAAAACGTAAATGTAGGAAACTTATCCAAGATGATGATGACGATGATGATGATGATTATTATTATTATTATACTAAGTTATGATTACAAATTACTTTATAGGAATGTATTTGAATGTATTTTCATCCGCCGGGACGATAGAATTGACGTCATTACGTGAGGACGTAAAAAGAACCGGACTTTCATTGAAACAAACTGTTCTTTCAACAAAAGAACTTCTGAAAGACTTCCCATCACTAGTGTTTTGATCCAGAGATCTCTACTAGAAGATGCGTAATAGCACCCCTACCATATAGCAGTGAAAACATGGATAGCCAGAAAATTCAGTCAGTGGTGGGGAAAGAGTAAAATAGATTTAAAGTAAATTCCTACACTACCAGTGGACTAGCCTACACAAAAATTCAGACACTCAGAATTAGGAACATATAAGACATAAACCTATGTGAAAATAGGCTATATAGGCTACTCAATTAAAAGATTAAACATAACAAGCCAAGTATACTTAAAATACTTAATTATACTTTTAAGTAGATCTTGATCAAAAGATTGAGTATAGTCCAAATATACTTAGACCTTTCAGTCAGTACCCTACTCTGTCAAGTATACATAAGTGCAATTATATTTCTGAGAAGTACATAAAAAGTAGTAAGTATACTTTCTTATTTTTAGTTTAAAAGAAGTATACTAAAAGCACACTTGAATAAACTTCTTTGTCATAAGGATATTGTAATAAATGATATGAGTACAGATATACCAGTTAGGTAGCTACACTTGTCAGAATATTAACAGTAGCCTACATTTATAAAAAGAGATTGTGTACACGCACAAAACACAACTTTATTATTTATTTTTTTCCCTTTATCTATGAGCAGTCAAACTCTGCTGGCTCTGTCTTCTCTGTTTTGCTGCAGAGTATTAATCAATACTTTATATGTACATTTCCATTTATACTTTTGATTGACTCTTGCCAATGAGAGCCAGACTCAACCAGAGGCACTCTGGAGCTAAGCCGGAAAGAGCTGGAGAGGACTGGATTTGAGATGGGCCGGGTCTAAACAGGGTATGTGTGTGCCCAGGCTGCGTCTCTGCATCCTGCCTGGTGCCAGCACCCTATAATGCACTTTTTATAGGCGCCTCCTGATTTCCTGGATGGAGTGAGTATCTCCGTGGAATATCAATGACTCTGCTGAAACAGTGCAGTCAGTGGGGATGGACCGCACCGGCTCATAGAATGTGTCTGTGTGCATGCGTGTGTATGAAGTACAGAAGTGCATGCTAGTTTGTGAATGTTCTATCATTCTGTACTGTCGATCTTATGTATGTGGCTGTGCTCCAAGATGTTTTATTGATTTCATGAAATGAACACATCTATAAAAATCACCTGTCAAGTTAACAATACGTATTACATCAGCATATGAGACAAATTGGATGACTACAGGGACTCATCTCAACATCACTCATTTAACACATCTAATATTCCAACCAACAGCCAGCCTAAGTTTCTGACGGATGTGATAACTATATGTTTGATTTTTGGGTAATTGTAAAATGTGCTGGAGACATTCAAAATGCCATTATACTTATTTTACAGAAGTTTCTTTCGTGGCTTAAATAAATGACATGTTATGGGGCGCTCACACTATACTTTTCGTTCCATTGATTTCCATTCATACGTATGAACTCTGAGCTGCGAATTCGCTTCACATGAAGATGTGTGACCAGTAGAAGATCGATACATCATGGCGTGACGTCTTGGCTGAATTAACCCATGAATGTTTCTCCAATCATTATTACATATTTGGGACTTTAGCGACCCGGATCTATATCTAACACGCAGATGGATCTCTGGTCGCGATAATATAAAATTCTCCTGATATTAGAGTAACAATTACAGAAGAATACATTTTTTAATATTTGATTGCGTTCAGTACTTGCTCTGAAGTAAATCGCTGAGACATTTCAAGTTTTGCTGATGATCCTTCCTTTTCATTTGTTTTCTGCCTGCGGTCACTATGAGTGAAACATCACTTCATCATTGTGTATCAGACATTGCACATTGCACTAAAGGTGAATTGCACTTCAGAAATTAGTTTTTTTAATTTTTTAATTATTTAAACCTGTGAAAATGCAGATCCTGTTGTAAATAATAGTTAAAAATCACTTTTTAAAACTTTTTCCATTACTACCCCATTCGCAGATTTTGATATATACATAACAGGCATAACATAATGACCACTGACAGGTGAAGTGAATAACATCTCTTCATCACGGCACCTGCTAGTAGTTGGGATATATTAGGCAGCAAGAGAACATCAAAGTTGATGTGTTAGAAGCAGGAAAAATGGGCAAGCGTAAGGATTTGAGCAAGTTTGACAAGGGCCAAATTGTGATGGCTAGACAACAGGGTCAGAGTATCTCCAAAACTGCAGCTCTTGTGGGGTGTTCCCGGTCTGCAGTGGTCAGTATCTATCAAAAGTGGTCCAAGGAAGGAACAGTGGTGAACCGGCGACAGGGTCATTGGCGGCCAAGGCTCACTGATGTACATGGGGAGAGAAGGCTGGCCCATGTGGTCTGATCAAACAGACGACTGTAGCTCAAACTGCTCAAGAAGTTAATGCTGGTTCTGATAGAAAGGTGTCAGAATACACAGTGCATCGCAGTTTTTTTGTGTATGGGGCTGCATAGCCGTAGACCAGGGCTGTTTTACAGCAAAAGGGGGACCAACACAATATTAGGAAAGTGGTCATAATGTTATGCCTGGTTGGTGTATATGTATCTCTGTGTGTGTAGGGGTAACTGAATGTGTAAGTTTGAGACAGTAGAACTAAGAAGCAAAATATTCCTGCATGTTTTTTTTTTTTGTTTTTTTTGTGAGCTATACCCTGCAGGAATGGCACCATGAATAGCAATAGCTTTAGCAGGCCAGAGGTTTCTCTCAATCAAACTCAAATATTTCCCACAGCTACATATGGAGGATTTACGTTTGAGTTTGTGCAAACCACCCTTTTTCTTTTCCACTACCAACCAACATAATGCATGAAATTTAAATAATGTGTTAGTGTTTTTTTAAATTTCTGTTAACTCATTTTTTTTTTTTTTTAAGATGAACATAAGTATTTCATTCTGTTCTGAACCATTGGGGCTAATTGAATCTAGTTAGAAAGCATCACAAATTCACAAAAGTCCTTAGCGCAACACCTGTTTATCATTAAATGAAGTACATAGCCATTTTTATGGATGATTTATTTATACTTCAATCCTGATGTTTAGCAAAAGTCTTTTTGTTTTTATTAGCATTGAAGCTCAGTAACTGAAATATTACTTAAAGGGTTAGTTCACCCAAAAAATTATCCCATGATTTACTCACCCTCAAGCCATCCTAGCTGTATATGACATTCTTCTTTCAGAAAAACACAATCAAAGTCATATTAAAAATATAATTTATCTTCCATGCTTCATAATGGTAGTGAATGGCGGTCCTGATTTTGAAGTCCAAAAAACTGCATCCATCCATCATAAAAGTAATCCATACAGCTCCAGGGGGTTAATAAAGGCCTTCTGAAGTAAAGTGATGGTAGCCTGACAAGCCAGACGCACATCAAAATGTTGGGTCTGGGAACTCACCATTGGCAGGGTTTAATCCGAGGGGTGGGATAAACGGTTGTCTTTCAAATTCAAATTTCTTTGCAATAGGATTGCGCTACAACCAACCAGAGCAATGAAGAAGGTGAAGCGGAGCTAGTTGGTAGATTAAACTTCCACCGTATCCGGTCGGCAAAACTCCGAACACATCTTCCTTTCTTAAGAATGACTTCAGTACCGTTCTTTGTTCGTTTCTCAAAGAAAAGTTTAATAAGTCTCCCAGAGTCGCGGCCAAAGTCGTTTTCGAAAGACCTCTGTTCACCATCTTCTTTGTTTTTATGTAGCACGCAGAACCTCGGCAACTCTGCCGTCATTATGTTAAGCCCGCCCACCGACTCTATACATGATGTGATTGGCCTGACCAGAGTTTGGTTTTTCTAGCTTAAATTTTTTTAAAGATTTCTTTTAAACTTCTAATTCGTGACCGGTGTTTTGTTTTGCACTATCCTATCATCAATACGACATGCATCAGCCGTGTGGAGTACCTTTATGATGGATGGAAGCACTTGTTTGGGCTTCAACTGCCATTATAAAGCTTGGAAGAGCCAGGACTTTTTAATATAACTCCAATTGTAATTGTCTGAAAGAAGAAAGTCATATACTTGAGAGTGAGTAAATCAAGTGGTAATTTTCATTTTTGGGTGAACTATCCCTTTAAGCAAAACATGAAGCCAGAATTATCTTTACACTGAATTATTGCAGACTTGCATTGAAATCCAGTAGTTGCATGTCCACTGCATTTTGATAGTTTTAGAAATACAGAATCTAATATTTTTGTACAAGTAAAAACACTGCTGCATAATTGTATGTAAATCAAAATAATAGCCATGTTATAATAATATTAGTATTATTAAAAAAAGACATATTAATTAAACTTCTGTTCTCTGATCCTAATGTGTTAAAATGCTAACTAAGAAAAATATAATAACGTTAATCACAAATAAATATTTTAACCATTTGATGGACCTAATGTAATTGTATATTGTGAGATTAGATTTGAAGTGTTCTTTGCTGTGAGGGTTCGAGAACAGAGCCATGCTCGTGCTGGGTGGAAAGTGGGCACTTGTAATTCAATGATGTGTTGGTGTGCTGGGGACTAAAGCTGGCCAAGCCTGCAGGAAGTGAATTATAACCTCTCAATTAAATCTGGGCATCTATGAAATATTGAATTGGAAACTCTTGAAGATTCCAGTCACGCCGTGGTGCTGCATAAAAGCTGACTGACTGCCTCCCCGGGCCTGTCAGAGGCAAGGCTGGGGCTGATCTGCTTGGCTTTTGCACGCGCACACACACACACACACACACACACACACACACACACACACACACACACACACACACACACACACACACACACACACACACACACACACACACACACACACACACACACACACACACACACACACACACACACACATTTATACAAGCTTATACATAAACATCTCTCTTGTCTTTATTTCCTTGCATGCTTTTATCCTTCGCTCTAAAGATAAACTAAGGACTAAGAATTCATGCTTGTGTTATAGTCTTGCTAGGTCATTGCTGTTGTGCAGGAATCTTAGGTAGACTCTCAGAAATATGTCAAGATCAGGCACTTACTGTAAACTTTAATTATAACTCAACATTTACATAATGGCAAAAAAAAAAAAGAAAAGAACATTATGCCTTACAGGATGAAAATAACAAACTAAAGTTAGCCAGTGCTTAGTGAGGGATTTGAGATTTGGCTTACATGCTGGTGTCAACTTGAAGTTAAATTGTTATTTTTTTGTATGTAATTAATATATTGTATGTATAGCTTTCCTGTAGCTCAAACAATAAGAGCATGGCGCTAGCAAAGCCAAGGTCATGGGTTTGATTCCCAGGGAAAGCAAGAACTGACAAAATGTAAAAATATGTACCTTGAATGCAATGTAAGTCGCTTTGGGTAAAAGCGTCTGCCAAATGCATAAATGTAAATTAATTATTTTTATTATTATTATTAGTAGTAGTAGTAGTAGTAGTAGTAGTAGTAGTGAGACAAACCAACTAATTCCACAAAAAATGTTGCTTTTTGGTGTGCTTACTGATTTCTGGCACTGTAGATTTTCCACCAAAATGATGTCACTTCCAGGAGGGAGGGGGTGAGTGGAGTAAAGCAGTATTCCCAAGAATACAATTTCAATACTTATTGAAAACATTTATTTTAGATAATGAAAAAAATTAAAAAAATAAAATAAAAGGTTGAGAAACCTTGAATGTTTCTAAATAAAATACTTTTTTCCAAGTTAGTGTAACCCCCCGGGATCTACACTTAATTGTGTTATTGTGATAAAACTAACTAATATGATTTCCTTCTTTAAAAATTGAGTGTTTAATATTTATATTAAGACACATACGATGGGGATATGAAATTTACTGCATGGTGGGAATGACCCTAGTCAAGGGAATTTAGTTATTTTCATGTATGGGGAACAGAGTGCAAGGAAATATGTGTCGAGCAGCTCCTATTTCTCTCACACAGGAACACTATATATATATATATATATATATCCCCACCGGCTTTTATGCTACACACTAGCAATAAGTGGCATAAGAAAATATGTTTAGCTTTATATAAATAGACATTTTTAAGTGTAAAGTAGGTATTGTCTTATGCCCAGAATGAGTCTGCTTTGACTTTTCTTGCAGAAAATACAGCCAATAAAATGGAAGGCTGTGAAAATGGCATAATTTCCTGCCATATTCTAATAGAGTGTTTTTATATTGCTTGTGATACAGAGACTTGCATGAGTGTATGTTTAAGAGAGTAAGAGAGAAACTGATGCAGAATTTTAGCTGTTTGATTCATATATATTAAAGGTTTAAGAATCTCTCACCATCTGTGAGAGTATGAATTATTTATCTTGCAATGTAAATGTGGCATATCACCAGAATACTTAGGCACACCAGGGACCAATTGTATAGAAAGTGTCTCCTTCAAACATCTTTTAAATGACTCCTGTATAGTGTGGCGTGTGTGTGAGGAAACCTGTGAGGCACACAAACGTCTAAAAGAGCATTCCTAGGTATAAATACTTTTCTAACATAGTGACATGAAAGGCAGCGTCATCCCTTGAGATTCCTTATTTAAAATGCATGCAGATCTTAGTGGTTTGTCAATGCTTGCAGACCATCTGCGGTGGGAAAACATACCGAGATGTTCAGTTGATCTCCGGGGCACTACTCCTCCTGTTAGAGCTTATATTCTTGTACAAGCCATACATTAAACAAGCCTGTCCTTCTCTCAGCAACCTCTCATGGCTCTTCAATGTAAACTTTGCAATAAAGGAATCACTGTGTGTTTTTCTAGGAGGCTGTGCTGGCTGTGCACAGTGGAGCCATAATGCCTCAATGGCCGGTTTTATGATCGTCCATCAGCGTGGGCCAATGTAGCGTGTAACATGGGTGTGATTCCTGCGGTATCTCGCTTAAACATTATGTCCAGTGAGATTCTTTCACTCCATTCGGCACACACCTCCAATGGAGCTCCCGGCTCACACTTTCACCTGCAATTTGCATCTTTTTGTGCTTCTCATTAGCTGCCACTATCGCATTAGCCGCCACTATCGCATTAGCCAGGCATTGTTAACATGGATAATTCTAATCATTTATATTGATATAATTGCTAATATAATTTATAGTGCTGGGCAATCGATTAATTGCGATAAAGTTTGTGTTGTGTTTGTGTATATTTAAGAAAAGTACGTTATATTTAAATATAAAATATGTATAATTATATATAAGATAAATTATGTAAATATATACACAGTATATACATGCAATTATTTGTGAAATATATACATGCATGTGTGTGTGTATTTATATATACAGTACATAATAATCATACACAGTACACATATATATTATGTAAACACAAACTTTTATTTTGGATGTGATTAATCAATTGCCAGGACTAATAATTTACTTACAGTTGATAAAATTTCTATTTTTGTCAATCAATGTATACTGTTTTTTTTTTTTTATTTTTTTTTTTTTATTTTACATGTGAAATGTATTAACCTTTTTACCGTACAGCTATCTTTCTTTCTTTTCTATTCTTTATCTCCTTTGTCTCACTTTCTCTTTTTCTAAATGGGGAACAGACTATAGTGATGTGGAGAGCAGTTTTGGGTCATATGATGATGGAAATTTCAGGCTAAATAATTCAGATCCCAGTTAGAGAAACCTCAGTAGCTGAAGGAGATGTTGACATTGAGAAAACTGGCAGACGTACACACACACACACACACACACACACACACACACGCTCACATAGGCAGGCTGGGTTAGTGTACTGGTTCATGCATTCACATTACACCTGCTGGATATGAACCATGCTTAGCTTTGAGTCAGCATTATGCCTCATAGTCTTTATTTATGTGTGAGGAGCGTGCTGGTTTGATATCGCTCCAAGAACACGCTTTCTGATTCCTCTCAGATATGCCTGAAACAATTTTGAATGCATAATTTCTCATACAGCTCACAGCTCCAGTCCCTTTCTTGAATAACATGATTTGTGAGCATTCAAACAGTGGCCTCAAGTTTTTTGGAATTTTTTTGCTGCATTACAGAAAACTCAGAACATGGAACTCTCCCAACCTCCTGCTTGAAAATAGCTATCCACTGGAATGAAACTCATTGTCAGACATCAATTTTTTAAATTAGGGCAGATCGACCAACCCTGGCTTATTGTACGAGAGAAGCATCATTTGACATAATTTCCATGATAGCTGCAGCTAAGGTGAAGTTCCATTGGTTATTTTCAAGTGGAGGTGAGAGAATTTTGAGTTGTCTGGAATGCTTTGAGGTCTGATGTGGTATCATCAGACTCCAGACATATGGAATGTGGCATTAAGCAACACTTACAATTAGGGCTGTCGACGTTAACACATACGGTTTCACGAGTTCACACTTACAAATAAGTCTGATAGAATACATGGTATGCGTATTTGGCATGCTGTCCGAGGAGAGGGCTTCGAGCATTGTATTTATGCAGAGACACATTTCAGTACATTCAGTTCGTTGTTACCACACACAGGATAATGTTTTTGGTTTTTGGCATCTCCATGTTGTTCTGTTTGGTATCACAACTTGTCTTGTCTAAAATGTAAACAAGCTGTTGCACTGTACACATACTATACACTATGAATTCTGAAAAGTTTTTTTCTGTGTTTTTTATGGGTGCTTTGGTGTCTAAGAATTATGGACCTTATATCCACCTTTATATATATATATATATTGATCTTGGATTTTGAACAAATCATTCATGCATTTTTCATTTTATTTTTATTTATTTTATTTTTTTGAATTTTAAATCAAAATGTCATAACTTCTTCCAGACCTTTCTGACGAAATATGCAGGACTTTTCCAATTATTTGGTATTTAGCTTTTCTTTTTTTTTCTTTTTTTTCGCAACGGCCAAATCTCAAAATCCAATCCAACAACCGATGAATAGATCCCATGGTATATACAAACCCGATTCCCAAAAAGTTGGGACACTGTACAGATTGTGAATAAAAAAGGAATGCAATAATTTACAAATCTCATAAACTTATATTTTATTCACAATAGAATATAGATAACATATCAAATGTTGAAAGTGAGACATTTTGAAATGTCATGCCAAATATTGGCTCATTCCAAAAAAGTTGGGACATGTAGCAATAAGAGGCCGGAAACATTAAATGTACATATAAGGAACAGCTGGAGGACCAATTTGCAACTTATTAGGTCAATTGGCAACATGATTGGGTATAAAAAGAGCCTCTCAGAGTGGCAGTGTCTCTCAGAAGTCAAAATGGGCAGAGGATCACCAATTCCCCCAATGCTGTGGCCAAAAATTGTGGAGCAATATCATAAGGAGTTTCTCAGAGAAAAATTGCAAAGAATTTGAAGTTATCATCATCTACAGTGCATAATATCATCCAAAGCTTGAGAGAATCTGGAACAATCTCTGTGTGTAAGGGTCAAGGCCGGAAAACCATACTGGATGCCTGTGATCTTCGGGCCCTTAGACGGCACTGCATCACATACAGGAATGCTACTGTAATGGAAATCACAACATGGGCTCAGGAATACTTCCAGAAAACATTGTCGGTGAACACAATCCACTGTGCCATTCGCCGTTGCCGGCTAAAACTCTATAGGTCAAAAAAGAAGCCACATCTAAACATGATCCAGAAGTGCAGGCTTTTTCTCTGGGCCAAGGCTCATTTAAAATGGACTGTGGCAAAGTGGAAAACTGTTCTGTGGTCAGACGAATCAAAATTTGAAGTTCTTTTTGGAAAACTGGGATGCAATGTCATCCGGACTAAAGAGGACAAGGACAACCCAAGTTGTTATCAGCGCTCAGTTCAGAAGCCTGCATCTCTGATGATATGGGGTTGCATGAGTGTGTGTGGCATGAGCAGCTTACACATCTGGAAAGGCACCATCAATGCTGAAAGGTATATCCAAGTTCTAGAACAACATATGCTCCCATCCAGACGTCGTCTCTTTCAGGGTAGACCTTGCATTTTCCAACATGACAATGCCAGACCACATACTGCATCAATTACAACATCATGGCTGCGTAGAAGAAGGATCCGGGTACTGAAATGGCCAGCCTGCAGTCCAGATCTTTCACCCATAGAAAACTTTTGGAGGAAGATGTGACAAAGAAGACCTAAGACAGTTGAGCAACTAGAAGCCTGTATTAGACAAGAATGGGACAACATTCTTTACACACAGACTGATATATTTCAAATGTTTATTTATTTTCATTTTGATGATTATAACTGAAAACTAAGGAAAATCCCAAATTCATTATCTCAGAAAATTAGAATATTACTTAAGACCAATACAAAGCCAACTGAAAAAGTATGAACATGAAAAGCATGTACAGCACTCAATACTTAGTTGGGGCTACTTTTGCCTGAATTACTGCAGCAATGCGGCGTGGCATGGAGTCGATCAGTCTGTGGCACTGCTCAGGTGCTATGAGAGCCCAGGTTGAGCCCAGATAGTGGCTTTCAGCTCTTCTGCATTGTTGGGTCTGGCATATCGCATCTTCCTCTTCACAATACCCCATTTTCTATGGGGTTAAGGTCAGGCGAGTTTGCTGGCCAATTAAGAACAGGGATACCATGGTCCTTAAACCAGGTACTGGTTGCTTTGGCACTGTGTGCAGGTGCCAAGTCCTGTTGGAAAATGAAATCTGCATCTCCATAAAGTTGGTCAGCAGCGGGAAGCATGAAGTACTCTAAAACTTCCTGGTATATGGCTGCGTTGACCTTGGACCTCAGAAAACACAGTGGACCAACACCAGCAGATGACATGGCACCCCAAACCATCACTGACTGTGGAAACTTTACACTGGACCTCAAGCAACGTGGATTGTGTGCCTCTCCTCTCTTCCTCCAGACTCTGGGACCCTGATTTACTTTCATCAGAGAACATAACTTTGGAGCACTCAGCAGCAGTCCAGTCCTTTTTGTCTTTAGCCCAGGCGAGACGCTTCTGACGCTGTCTGTTGTTCAAGAGTGGCTTGACACGAGGAATGCGACAGCTGAAACCCATGTCTTGCATACATCTGTGTGTAGTGGTTCTTGAAGCACTGACTCCAGCTGCAGTCCACTCTTTGTGAATCTCCCCCACATTTTTGAATGGGTTTTGTTTCACAATCCTCTCCAGGGTGCGGTTATCCCAATTGCTTGTACACTTTTTTTCTCCACATCTTTTCCTTACTTTTGCATCTCTATTGATGTGCTTGGACACAGAGCTCTGTGAACAGCCAGCCTCTTTTGCAATTAGTGAAATAAATCAACTTTTTGATGATATTCTAATTATATGACCAGCACCTGCATCTGCATATATATATATATATATATATATATATATATATATATATATATATATATATATATATATATATATATATATACACACACACACTCACCTAAAGGATTATTAGGAACACCTGTTCAATTTCTCATTAATACAACTATCTAATCAACCAATCACATGGCAGTTGCTTCAATGCATTTAGGGGTGTGGTCCTGGTCAAGACAATCTCCTGAACTCCAAACTGAATGTCAGAATGGGAAAGAAAGGTGATTTAAGCAATTTTGAGCGTGGCATGGTTGTTGGTGCCAGACGGGCCGGTCTGAGTATTTCACAATCTGCTCAGTTACTGGGATTTTCACGCACAACCATTTCTAGGGTTTACAAAGAATGGTGTGAAAAGGGAAAAACATCCAGTATGCGGCAGTCCTGTGGGCGAAAATGCCTTGTTGATGCTAGAGGTCAGAGGAGAATGGGCCGACTGATTCAAGCTGATTGAAGAGCAACTTTGACTGAAATAACCACTCATTACACCCGAGGTATGCAGCAAAGCATTTGTGAAGCCACAACACGCACAACCTTGAGGCGGATGGGCTACAACAGCAGAAGTCCCCACCGGGTACCACTCATCTCCACTACAAATAGGAAAAAGAGGCTACAATTTGCACGAGCTCACCAAAATTGGACAGTTGAAGACTAGAAAAATGTTGCCTGGTCTGATGAGTCTCGATTTCTGTTGAGATGGTAGAGTCAAAATTTAGCGTAAACAGAATGAGAACATGGATCCATCATGCCTTGTTACCACTGTGCAGGCTGGTGGTGGTGGTGTAATGGTGTGGGGGATGTTTTCATCCAGGCCTGGACCTCTCTTGTCTTGCCATGTCGTCGCTCCTCCTTTTATACTCCCGTCACTCCTCCATGAGGCGAGGCCGGTGTGGCGCACAGCTGACGCTCATTAACATTCGCCACCGCCCGCTCTCACGGTCCCCCGCCTCGCCACATATATATATATATATATATATATATATATATATATATATATATATATATATATATATATATATATATATATATATATATATAATTTTTATTTTGTCTTATTTATTTTTCAATAATCCATTATATTCAGATGTACGCCACTATATGGAATAAAATATTTACCGCTTTCTGGTTGTCAAACATTAGTGCAACATGTACATAGTTAATTCAAGTAAGCGTTCATTTTCTTTATTCTTCTTTATCTTTAATTTTCTTATTTTAGTTATATAATGCAATGCAATTCATACATTACATTTTACAGTACATTTACATTGCGTTTAAATTATCAACTCCAAATCCCATATTTGCATTTGTTCTTTTTGTGTCTTCTCACACCTGGCTGATCTGGTGTGTTATGCACAAACAGGGCCGTATGTAAATTCTAGAGCCTCATGAGTATTAGCTCAAGGTTGTGGAGCTCACCCTGCCTCTTGGCCGAGCCACATCGCTCAAAGTTTCCACTCATCAGAATGTTTAATTATTATTAGACTGTTGCTTATTTGACAGTGTGTCAAATCAGCTTAATTAATACTGGCCATCTGTGGTATTTAATGGCTGCCTCAGATTTGTGTGGTCTCTTGACAAGCTTACAGTGAAGGAAAAATAGCGTAATAAAAGAATCCGTACAGCGGATCAACCCTTCATTATCCTTCGCTATTACCAGCTGTGGGCGCCTCGGGCCGTGTAGATCTGTGTTCCTCATTGAGAACGTACACCTGTCACGCTAATTTGGATGAAAAAGAATGGGGTGAAGACCAGAGGTGAGGGGAGATGCTGTGAAGAAGACAGCCATTATTACAGAGACTCAAGGTCCGCTTAGAGCAGAACCTGCCCTATAGGAAGAAAGAGAGAGCTACTGATCATCAACAAATCCACCCCCTCCATCACTAAATTGTGATGTGCATCCACGCTGATGGCATTCTCTTGATGTTCAAAATAAGTCTGAATCTTATTACGGAGGGTGAATGCCTTGGGAACACTTGAAGCTGGTTTCAAATAAGCTATGAGTGAGAAATAGCTGTTGCTTGAAAGGGTACGACCGAAATGCAGATTTTTTTGTCTGATAAGTCCCCTCTCCCTGTTAGCATAGTACTTGTAGCCTGAAAGGAAATCTATGGACAGATAGAACCTTTACTGCAAGGTGTTGCCTAGAGATGGGGACGGAGACAATGAGCTGTCTTGATAAAAATATCGCAGGAAAATCTGACTCAACACGGGGCAGTGCTTAAAGACAGCATCATTCTGGCTAGGAGAGTTTCGTTTAAAGGAATAGCCTACTTCATCCCATTTTTTACTCAACCTTTTGCTGTTCTAAACAAGCATGACTTGCATTCTTCCGTAGAACACAAAAGGAGATGTTTTGCAGAATCTCATTGCAGCTCTTTTCCACTGGTTGTTGTCAAGCTTCAAAAATAATTTTGTACATTTATCATTGTTTATGCAACACTTTTGTGTTCCACTGAAGAAATGTAACAATGTGGTTGCAGTAAGGGAGCGTAGAGGCAGTATCTGTGTGCAGCAGTAACTTTTATTGACAATAAACCTAAAAACAAAACATGCAGGAGAAATAGGTGAACGCGGGAGATGAAGCAAACCACTATGTTAATAACAAAAATGGACTACTAAAATCGAGTGCTACATATAGAGGGTATGCATCTGGTGTCACCGTTGGCCGGAGTGACTGCGGTTATGCCCTTCACTGAGTGGCAAAAAGACTAGGTGACTAAGTGTAGGTTTCAGTATCAATGCCGTGAAAAACACACAAAACATTTAAAACGGGAAAGAGCTTTGAGATTGACTGTACAAATATATTTGACAAGAAATCTGAGGTATATTTTTACAGACTGCTGAAAGCTACAGAAAAGAGAAGCAAATGGATCGTTGAAATTCTGAGAAACAACTGGACTGGACCCATATAAATGTCAAATTCCTCGCTGGATCACTGGATATTTGGTAAGGTGTAGAAACACTATATCAAATCCAACCTTTAGTTTAAACTGATAATCGTTTGTTTTACTCACGTTTTCGAGTTCCCCCTATTAAATCCAGTCATGTAGCAGACGCTGTTGCCACTCGGTCTGGCTGAGGGGCGTGTTCCGGCGGGAAAGTGACGTCAATGCATACCTTCTATATAAAGGTTAACTAAGCAGACTAGAAACAGGTGTGCAACTAAATCAGTGACCATGGTAACACATTTCCTTCTTCCTTTCCTTTTCCTTCATCTATCACTCACTTGAAGATATTTAATAATTTAAACATTAAAAAAAAATTAAAAAAAAAATTAAAAAACACAAATTTAATAAAACTGCCATGGTCGTTAGCTTGTATCAGATATATGCATTATGATGCTGTGATACCTAAATTCACTTCTAGCATTTAATGTGTTTTATTTATTTATTTATTACACAATAGTGTCAAATTGTAATATTGGCCATTTATTGGTTATTGGTCATAACATGAAAATAAGGTTTCACTTTATTTTGATGGTCCCTTTAACACATTCTGTTGACAGTAATGTTGCACATACATGTCTACTAACTCTCTTTGGAGTTTTAGTAGACTGGTAGGGTTAGGGTTAGAATAAGTTGACATGTACTTGCAAAGATAATTATAGTCCACAACAATAAAGAGTTAGCAGATATTAAGCAGACAGTCTACTAATACTCTAATGAGAGTTAGTCGACATGTAGTGCATGTAGTACACAATTAATATTCAAAAGGGCCCATCAAAAAAAGTGTTACCAATAATTCACTTATTATTATTGGGCAGAATTTTAATGTCATTGCAACCCTAGAACAAATGAAGTCAAACTGAGTTTGGAACAGCATGAAAGTGATTAAATGAGGACAGATTTTTTATTTCTGGGTGAACTGTCTCTTTAATGACTGATGTTTTTACTTGTTTCAGTTCTATTCTGAGTCTCAGTCTGATTGTTTTCTTTCTGTGTAGCAATTCAGTGTTTTCAACACTTCACCAGTGGGCTGACAAAACGCTTTAACACTTTAAGCTGCTGATGAGAGCATGTTAGCGACTCTTTCTGTTTGCCCTCCGTTCAAGGCGAACAAACACACACACACAATCACGCATCGGCTATAGAACGAGTGACTTAGACATCGATGACATTTCCCCAATTTCACACTAAGCTGCCTGTAAGAAGGCAAGCGAGCAGAAACACGGTTGAGTGTGAATATGCCAAAAAAGAAGGAAGACCGGGGTCAGGTACAAGAGAAAATGTCATTAGAAATGTGTGAGTTTGTGTGAAGCACATAGACAGCATGCGTGTGTGTATACGTGTGTTACGTGGTGCAGAAAGCCATGTTATCTTCCAGAGTTAATCACCTTGTGCTTCTAGCCTGACTGCAGCCGTGTCCATTCCCCTGTAATTCAGTCAATGTGAAATTGGCTGACTCCGGTGGTGTGTGTGCATAAGTGTGTGTGTGCTCTAAAACATCACAGGCTCTGTCCTAAGGTTCTCTAACCCACTTTGGCCATCAGACTGTCGGATTCTGTATGCTCAAGTCTTTCAGAACCATCTGCCCTTGAGCCAACCGACCAGTTACAACAGGTGACTAAGCAAGTCCATTCACTCAAGCCTCAAGTGTCTGTGAATGAGCAGGGAATGAAAGTTTCTACAACACTGAAGAGAGTTTAGCTTAAGTGTGAAGTGGAATGGGTCAGTGGGATTTCAAGCAAAAAATAGCTGGACAGTAAACGGGTCACATTGTACTGTATATTTAAAGGGCTCATGAACTGCATTGTTT
Organism: Paracanthobrama guichenoti; assembly: GCA_018749465.1. Taxonomy (NCBI): domain Eukaryota; kingdom Metazoa; phylum Chordata; class Actinopteri; order Cypriniformes; family Gobionidae; genus Paracanthobrama; species Paracanthobrama guichenoti. Next base: position 5,153,319 of record CM031960.1, on the reverse strand, counting down.
TATTGTTTTATGTTTTCTAGTGTCCACTTATAATGTTAGTATAATTTTTACATCAAAAATTGTCATAATTTAGAAACAAAAGGCTTTTTTTTTTCTACCCATATTTTAGCCTCTGATTTGAACCCTCTGTTTGAAGTGGTGTGTCTGCTGTGAGACTTCAGTGTAAATGCAGACTGCTGTGATTGGCTAACATCTTTGCATATGAAATAAGTATTTCATGTGGAACTCTCTCGAAAACTTTTAGCACATTTTTACTATTACAGCTCTCAGCCTTCAACTAATCATGCGAAGTGTTGATTAAAGCATTACATTTAGATTACAGTATTATACTTTTTGGCATGAAATGTTGCAGTGATGAGCATTGTAGCCAATAACAGACATGTTGAGCACAGTTCAGATCTGTCACTGATAAACTTGCACTGTTTGATTGACAGCTCCAGCAATTGTAAAGGGAGCGTTCTTTGATCACTTTCTATATATACATTAAACACAGTTTATGTAACAGATTATTTTCATCATACTAAGAGAAACAACGTGAAGTTTACCATTTAGTCACTGGTTTGATTTACTGACACATAGACAAAGAAAACCTGACTGTATATCATTACATCACAGGTCAGTTATTAGAATTAACAGTTACATGTTGTGGCATTACTGTCGAGTCTATCGCAAAAGCATGCGCTGAATTGCAACTGATTTACTAAATAATCCACAGTAAATATGTACCAAAAACAAATAAAGAATGCTCAACTGAGACATTCACATTGTTGAAAATAAATAACCACATTTCTAGCATTAGGATCCTTTGGAAGGTAATGTTATTTTTAGTCCAGTGATCCTGTATCGCTCTTCTCTCCTCATCATCTCACTAACACGCCAGTGGGCAGGGCCAAAGTTGCAATGATGAAGTAGGTGTTTATTTTCTTCTGCAGAGGTGGTCTTTCAATTACAGGCACATTCCACAACAAATCATTCTCTGTGCTTAGTTTCAATACAAGGAATTAACAAGGAAGCTGTTCTGAAACTTACGGGATATTCTTATAGTATGATGACCTCTTATATGCCAAAAGCTCAAGGAAAATTTGATTCCTCACTTCATAACTCCTTTAACTCACTGAATTCAGCAAAGGCGCCAGCGCCTTCACCTCATTTTTTTTTGGTGTTTTTTTTTTCTTAGTGCGAAAGAGACTCAAAATACTATGTCGATTTTGGTCATTCAGGTAAGTGTTATACATCATTATAACCTGTTAAGTTTCTACTTTTATTTGTGTATACTCACAGTAAAAACAAAATGATGCACGACCTGCAGCCTCTCTCTCAATGACGTTCTGATACCCTTCAGAAAATGAACTGTAACTTAATGAATACTTGTCACACAAACATATGTGAGACATATGTCTAAAGAAACGTTGAAATGGCAGGTTTTAATGTTTAAAATAATGTAAATCAAATCGAAAACAAATATTCTCTGTTTATGTAATCTGTTTGAAAAAAGAGAGATGTCAGTCATTCGTGACTATATTCGTCCGTTCGTAATAAAATACTACTTGGGAGTCACAGTCACGTCAATGCAGTTGCACAAGCACAAGTGGAGGGAAACGGGTAAAATCCACAGAATAAAATAAAAAATAAAGTCTTGTGCCTTTGCATGTCAGAATCAGAATCCAAAAATCCAAGATGGTCTTAATTTTTACAGAATACCTTCGTCGAAGATGCCCTTTGAAGCTAAATGCAGATGTTTATGGTCGCAAGCAATTAAACAGACATACTGGACTGGATGATTACCCTGCTACTAAAGCATGAATTTGAAGTAAACAATAGATCTACATATGCAGTTTACTGGGGACATAATGTATTTCCCCTAGTTACAGCGTGAAATAATATTTAAACCTATTGCATTTTGTGTAGATAACACTTAGACATAACATTTTTATCTCACAATTCTTAATTTTTCTTGCAATTGTGAATTTCCATATAGACTGCTAGTGCGGAACTGTCTTTTTCTGCCGCCAGGTAGACTCCACCCACAAAACACTTCATCGCTGTTTGCAAACAGTCAAATGGTCTATAAGGTATTGATGTGCTGTATTGTGAATGGTTATAAAGGCCATTGTTAGACCTGAGCATCTGCAACCTGTTTAATTGTGACTCTTTATACCAGCCTTGATAGCTTTATTGCTTAATAAGTTTCCTGCAAAACAAAAGTATTAAGGACAAAACTAATTTATTAAGTAAATTCAAAAAAGGAATCAAAGTTCATCATCATCTTTAGAAACTCATATATGACTGGCTTTCTTCACAAAAAAAGAAAAGTAAGTGATGACCTTGACTGTCGCATGTGATTTTCAGTGAATAACTTTCAGAATGAGTAATGAATTTCATTCTGCATTTCAGTCTTCAGTAAAAGTATTTTGTTTATTTATTTATTTATTGTTTTGTTGGCCCAGATGAAAACTGCAAGCCCTTTCAAAACTCCCAGCACATTTCTTTAAGTAACACTCTCAAAAAAAAAAGGTACAGTGGACGTACAATTTTGTTCCTTTGGGAACAAAACGTATAACTGTACCTTTAAAGGTACACAATTGGTCCTTGGGTCGTGTGTCCACCGAAGCGTTTTTAGCTAGCTGAAAACGCTAGGCACTCTGCTGAAAGCGCCTCGCTGTGGGCACTTGAGAGCCTTTTGGCAGAGAGCCTTTTTTCAGTTGAGACTGCTTGTTATGATACGGAATATCCGCGGAAGTGTTACTAGTATCTCATTTCACAAGTAGTTTGTTTCTGTATTGATTCTATAGCAAATGTGCAGATAAAATGTAAAGTATTTGCTCTGGCTCGTGTTTTAAATTATTTTATTCCGTTATTATGCTGCTTGTTTTCATCTTTCATCTGCTTGTTTTCATAGTTGTCCCGCCCCTCCTCCACTGTGATTGGACGGCTGGGTGAAAAGTGACAGTGATGAGCGCTGCATTTTACCCAAAGTTGAACATTCTTCAACTCTCGGCGACGAGTAAAAAATGCTGAACGCTCAGTGCTTGAGTGTGAAATACTCGCTCAGTGCCTCGTCGCGCTCATGGCGTTCCAAAAATGCGGCGCTCCCATTGAAAACAATGGGATACGCCAGCCAGCCGCGTGAAAAAACGCTTTGGTGGACACACGGCCTTAGGGTACAATTATACCATTGTTTTCCTCTACTTAAAGCAGGGGTATGCAAGTTCGGTCCAAGTGAGTCACTGTCCTGCAGAGTATGGTTCCAACCCTTAAAGACATCTATAGAAGCTCTTACTGAGAATTAACAGAGGTTTAGATGTTGATGTTTTATTGAAAATGTTTGGTCACCATTATGGTGATCAGTGTTTCCTTTAGTTGGGCAGTTTGACTTGGCTTTGTATTTGTGTTTGTGTTAACAAAACACATAATTGGTTTAAATTAAAATAAGAAGCCATAAACAAAAAGCATCATGAAGAAAAATGTTTGACTAAACACATCACTGACTAAAACTATTAATAAATAATATTCACCAACAATACTTTCTTGCCACAGATCAGATATTCTGAAGTCTGCTTTTAAATACATTCTAGGGGGATTCTTTTTTTTTTTAGATGCACACATATATCAAGAATCAGCATATGAATCTCAACAATGGTGACATATTTAATGCTGCAATGCACGCAAGCCACTGTGGTGGCTTAGCAGGGTTGGAGCTAAACTCTAGACCTCTGACTTAGAGGTACAAAAATGTACCCTTTAAGGATACCACCCCAGTGACACCCACTTGTACCTTAAAAGGTACAATTTTGTACAATTTTTTTTTTTTTTTTTTTTTTTTTGAGAGAGTATTAAGAATATTTATACTTCATATTATTTATTTATTTCAACATTTTTGATGATATAATGTTTGACTATAATATAATAAGTCGTATAGAGTACTTTAATGTTAATTTTATGTTTGTTTGCTTGTTTGAAGAAAGTGAGTCTAACAGATTAGGAAAAACACTAGGATTTCATGTGTTGAGTGAACGTCTCGGTTACGTATGGTAACCCTCGTTCCCTGAAGGAGGAGCGGGGGCGTCGTCGGACGTCACCGACGAATTGGGATCACAATTCGTCGGTGACGTCCGACGTCGTCGAACGTGACCGACTGAAAGGGAACTATCCATGCAGTCATATACTGTAGAGTAGGTGATCAGGTTTTTCATGTCATAGCTGTTTTTCTTGTATCATTTATAGCTACATTATAATGACTAATAAATAAGCATCCAGGACTGGCCTTAACCAATTTGTAATAAGTGTTACAAAAACCAGTGTAGTTTCTCATAATCTGCACATGCAACTATGATGTAATTTTGGAGCAGTTTATGCAGCTACTCACATGCACATTTGTAGCCAACATGCACAAATGTAGCCAAATCTTCTTTAAAATCCCAGTTTATACAGATGCAATATGTTTTTAATGTTATGTGTCATTAGATGAGAAAATCATCCTGACAATTATTGTTACTGTAGAAAAGATGTGCTCATTTATTTGCATTAACTAAAATGAGTTGAGGTTGATGTAGTTACGCATAATGTGATCTGCAGGACATTTTTTTTTTTTTTTTTTTTTTTTTTTAGAACAACTTGTCAACCAATCAGAACCCAGGTACTGAAATTAGAGGGCAGTGATTGGCTCATTGGAATGTTTTATGACCTACTTTTGTGTATAGTTAAGCTTTGCACTTATAATAGGTGCATTTCATTTAAGCATACTCAGTTACACTATATTTGCTTCATGTGCTTTTTTTTTCATTTAGTATAATTAAGTGTGATTATCTTTGAGTGGACAGTTTCTATTGACTTCTTAGCCACTATACTGACACTCTTGACACAGGCTGTGCTAAAGGTCAATGATCTATATTTAGTTTTCTTTGTGCTGCTTTGGTGATATTACCAAACCTGTTCAAACATGACCTTGTGAGAGGGTCACTCTCCAACCAACCTCTTAGCATTAAATGGACATATGCATAGTCACTTCCATCACTGTACATCATATAAAAAAATGGATTTGTGGGATTTTTTTTTTTTTTTACTGCTCCCCCCCCCGTCACGCACACACACACATCCCCTTTGCATTTTCACCTCATTTGGTTTTAACAAGATCATAATCATGACTGTGGCCCTCACGCAGACCTGTCGTTAACTGGGTGGCGGATAGCTTTACGAGCGGAGAGGCTTTACTGACGGATGGCATCTGTGGAACATCTGTGGAAGGTGCTGAGTCGACGCTCCTGTCATACTGGTCACACACGTGGAGTGTAATCCGCTGGAAAAACCTCTCACCCAGAACACCCTGCTCTCTGTCAAATGCACATCACTTTGAGACTGACTCATGTCCCCACCGCATTGTTCGCTTGATGTGAGCCCATATAGACAGATGAGGATGACATACTTCTTCAGTGTTGGGAACTCCCAAAAAAAAAAACGAGTGTCTTTTTGGGGGGGTTTAAGTTTGAATGAAAATGATGCAACACAAGTACACACTAGCATTCTAATCTAAATGACTGCAATTAAATCTCAATATGGATAGTTCATCCACAAATGTATTACAATTCAGATTAAACACAATATCATGCGTTTTCATAGTGTCATACAAATTACACAAATAGTCAGTTCTTGCAAGTACCATGATTCTCGAAAAAGAAAAAAATGGGGCTTGTTCATTTTACGTAAAGAAAACAAATTAAAACTGTAAATGTGTTTGTTTAATTTCATTAAATGAAAAAAAAATTAATAATAATAATAAAAAAATTGTGAGTAATGCAATAATTATGTATTGAATAGTGGAAAATAGTAGATTAATTAATTTTCTGTGATTAATCGCAATTAAAAACACTGAAGTTATTATACATAATAATATATATTTTATAATGTAATAATTTCACAGTTAATGTCCAAATGAATGTAGTAAAAACAAAAACAAAAAACAAAAAAACATAAAGACAGGATATTTTAAATATTTGTTTAATGGCAATCTTTTTATGAATGACGGCAAGTATCACTGATACTAATACTGCTACTGAATATGATCCCCCCAACATTAATTACAGCCATTCAAAATTGCAGTGTCATTGAAAGCTTTTTAGCATTTATTAGGCTTCAAAAATATAACAACTTTTCATTTAAGTGAACTTAAAACATCCTCACATAAACCCATCATAATACCTGTGCTTTTCTTGTCTAACAGGAAATATAGGCTACAGAAACTGAATAAAGTTATCAAACAATCTGCACTGCATAAATTATGGATTAAATATAGACTAATCCTTATTAAAGCTACATAAGTTCTTTAGTCAAGAGCAGTGAGTAATTTTCTGTTACCTTTGTTCTTTGATTAGCATATCATTAGTGGCTGCTGTCACTTTAAGATCTGCCGCAGCCGAACATGACGCGGATCTGACGTGCTGTCATACATGTCCCATTTTCCCAACTCTTTAAGTTCATTTAAGACACTGCTCTTATGAAAATACTCGACAAAACACACAATACTTGACATTTTGATATAATCTGTGTGTTATTGTTTGTTCAAGCGTGAAAGAGTGTCTGTGCTCATGATACTGGTGTGTGTCTTTCTGTGCATTTTGTGTGTGACAGAACATTCACAGACAGTACATGAATTATTTGAGTAGAGATAACATGTTTCCTTCATGTGGAACCACTTGGCCATGATTGAACCAATCAAGTTCAATCAAAGAATTGTCAAAGAATAATTTTTTAACAGATAAAAATTAATATTTTCAGTGGGTTCAAAAGCATCTGAGATTTATTGTGTGAATGTAAGATACAATACTTTCATAATAAGGTGTTTATCTGACAATTTAAGACTTATTTATGACCTTCAGCACAGGAGCCAGAAATGAGAAGAAAATGTTAGGGAGGGATGATTAGGGAAAAGATCCAGTCAGAGCTGATGTCCTGTGTAATAGGTGTGCACATCTGAAATATAACGCTCTGAAAATTTGGCGCTGCTGTGCGTTCTACAGGCTCACGCAAAATCACTTCACTACAGACGTTGCATCCATTGATTCCACCATGTTTCTCACTGACACGCCACCAACTCGTACAGATCGGGACTTAAAGGGTAACTCAAACCCAGGTCAGAGCCTAACTCCATCCACTGCAATATTTGAAAAATGCTGGAAAAGTGGGTAGAGCCCAGCGGAGACAGAGGGGACAAACCGAGCGGGGGGCTGAGCGGGGGGCGTGCACCTGAAACCCGCAGTGACAGATTGATTGACAGCTGTCAGACTCACAAAGATGGAGAATGACTGATGTGACGGCAGTAGCTTTGCAACAGAGCAGTCTTTTGAAGTAGTTTCTCCCTCACCTTCACCTGAAGTGGAGGAGGGTGAAGTGTCTGTAGACACAGGGCCAAAGTCTTATCAATTCTGGCTCAAACTGCGTTAACTCCCGACACCGACAATGCTAGCGAAGCAGCAGCGCACGAGAGAATGGAACCATTGACCTAATCTATGAACAGTCAAATCCTTATACTGAATGCCACTAAAAATGTATTATATAGCCTACATGCGATAAATTTTTATTCAAATTAACTGAATCAATAGGCAGGACCAGGAAGTTCAAACCTAATAGCTTATTATAAACAGATTTCCTCAAATAAAAGTTAGGGTGTGTCTCAATCAGCTCCCTAGTTCAGTAGTCAGGGCACTGACCAGGGAGTCAGCCCATTGACTTATGCCCTGATCAGTGCCCTGACTACTGAACTAGGGAGCTGATTGAAACGCACGCTTACTGTGTGTTCACACCGCCGCCGGCGAGAGCATCAAAAATCGCTCTGGCCACCCTGCCAACGACGCTGACGATGCCCAAATCGTCCAAGAGGCCCCACGCCGCTCTCGCCGGAGCTCGCCACCGGCTCCCATTGAAAATGAATGACTTCCGGCCACTTTGACGCTCTCGCCGCCGGTGGTGTGAACGCACAGTTACAGTCACAGTCATTTTCAATGGGAGCCGGTGGCGAGCTCCGGCGAGACCGGTGAGGCACGTTGTGGATGATTTGGGCGTTGAGGAGAGTTGAAATTGAAACTTTATGGTAATGAGCTATGATGTGGTTTGGCGGCAACCAATTGGAATGTAGAAGTGCTCCGCTTCAGAGAAATCCAGAGAACACAGTCCTGTAAACTTTGGTTCCGACCACATTAGTTCCCAAGCAAAATGGAGGAGAAGTTGATCATTGCTGTGCGGGTTTCCCTATCATTTACGAAGTGATCATTCATAGTGATGTGTAATTTGTTAAGAACGCGCAACACTATTTTCAGTGGGAATGCAATTCATTCTTACTTTCACATTTAAACGATTTCATGAGGTTAACTTATACCCTACTTGTGGTCAGTCTGTCAATCAACATGCGTGTTTGCTTTGCGGCCCCTTTAAATACAGTTTAAAAAAAGACCAAGCATTCGATCTACATCAGAACGCCAGCGTGTCCACGAATCTTTCTACAGCGTCGTTGGCAGGGTGGCCAGAGCGAATTTTGACGCTCTCACTGGCGGCGGTGTGAACGGTTAGTCTATATATATGCCAGCACGTTACAGTGTTGTTGTTCGTTACCACGGGAACCACTTGCTTGTCAAGGTTTGAAAGCGTGTCTCATGTATGAAAAGTATCTGTACACACAACTGGCGGCAAAAATATCACAAGAAAAGCCTGATGTGTACTGACAACTGCATTATGTAACCGTATTTTCTTCATTATAATGTTAATAGCAAGTGTCAAGTAAGTTTCATTCATAATGTTTCTACTAGAGGTCTACACGGAGCACCTGAGACCCGTGGACCCAGGACCCGACCCGGGACCTGTATGGGTTCAGGTCTATATTTTAAATGGTCAGTCGGGTCCAGGTCAGGTCCCAATCTATTACTTTGGGTCCCGGGACTGTTTAACATTGTGTGTAAACCCGAGTTAATCGGACTGGCCGTGATCAGAGTCAGTCAGCACGTTTTGTATGTTTTGTGTAACTGTAATTGTAAAATTAGGATAAGAAAAGTGTGAACCAGGAAATAAAAAAAAAAAAAAAAAAAAAAAACACGCGCTTTCTCTCTCTCTCTCTCTGTCTATATTTCAAATCAGCAACAAAATCTCAGGTGACCTGTCACATAAATGTTTTCTATGACACTCAAATTGCATAAAAAAGCTCATTTCATTTAGGTAGGCTGAGACAAAAAAGTTATATATATTTTTTTAATTTGTTTATTGACTTGTTAAGAGCAGTTTATTGTGTAATATGAGACAATCGGGTCCAGTTGGGTCTGTGTCTTCCCGCCGGGTTCGGTTCCAGCTTTTGAAATAATAGACGGGTCCGGGTCGGTTCATTAACTAGGTCAGCCGGAACCGGGAACACTTCCCATAACACCTGATGTACTCGTTACATCATAAGAAGAATGGCATCTACGCTAATGTGAGTCTCTCTGTTTATCCCGAGGTTTACTGCAGTCAGCCGGATCCGGGCCGTATCCAGATCAGATGGTGGACCAGCGCCTGGACATGACCAACGCATCCCTGAAGTGTCTGCAGAGAGCATGTCAAATAAACTCCCCCCCGTAAATGCTGCATCGACACGACATCCTCATTAAACCCGTCTTCGGCGTGATGACTCGATCTTAGTCGTGTGACGATGGATGATCTTAGAGCCAGGATAAGTTTTCAACGGGACATGAGAGACTGTAACATCTTTTGTTTGTCCGAAACATGGCTCACGCCCGCGGTTCCGGACACAGCTGTGATGCCGTCGGAGAACTTCTCTGTTTTTCGGATGGACAGAACAGCCGAGGCCGGTAAATCCAAAGGCGGTGGAGTATGCTTCATGATCAACAAGAAATAGTGCGACCCCAGGAACATCACCATTCTCTTGCGATCCTGCTCGCCTCATCTGGAACATTTAACAATCATTTGCTGCCCATTCTATCTGCCGAGGGAGTTTTCTGCGGTCGTCGCGACCGCTGTTTACATTCCACCACAGGCAGACACAGGGCTGGCTTTATCTGGCCTTCATGATGTTGCCAACGGCGTCATAAACAAACACCCCGATGCTGCTTTCATCGTCGCGGGCGATTTTAACAAAGCAAACCTAAAGAAAGTTTTGCCAAACTTTCACCAGCACGTCTCCTGTCCTACATGAGGAGCAAACACACTGGATCATTGCTACTCTCCATTTAAGAATGCCTATAAAGCGCGGTCACTTCCAGCTTTTGGCAAATCGGATCATGCCGCCATTTTCCTCACATCTGAATACAAACAAAGGCTCGTTCAGGAACCCCCGGTGAGGCGGGAAGTTAAGCGCTGGTCCCCCCATTCAGAGGCCGCGCTACAGGCAGCTCTGGATGATGTTGACTGGGACATGTTCCAAGCGAGTTCAGCTGATGTAAGCGAGTTCACGGATGTGGTGCTTTGCTTCATCAACACGCTTACAGAGCAAGCCACGCAAACAACGCTGGTCTCCTATCGGGGAACATGACTGAATACAGATCGTCCTGCTATGTTCTCAGACGCGCAGTTAAAGCCGCAAAGCTCCGTTATAAGGATTGTGTGGAGTCTCATTTCCAACTCAACGACTCGCGGTGCATGTGGCAGGGTCTGAGGTCCATCTGCTCTTTTGGATCTAAATCCTCTGCAGAGGTGAGCGCTGATCCGTCGCTTGTGAATGAGTTAAACTCTTTCTACGCTCGCTTTGACTGTAACCGCGGCAACGCGACTCCGCCAAGTGGCGCGTCAGAGAGAATCACTCAGAGCAGCAACAACCACGTGATCTCTGTCTCAGAGGATGAAGTTCGGAGGGCACTCAAGCGTGTGGACGTCAGGAAAGCTGCTGGGCCAGATGGTATTTCAGGCCATGTTCTGCGGTCCTGTGCTGATCAGCTCGCCGGGTTGTTTACATCTATCTTTAATGAGTCCCTCGGTCCCCACCTCCTTCAAAAAATCCACCATCATCCCTGTCCCTAAGAACAGTGAACCCTCTTGCCTAAATGACTATCGTCCAGTGGCTCTCACATCTATAGTCATGAAGGTCTTTGAGAGACTCATTAAAAACACCATTTGCGCCTTCATTCCTGACACTTTGGACCCTCTTCAGTTTGCCTATCGTCCCAATAGATCGACTAAAGATGCCATCTCTCATGTCCTCCACTCCTCCCTCACTCACATCGACAGCAAAAGTGGGAACTACGTAAGGCTGCTATTTATTGACTATAGCTCAGCCTTTAACACCATAGTTCCCATTAAGCTAACCGCCAAACTCCTGGATCTCGGCCTGAATCCCTCTCTCTGCCACTGGATTGAGGACTTCCTCACTGGCAGGCCTCAGGTGGTGAGAATAGGCCAGTTCACCTCCACCTCCATCACCCTGAGTGTGGGAGCTCCACAGGGCTGTGTCCTGAGTCCCCTGCTCTACTCTCTCTACACGCATGACTGTTTGTCCACACACAGCTCCACCTCTATCATCAAATTTGCTGATGATACTGTTGTCCTGGGCCTCATTTCCAACAACGAGACAGCATACTTGGACGAGGTGGAGCATCTAACATCATGGTGCCAGGACAACTGTCTCTCTCTGAATGTTGGCAAGACCAAAGAAATGATTGTGGACTTCAGGAAGAGACAGCAACGGACATACTCCCCCCTCATGATCAGCGGGTCACCAGTAGAGAGAGTGAGCAGCTTCAAGTACCTGGGTGTAAACATCTCCGAGGACCTGACCTGGACTGCTCACATTCAGACACAGGTGAAAAAAGCCAGGCAAAGACTGTACCACCTGCGCCAGCTGAGGAAATTCAGGGTTTCACCAGCTATCCTAAAAACTTTCTATTTAGGGGCAATAGAAAGTGTATTAACTCAGTGCATCACAACGTGGTATGGGAACAGCACCAGTCATGACTGCAAAGCCCTGCAAAGAGTCGTGCGCTTATCCGAGCGTATCTCAGGGTCAGCTCTTCCGTCTCTGCAGGACGTCTACACCAAACGCTGCAAAGGTAGAGCTACTAAGATCATCAAGGACTCTAATCACCCTGCAAACCCTCATTTCACGCTGCTGCCATCTGGTAAGCGCTTCCGAAGCCTGATGGCCAAAACTGAGAGACTCAGGAGGAGCTTCTTCCCCCAGGCCATCAGACTCCTGAACTCAGTCACTTAACATCACGTGACCTCACCTCAGGATAAACATCGACATACTGACATTGCACTGCACTTTCTGTTCTGTTCTCGTTGTTACTGTGTAACAACTTGTTATAAACCTGTTTGCACATTATACTTCTTTATACATTTGTTAACCACATATTTATGTCTACAGTTTACTTCACTTATTTTATTCCACTTCTTTATTTTTATTTTTTACTTTTTCTTCTACTTGACTTGATCATTTATAATTTACATATATATATATATATATATATATATATATATATATATATATATATATATATATATATATATATATATATATATATATATATACATAGTCATTTTTATTCTATTTCTATTATAATTTCCTCTTTGTGTTTTAACTGTGAATTTGCACTGTCCATGGAGCGGACCTGTTTACATTTCACTGACGGTTGTATATTCTACTCTATAACTATATATTCTATATTCTAAATATTCTATAACTGTGTATGTGACAAATAAAACTCTTGAATCTTGAATCTTGAACGACTCCAATCTTTCGAATAATCTTACGAATATCTATTTACCTAATATGAATTAAGACCTGCTATGTTGCCAGAATTATAATCATACACTGTTTGTTCGTCGGCCAGAGGAGAACTGGCACCCCGATTGAGCCTGGTTTCTCCCAAGGTTTTTTTCTCCATTCTGACCCTGAAGGAGTTTTGGTTCCTTGCCACCGTTGCCTCTGGCTTTTGGCTTGCTCAGTTGGGGACACCTAAAATTCATCTATATTACCGATCTGCCAGCATTGACACTATATGATACTTGAAATTAGCTGGATAACATCACTGTTTCACCAGAGCGGCTGTACAAATTCTGTTGCATTATTTTCCTGTTAACAATGTGAAGCTGCTTTGAAACAATTGGACTTGTTAAAAGCGCTATATAAATAAAGGTGACTTGATTTGATTTGAGTTAGCTGAAATTATAAAAATAAAATAAACTTAAACTTATTTGAAGCTTTAGCTTAACCTGATATACTAACTAAAACAGAAATACATAAAACACTGTATAAAAAATAATTTAAAAAAACGCAATTATGTCAAAATTTCTGTTTTTCAGTAACAGTCAGTTATGTAATGCTTAAATGCTCAATTGATGCATTACAATTTAACTAAACTCATTAGATTTTAGTCGACTAAATCTACTGTAGATTTAGTCGACTAAAATCATATGCTATTTAGTCGACTAAAACTAGACTAAAACTTAAACAATTCAGGTGACTAAAATATTTTAACTAAAACTAAATGGCATTTTAGTCAAAAGACTATGACTAAAACTAAATCAAAATTTGCTTTCAAAATGAACACTGCACAGGATATTCTCTGGCCATTAGTAATCATCTTTTTCCGTTCACAGAAACGCCCCATGGTGAAGACAACCTTCTCTTGCACTCCATACGCATGTTGCGAATACTTGATGCATTTGATGGAGGGGTCCATTTCGAATGCATAGCACTTTCTTAGGTAATTCATAGATGCAAAGAAAACAGGTGAACAAATGGAACAAGTCTAACACTATTCTCTGCAGGACTCTTTACCCACACATTAACACAGTCAAGCTCTTCAAACACATCCAATCAGCTCATTTCCAGCCATGTTCTCCCAAAAGATACACGCGCCCGCATACTATAACTAGACACCTTATGCTCCCTTCGTAGCCACTGGCAACGGATTCATGCGCCGAGGCATGTGGCTCGACACGGCTGCGTGTTGCAGGGGTTTAAAGTCAGGGACTCTGACGTTATGGGCTTTTTAATGAGAGGAGAGATGCAGGCAGAGAGGCCACGAGTGTGATGGAGTAATCCACTGCTGAATTATTCATAGCAACATGTGAAATGAAACATGGCTGAGATTAGTGCTTTTCTGCTCATCACTCCTGTCCCCTGTGGACTCCACAAACTGCCACCATGGACGAGATTTAACTCACTTTCTTCGAATTCACACCGGATCACACGGATGAGTGTATACGCTTGGCTTCGGTTGCTTGTCATTATAGTGGTTTATGTGAGCATTTGCAAATGATACAATCTGATTGAGTTCGATTGCGTGAGCCTAATTCTCTGAGATACAAGATATGATGCTCATGCTTTATTGAAAAAGAGAAATACCTTTTAACAGCTTGCTTAATGGCTGCTCTCAAATTTGTAAAAAGCTGCATGCAACGTTTTAAAGACGTGAGTTTTTAATCCTTAACTCTGTACTCCAAGCAAGATAACAAACATGATTAAATGTTGTGTGTGACTGAATATGTATAGGTTTTTGCCAGGAGAGGAGCAGTAAATTGTTTGCCAGATGAAATGAGTCACTCCAAATGTCATCGCTGATGCCACTGAATCTGAGCCCTGCAAATTGCTGCACCTTCATGAAACGCGGAGCCTGGCAGATTTTGTTTACATCTATTAAGATGATGGTTATCTAATGGCATATGAACAGCTGGGGGTTAATAGCTGCTGGAGAATTGACTTGAATAAGCAGGGCACATCTCAGTGGTCTGGAGAATTAGTACGAAAAACAACACTTTTAAAGATTCATGATTTTCACTGAGATGGTATACAGATGTGTGACACCTTGTTTTGCCCTGTGTTCAGATGTCTAGAAAGTTTTGGGTTGTTCAGGCTTTCACTCATTTTCACTCAAAATGCTTCATATTTCTGACCTCTTCCAGGGAGTTTGAATTGTTTGTTGCCAGAGGCGTTTCTGGATGGCAGCGCTTAGAAAGCCTAGTCACAACTTTCCTGCTGCCAGACAGAGAGTGACCTATAGAACGCCTTCAAACACTTAACTCGGACATATCAAACATGCTTTTGTGTTGTCACCCCATGGTGTGGACTGAAATCATGAACACATGGCACTAACACAATAGAGACCTGGAGACTGAGAATCTGTCTTTTGCTTTCTGTCATCTTTTATTCTCTGTCCCTTTCTCTAAATTTCTCTCTAAAACTTGGTGAACAGGCTTTAAGCTTGCAGCTTCATGTGCAACTGACATGCCACCATTAAATGTAACCTAGTTAAAGATCTGGGGACAATTCTTTGTACGTGGATTGCTCAGTTATCTGGATTTTACTGTTGATGATCTAAGATTGTTGGGTTCTTCGAAGCTCATCCTGGAGTTGCTGTCATAAGTTCATAAGCTCATAAGTTCATTAACTTTTTTTTTTTTTTTTTTTTTTTTTTTTCTGGGAACACTTTGGTTAAAGCTGCAGTCCGTAACTTTTTGCGCTCTAGAGGTTAATAAACACAACTGCATGCGTCTTGCGGAAGAACATTGCAACCGGAGCTACTTCTCTCTGTTTATGTCTATGGCGAGTCACGCAGGGACTGTGCTCCTCCGCTGCAGTTCCTACCAGACCGGTCTGAAATAGTCCTGGTATAAACACTTTGTGTTCAGTGTATTCAGTGTACACAGTGGATTCAGTGTAAGACAAAAACACGGTTTGGAAAATGGAGTCATGTTGTACATGCTCATTATTTAATTTGTGTAAATCTTGAACACAAAAAAGTTATGGACAGCAGCTTTAAGTGTCCAATTCTTACTGTTAACTAGTTGGTTATTCGCATGCATATTACTAGGATATTGGCTGTTTATTAGTGTTTATAAAGTACATATTAATGCCTTATTCTGCATGACCATATTCTACATCCCTTAATCCTACCCAATACCTAAATAATATATAAATAATATATATATATATATATATAAATAATAATAGTGTGAATTGGACCCTAATCTAAAGTGTGTCTGTTTTTTTTGTTTGTTTTTTTGTTTTTTTAGGAGTAGTACGGAACTTGGTAAAGGTTTTAACACTTGCTGTGTGAACACAAAAAAAAAAAAAAAAAAAAAAATCATGGACATGATTTGAAAAGGTTAAAATGGCCCTGAAAAAAAAAAAAAAAAATGTCAGATTTGGGACCAGATTGACTAAACAGAGCAAATTTGCATGAGAACGCAATTCCAAAAAACCAAAAAGAGTTTATGGTAGTGGAAAGTTCTGCATGTGATCAACTGACAACACGCAAATTTGGAGAGGTTTGCGTCTGGTTTAAGAGTGTTAAATAATGGTGCAAATATCATTACATTGACTACCACAAACTTTAGTAAATTGCATTGTGTGATTCATTTAAATACTCTCCTCCCATACATTTTGCATCGGAAAGGAAAAGTTCAGTTGGAAAAAGTGTCCACACCTTTTCAGTAAATCCTGACAATAGATTTTAAACACAAAAAAAGGGTTTGTGCTGGCACAAGCTGTTAGCAAATATGGCCCTTATACTCCTTATACTCCTTTCAGTCATTCCTCACTGCATTAGAAATTAATGGGAAACTAATTTCATCTAGATGATACGTTTGGTACTGCGGCCAAACAAAATGTTTTGAGATATCAACGTCAAATCTGGAACTTGTTTAGATCTATGGCTTTGATTTTCTTGCAGCTTTAGAGTAAAACATATTTTAGAAAATATCTTAGTGGTCCTCCCGCTGCAAAGCAGAAGGCTGCTACTTAGGCTGATAGCTTTGGTGGAGACCTGAGGATAACAGTGAGGGCTTCTCCGACGGGTCAGCAGGCTCCTCAGGCCCCTCCATCCTCTGCACCTGCGCAGTGTAGCGTATGGACGGTGCTCATAAATGATCAACGGACCAATACTTTGATTATTTATAATGACTCAAACAAGACCGGTGCCGTGAAGTCTACAGACCGACAGGTTAACGGTGCTAAAAGGACACAAACCATGCCTCGAGCAGGCCACCAGAGACTAAATAACAGCCCCCACCCTCACACATACCAAAGGACATCCGAATAGATTATATGACTTTTAACTTAGTTATTTTTCATTTTAGATGTGCCGTGGTCCCTGTATGTATGCATGCTTTTTGTTATAACCATTTTAGATGTGTTTGATAGGTTAGAAACTTATAGCCAGTGAATGCTTAAGGAAGAATGACGTCAATCCTCGCCGTTCCTTTAATTCTTAAGTTAAACTCCCCATGCTTGGTCTCGAAATCTTTGTCTCACAATTTGTAGGCCGGCTAGGTGTGTTGTGTGGTACTATGATGCATCAAACTCTTTCTGTTAGGCCAAAACCCCAAAGTCTGCATACCAAAACCCCCAAGTCTGCTTATCTAAGAGAGCCATAAACATGTTAATGAGGCGAGACTCAAAGACAAAGGAAAATTTCCCGCTTCTGAGTTCCTTCGCTCTGATTGGCTGTTCCGACAAAAGAGGCGTGCCCCGTCATGGCCCTTTAAGGAGGTCTACAAACACTTCTTCGCTCTCTTCTTTTTGCCATCTCTTCCTTTTGCCACCTCTTCTTCTTGCTCTTCTCCTCTCTTCTCCTTGCTCTTCTTCTTCCCCTCTTCGCTCTTCTCTTCGTCCCGCTTCGCCCTTCGCCTTCTTCGCCATCTTCCAACGGATCTCATCACACAAAGGAACCAAAGTTGAATTTCCTGCGGACTCCAAGGACACACCCTGCAAGATTCAAACACGGACCGGATCGCGGAATTTCCAGACACGCACGAACTCGCGATCAAGGAAACATATGCAAGTATCCCTTAAGCTGTCGTTATAAAGTCTTGAGCTTATACCAATAAGTTGGACTGATTTCTTGCTTGTGCTCAATAGGTGGTGTCAGTAATAACACCGTTTCCTTGTCTCTCTCTCTCTCTCTCTCTCTCTCTCTCTCTCTCTCTCCCTCTCTCTCACACTCTCTCGCTCTCTCCTTCCTGCTTTCAGTTAATTTGTGTATGTTTGTTTATTGTTTGTTAAAATATATATATTCACACGTGATTGTGCCTGAATTGCTCATACATAGGTCCCTTTTACGTTGAACCGACCCTGTTACAAATTAAAAGAAAGATACTTCTCCTGGCCAGAGAAACGTTGTTTAAGAGTTATTAAAAGGTAGGTATTTGGTGGACAATTATCCGTCCTTTGAACTCAATTCTAGAATCAAAGAAATTTCTAAAAGTTGAATCAAGCCCTAGATATTAATAATTGTTATAATCCGTTATAATCAACTATTAATATCAAAATTCCCCTCTGTGCGGATCTGTGCATATTTGATCGTAACACGATTAAACGCATGCATAAATCCCGCACCATTTCCCCTGGGGCTCGATATTGCTACAGCAGGTGGAGTTTCCGAGATACTTTCGGTCTCCGTCTGAGGATATGATTTCGATTGCTGCATCGGGGGACGAGTTAATGTCCTCTGGAGATGAAGATTTGGCTGCATTGCCCCCTTCGGGTGTGTTAGCGTTGCCCGAGTCTGATCCAGAGCTCACAGCTATGCTTTCCCGGGCCGCCGCAAGTGTCAGGCTCGAGTGGAACCCTCCACCGTGTTCCGAACCTTTGCGGTTGGACGATTGGTTTCTCGGGATGGCCCGTGCTGGTTCTCAGCACCCAGTGCATCAGGAGATCACAAAATCGTGTACAGCGCCTTACAATGCTAGAAATCGATTGACTGACTCCTCTGTCCTCACTACCCTCGATGGTGGCGCGGCTAAAGGGTACATGGAGATAGATCCCCCTGGTGGAGTGGTCTGTGGCAATGCAGCTGTGTCCCAAGGCCGCTACCACTTGGCGGGGTAATCCGCATCTCTCCTCCCGGGCTTGTAAGTTCTCGTCCGCTCTCACGGGCAAGGCTTACACAGCTGGTCTTGTTAGTTTCACCCTACTGGCTCTACTAGGAAGGACCTACTTTCTCAGGGACGGGGCACTCTATGGCACCCATGTCCAGACCTCCATGTCTGGTCCTGGACGGGACGCGGAGGTTCTAGGTGGCCTGCCACAGGCTGTGGTAGACACCATCACTTCTGCTAGAGCTCCCTCTACGAGGAGCCTCTATGCATTGAAGTGGAATCTGTTCGTTGAATGGTCTTCTTCCCACCGGGAAGACCCCTGAAGGTGTTCGGTTAGAGTCGTGCTTTCTTTCCTGCAAGATGGGCTGGAGTGAAGGCTGTCTCCCTCCACCCTCAAAGTGTACATCACAGCAATTGCGGTGTATCACAACGTAGTTGAAGGTAAGTCCTTAGGAAAGCACAACCTAATCGTCAGGTTCCTCAGAGGTGCGAGGAGGCTAAAACTCGGTACCCTCTTGGGACATAGCTCTGGTGCTCCCTTTGAACCTTTGCAGTCCATAGAGCTAAAAATCCTGTCCATGAAGACAGCGCTCCTGACTGCATTGGCCTCTATCAAGAGGGTAGGGGACCTGTACACACTTTCCGTCAGCGAATCGTGCCTAGAATTCGGGCCGGATAACTCTCATGTCATCCTGAGACCCTGGCCTGGATATGTGCCCAAGGTTCCCACCACTCCCTTAAGGGACCAGATGGTGAACCTGCAAGTGCTACCTTCAGAGGAGGCAGAACCAGCCCTAGCTTTGCTCTGTCCCATCCGCGCTCTCCGCGCCTACGTGGACCAAACTCAAAAGGACCTCAGAGCAGCTCTTTGTCTGTTACGGAGGCCAGCAGAAGGGAAAGGCTGTCTTCAAGCAGAGGTCCATCCACTGAAAAGTGGATGCTATCATCTTGGCGTACCAGTCCCAAGACGAGCCTTGCCCGTTTGGGTTGTGAGCACACTCGACTAGAAGTGTAGCTTCCTCCTGGGCGTTGGCTCAAGGTGCCTTGCTGACAGATATCTGTAGAGCTGTGGGCTGGGCGACACCTAACATATTCGCTAGATTCTATAGCCTCTGTGTAGAGCTGGTATCTTCCCATGTACTCGCCCCAGTGGCCAGTAGCGTGAAGGACCCGTTCTAGAGCTTGCAATGCCACTCCCGCCCTCTTGGATATATGTGTTTATTGTCTCCAGTTGTGTTCCCCAGAAATGGCTAACCCTGTCAAGCTCCTCTGTCACCCCTCGGCGACAGATGTTGTGGGCGTCTGGCGCCAGGCTTACACCCGTATGCATGTGGAACGTGTGTGTAAGCTGGGTATCCATATGTAGCAGTTCCTACGGCAGCCACATATGTGTATTCCTCCACGATACCAGCTACCCTACTCAGCTAGCCCCATGTCTTTCCCTTGACAGAGCCCACTCTGTCATCTCTGATGGTGTTCTTCCCCCCTGGAATTCTCTGAAGGACGGAACAGAGATGTACGTCCCATCGCCAGGTACTGTGCTTCCGCTGAAGGACCGAGTCACAAGTTTGGCGCCTCAGCAGAAAAGCAAGGAGGTGGAAAAGCGGAAAGCGTGGAATGCGTGAAATGCGTTTTTAAACACTCGAAATAGATTGGTCTCATAAAATGATCCTCAATTCGTCGATCAGTTCTGACTTATGTCTCTGTTCCCTCCTTCAGGGAACAAGGGTTACATACGTAACCAAGATGTTTCCTCTTTTACTGCAGTAGAAACCATGGCAACACAGTGAGTTTCATGAAAAAAATGCGCAAGTAGTTGTAGCATCTAGCACACCACTCTGTTGTTGTTTCTAGCAAGCCACTCCACTGTTGTTTTGCACTGTTGTCATCAACCACAATTATTCGTTATCATTACAGCAGGTTCTGTCGCCAAAGACAACTCCAAGAAACGTAAATGTACGGGTGAATCAAATTACCCAAGAAGAGTTTTGGACAAGAACAGAAATATAACAAGGATCAATATCAGTGTCTGTTAAACAAGTCTGGTGAACAAGTCTATGGCAGTGTAATTAAACACAGTATATGTTGCTGGTGCTGTTTTTGCAAATGCTGTGGGTACGTTCAAATGTACTTTTACTATGATTTTTTGAACACGTAAAGCTGTGCTGCATTACCCAACCATTTAATAAATAAAGTGACATGTATGAGTAGTAATTTAGCATTAAACATCACATTACTTTCAGCTAATTCATTAAAATAAAAAAAATATGATCAAATGTAACAATTGTAAAACATTATTTCATCACCTCATCCATGAACATGATTTGTGAGTCCCGTCAGATTGATTTCCATTGGCAGTAAAGGTGAAGATGACATCATTCCATGCCATCATTCCATCAAGCTACACCTTTGTTATTGTTTTGAATAT
Organism: Paracanthobrama guichenoti; assembly: GCA_018749465.1. Taxonomy (NCBI): domain Eukaryota; kingdom Metazoa; phylum Chordata; class Actinopteri; order Cypriniformes; family Gobionidae; genus Paracanthobrama; species Paracanthobrama guichenoti. The sequence goes on along the minus strand of CM031960.1, from coordinate 5,132,102 downwards.
GTGACCTCTGGTGGTGAAAATTACATACTGTGCCTTTAAGTTGGAAATGTTATGCTCAAAAAGTGTTTAACAGCATTATAACTACTGAATAAATATAATATAGTCAAATAAAATTCCCTAAAAATACAAAATAATAAATAAAAAAACATTATCTAACTAAAATATTGTATATTAATTTCATTAAAATAAAAAAAGGTAATTTTTGACTGCCACGCGAGAAGCACCAGAGGGTTAAAATTATTTTGAAAATAATTATAATGTTTTGTAGTCTATAATTATAGACAGAGCCAGTTTTACTTATTGAGAGATTTATTCCTGAGGTAATAAATATCTCATAATGTTATTAAAGCCTTGCAGACATTAAATACAGTTAGTATGAACATTACATTAATTTGACAGCTATTATATGGGTGGCTTGATGCAGTGCATGAGATGCAGATAACTTTTTTAAATAATGCAGCGTAAAAAAAAAAAAAAAAAAATGCTGTCTGCTGTGCCATTAATAGAAATATGGCCATTATTGACCCTTAAGAAGCTTTATCCACATCACATTTAAAATTAAATTAATTGCTAATTACATTAGGCTACTCTTGAAACTGAAAAAGTCTGTACTCATAATAAACTCAAATCATAAAAAAAAAAAAAAAAAAAAATAGAAATAATTGAGACTTGTGTAACAAACATTTACACATTTAATGTATCTTTTAGAACTTTATGTGCCTGCCTGTCTGTTTCCTTTTTTAATTATATGATGTCATTATGTTGCTGTCTTGATTCCAGCCAATTGCTGCATTGCTGATTATGGTTTCAAGTATTTGCCTATATGCCCCATCCAGTGAACATAAAAACATGCAGTGATATCAGATAATCCAAGATATTTTAAAGGTGAAGTAAGTGATTTTTGAAAAACACTGTTGAAAAGTCGATCAGACAGACCACCAAAACTTTTGGTTTTTATTTAATTATTTGGTTAACTCTAGGCTGTCAACAAAAATATATTTTTTACCTGTTATATTCTGATTAGCTATCTGACATTTCTGTGATTAAATTAGGTAATATCAGTTGTGATTTTTATTTTATTTTTTTTATATATATATATATATATATATATATATATATATATATATATATATATATATATATATATATATATATATATATATATATATATATAATTTTTTTACTTATTTGAATGTATTCAAACTGCCAAGAGAGACATTGGATCTGACAGTATAATATAAGTTTTGCCATTTTACAGTGATGGTGCTTCCTGGTGTTTTTTTTTATTATTTTTTTTATGCTTAAATAATCCAAACTGCTTTCAGTTAAGCCCTGGGATGAGATGTGTGTATTGAACATTAGTTAGATTTGTATCGATTTGCATGGTTAACATGGTGGTCTCTGCTGCTGGGGAATCTACAAAGGGAATGTCCCTTGTAATTTCAGATGGCGTTGTCACTTACTAGAGAGCAACAGTGCCAAACCCCCTTTTAAGTGATTGGCAACAAGATGAAACATATCACTACAAACTTTAATTTATAGCAAAAAAAGTTGTTAAAAATCAGACAAAAGGGTACTGTACAAGACTGTACTTCACGGCTTTGGTGAGGGAAATAACTGCAATCCCATGAAGCATAATTTAATTAAAAGGATGGAGAAATATACATAGAAACTTCTCATTTACAAATGTTTATATAAAAACAATATATTTTAAGTTTATCACAAAATAAGCCTATATGCACATGTACATGCATATTTTGCAATGATATAGGCTATGCATTCGAGCATGTGTGCTAATTTGTACATGTTAAGCATGATGGCTCTGACAGTATAATATAAGTTTTGCAATTTTTTGTCTGCTTTGATATGCTTAATTAATCCACAAACATACAAACATTTAAGTATCTTGAGAGTGTAGAGCAATCGACTCGATTATGTCATTTGCAGTGCTTCATGGGAGTGGGCAGAGCTAAAGAGATCTTTTGGCATGTGTTGCTTTTTTCAATGCTGTTGTAATGTAATTCAAGGGAACTCATGCTGCGTCTCCACTTTGGGAACGCAACTGCGTGATTGCATTGTGAAGCCCCTATGAAATCGGTCCAATGGAGTGACGGAACGTCATGGGAGGGTGATGTCATCCACCAGGAAATTATAAAGCACACCTGCACCAAACAGGGTCAGCTTCTGTGACTTCAGCAAGCGCTCTATGTGTCATTGTCTGTCAGTTTGGTGTTTCTGTCTGTCTTAGTGAAAGAATACTAAACAAGAATTTTCACCACACACAAAAAAATTTTTTATATATAAAGGCGTTCAAACAACATTTCAGAAAGTGTGTTCATCCCTGCCCACGCTACATCATGGGTGGGGATACACACTCTATGTGTGTTGTTTGTATGGGAGCGCAGCATGCTCATGCAGCTCTCGAGGGAGCTGGTTGTGAGCATTGTGAACGTCTGCCCACGATAACGCTGCCCTCCCGCCGACCGCTCTTCAAGGAGATCGCTTTGGCTCGCGTTCCCCGCTCGAGGCAGAGCGGCGGCTTCAGTCGTGGGGATCGCGAATGGATCCGGCAGAGGGGTTAGAGATGGGCATCGCCCTTTCTCTGCCTTCACCAGCCAGGTCCAGTGTTTCATCTCAGGATTGGAAGCACTTTTTGCCGTTTCTTCTGCTCCGAGTGAAGCGCAGAGGCAGTAATCATATGTATGTGCGTCAGCTCTCGTTGGGCTGACATTGTTTATTCATAAATTTCCCAAATGTGTAAGAAAAGCAGTGGCGGATTGCACGTTTGCCGAGGCAACGCGTAGATTGCAGTCTGCTATAAAGAATCTAGTGGCTCGGATCACGTGTTTGCTAAGGCAGCATGTAGATTACGGTCTGCAATAAAGAATCAATGGCTTGGATCTCGTGTTTGCCCATGCAACACGTAGATTATGTATCCGCAATTTATTTATAAGCAGAGGGATCTGAGCTCATGGGATTTAATTCCCTTTCTCTTTTTATGTTCATGTCATGACTCTTTTTGCATTGTATATTCTAATATGAATATTCAGTCTGTCTGATTGGTTTTGAATGTATTTAATTTTGAGAAATTAAATAATATATCTCTTTGGCTTGAAAAAATTTAGATGCCTCTGTGAAATATTATTTCTAAAATTCATGTTTATGGTAAGGGCACGTGCTGAGTGCTTCGTGCCCTTTCTAATTCCAAAATTTGGAAGAAGAGCTAAGTCCTCTAAGGGCAAGGGGGATCTGAGGACCGTTATTCAATCAATTTTTATTTATAGAGCACATTTAAACACAACCAAGGTTGACCAAAGTGCTTTACAGGGTATAAAAGAAAACAAAGAGTAAAACATGCCTAATATAGGGAGGAAGGCTATTCCAAAGTTTGGGTCCAGCAGTAGCGAAAGCATGATCACCGCGATTTTTAAGTCTAACTCTGGGTACTGTCAGTAGGCTCACCTCATTTAACGGTGCCCTCAGGGGACCGGCCTGCTGCATTGCCGGGGCTTAGAGGGTCCTTGCGAGTCACCGAGGGTGGCTTGCTCTCCCCGAGGAGGCCTTTTAGAACAGTCAAGCCAGTCGTTCCCTGCCGCTTTGCCGTGTCAGTGCATTGCACTTGGCACCCTTAGTACTTTATGATGATATCAATGTCTGTTTCTGAGGGTCCCCTCTGTAGGAAGGCGGTGTCCACCTCATTATACAGTGCCGTCTCCCTTTGGTGCCCTCAGGAGACCATTCTGCCAACCCGAGGGTAGCCCACCCCCTCCACAGAGCAGTCTGGCCAGTTGTTCCCTGCTGGTTCACCGCTTCAGGGCACTGTGCTTGCAGTTCGCAGTATACCAGAGGCCAGTCTTGAGTGACTGGTTCCATTAGAGATTTTCTGGTGGAAACATCTGCCAGTTATATCTTGGTGGGTCCTGCAGAAGCAGGTTCTGGTTTTGACACAGGAAGTAGAGACTCTTCTGTGAAAGGAGGCTATAAAAAGGGGTTCCTCCACCCTTCTATAACACAGGAGGTCCCTGAGGTCCATTTTCGGGGGAGAAGCGAACCAATATTGGGTACTTCCCCTTGGTCTAGTTTTGTCACCCCACTTTCAAGGAGTGTGTGGGGGCTGCAGTAGTGCCGCGGCACCTGCAGGGCACCCGAATACTCATTTATATCAAAGATTGGTTGATCTTTTGCTCAGTAACAGACATTTGGCGGTTCAAACAAAGGGATTTTCCCTGAGGGGATACCCGCTCCACATGATCAAAGTCATGCGGCGATGCCTTCGTGCTTTAGTCATGTGGAAAGATCCTTGGTGTATGTCCCAAAGGGGTGTTGGGGACTCATGTTATGACAGAGTCTTCCCTCGCAGGCTGAGCAATCATGAGTGGTCACTCGACTCAGGATCTGTAGCAGGTCCATCAGCTCTAATTGCACATAATCACCCAGAAATGATGGCAGTGTTTTAGGCTCTGAAGCACTTCCTGCCAGACCTCAGGGATCACCATGTGCTTGTTCATTCAAGATAACGACAACACATCTGTGGCCGCATATATAATTTTCAGGGGGGGGTCTGTGGACATGTCCCTTATACAAGTGGCACACCAGATCCTTCCCGTGGGCCCAAGGGAAACTGTTTCCATCAGGGCAGTTTCATCCCAGGGTACCTAACCAGGAAGCAGACATCCTGTCGAAGCAGGGGCCGAGGCCCGGGGAGTTAACTGCCCAGTGGGTGCAGTGCTGGACTTCCTGCAGGAAAGATTCTCAGCAGGGTTAGCCCCCTTCACAATAAAGATGTATGTGGCAGCCTTAGCAGCTTACCACACGCCTTTGGGTGGTGTATCCTTGGGGAAACACCCTCTAATTACTTGTTTCCTTTGTGGCACTTTGAGGCTAAGATCTGTGGTTCACACAAGGGTGCAAGCATGGGACCTAGCCATTGTATTACAGGGCCTTTCTGAGGCTCCCTTTGAGCTGATTGAAGAGGTTCCTGAGAAGTTTATCATGCTAAAGACAATCCTTCTGCTTGTTATATCTTCCCTAAAGAGAAAAGGGAATATTCAAGCACTGTCAGTGGCACCCTCATGCTTGGAATTTGTGCCCGGTATGGTTAAGACCTTCCTTCACCCTAGGTCGGGCTATATTCCTAAGGTTCCTACTAATACTGTAAGACCAATTGTACTACAGGCCCTTTGTGGGTGTCATTTTTGGATGTCAGACCAGGAAAAACTTAATCTGCTTTGCCCGGTTGGGGCATTAGATGCTTATGTCCACAGAGCTGCCCTATGGATAAGAACTGAACAGCTGTTCGTGTGTTTCGGGCTGCCCTCAAGAGTGGGCCCAGCATCCAAGCAGAGAATGAGCAAGTGGGTGATTGAGGCTATCTCACTTGCTTATGAGGCGGCCAGTCAGCCTTCACCTTTGGCTGTACGGGCCCACTCTACGAGGAGTATGGCTGCCTCTTAGGCACTGCTGGCAGGGGCCTCCCTGCAAGAAGTCTGGGATGTGGCGGGGTGGTCCTCGCATACATTCGTAGGTTTATGAACGCTGCCTCAACGCTACTCTGGGGGCACGGGTGCTCATTCCATAGACAATGTTACACGGGCAGGCATCTGGCTCCTATGGGGATGTGGATATTCTCGTTCCCAAAGCAGTGATGCAGCGCAAGTTCTCTTGAAAGGGAACATCTCAGTTACGTATGTAACCTTAGTTTACTGAATAGGGAACGAGACGCTGCGTCACCCTGCCATACTCCCTGCATGCAATCGCAATCGTCTTGCTTCAGCCTATCCAGAAGCTGACTGTTTTTGGTGCAGGTGTGCTTTATAATTTTCTGGTGGATGACATCACCCACCGATGATGTTCCATCACTCCATTGGACTGATTTCATAGGTGCTTCAAGATGCAATCACGCAGAGGCGTTCCCAAAGCGATGACGCAGCGTCTCGTTCCATACATAACCGAGGTGTTTTTCACCAGGAATTCCACTGTTAAACATGATTATTTATTAATAATAATAATAATAATAATAATAATAATAATAATAATAATAATAATAATAATAATGTTATATTTATATAGTGCCATTCCAAAGCTCAGGATGCTTTACAATGTAAATTTAATAAAGTGAATATATTATTAGCAATAGAGTAGGCAATGAGAACAGACAATAGTACAAGCCATATATAATAGATAAGAATTCCCTATGAGGAAAATGTAAGTTATTACTAGCCTTAAGTTATTACACAGGTCTTAGTTGAATGAACCTGGTAGATCTGCATGCCATATACATCTCTACTCTTCATATACAATATGGCAGAGTTCACAAGGAAGTCAGGCTGTCCGGGGCTTAATTAACCCAGCCATAAAGGACAGCTCATTGCAGTGGTGAATGTCATTGAGGCCTCCACTGCTGTAGTTCCCAAAGGGATCAGGGCTAATTGCAAATACAACCTTAGCATGGGACATTGCCTTGAGGAGACATGGAAGTAGCGCTGTACGCCTGTTAATGAAGCTATGGAGAACGGCGTCGCTCGGAAACTGCCGTGCGCTTCGAGATTGGATGGCTGCAATTCGCCAACTTCAATCATTTCGCTGATATATGTGGTATTCAACTAGATAATTAGGTCTGTTTTAGAGAGGCGGTTAACGAAGTTACTGGAGTGTGACAGTGTATGTGGGCAAAGGACCGTAATCTGGCTTTAAAATGAAATAACAGACAATAAAAATGATTTATTGAAAATGTATGAGTAAATAACAAAAATAGACATATTTTGCTGTATCTGTTTAGGCACCTTTCTTCTCTCTTCATCTCCCATACTGACTGTCTCACACACATAAAATGCATTCACTCCCACACAAATATAAACATCAGCTGTGTTGATAAAAAAAAAAAAAAAAAAACACCCGTCTAAGGAGGTCATGTTGATTTAGTCAGTTTTCGAACGTGTCGTGTGCACCGTTGTGCCCTGTGTGGGTGCGGTAGTGTGACTCTCCTGGGGACCCAAATGTGAGGATTAAGCTAAATGAGTTTGTCAGGTTCACTGTTTCAATCCCCTCTACTCAACAAAAGAAAAGGCACTTTTGGGATTTTAATATCCTTTGCTCTGCAATCCTGCTTTCTTGCAGCCAGCAGTTTATGAGGCTTATTTTTCTCCCCTTTGCAGTGGCGAGATTAGTATGAGGCGAAGAAAGCCGCGTTTGAATTTTAAAAGCTGTAGGGTAAAATGGATTCCCCTTTTTTGATATCTATGTTTCTGTTTTAATCAATCTTTTTTTTCCTTATATATATATATATATATATATATATATATATATATATATATTTTTTTTTTTTTTTTTCCACCAATTTCCTTCCCTCTCTCTTTCTACTCAGATTAAATTATTGATCTGATGACATTCACAAAAGCAGCCCACCTTAACACTGTATGTAGAGAGGAAAGCATGATTTGAACAGTGTGGTGAAAGTAACACTTTGAAAAAGAGAGAACTCCCTCTCACATTTTAACGCAGAGTAAATCAATAGAGTGCATGTCACCCATATAACAGTGATGTGTATTGGCCTTTTGATTTGTGCATTGTTGTGAGTGTCAGCCACACTGTTTTTTTCCCCTGAGAGCTGCTATATTAGCTCAAATTTTCCTTTTTTTTTTCTTTTTTTTTTCTTCCATGCAAGGGATATCTAAATTACCTACAACATTTGTCAAAATTTGTGATAAAGACCTTTCTAGATAATGAATCAATCAGAAGTAATATCATATCATTGTTAACATTTCTTTTTTTCTTTATCTTTGATATATTTTTGATTTCTTTTTTTAGAATGCCAGGAGACATTCTTACACAAACTGGACCAAAAATTATTCAGTTTGTTTGTTTGTTTGTTTTTTTTTCTTCTTCAGGATAATCTATTCCATATAGAAATAAAAAGTAAAATAGTATATTGCATTGCATACAGTGTATAGGGCACAGTAAGCAGTATGCTAGTATTCTATTCCATAGACTGCATTGGAGCATGTGAGCAACTGATAAGCGATCAATATATTATTATAATATGCACACTTCACTTTTAAAAAGGTTCTTTATTGGCATGAAGAACCTTTAATATTAATGGAACCTTTCCATTGCACAGGTTCTTTTAGTGGAAAACGATTGTAGATTATTAAAACGTTCTTCACTCTTAGAAGAAAAAAATTTCTTTTAAGAATTGTTCACTGAAAGGTTCTTTGGGGAACCAAAAATGTTTCTTTTATGGCATCTCTGCAAAACCCCTTTTTGAACCTTTATTTTAAGAGTGTAAAATGATGCAATGCTTTGATAGAAACCTTCTTATGTTTTTCCACTTTTCTGGGATTTAAAGATGATGCTGGAGCTTTTTGTCTGCTTTGATATGTATAATTTATCTAAACTGCTTTGTGAGATGAGATGTGTGTAGTGTTCATGAATTAGTTAGACAGGTCCTCAGGAGATCTGACTCAGGATCTCTGCGATGTTGGAAGCGGTAAGGACTGTGGCATGTTGAGCAAACACTGAATCCCTGGCCTTGGTGGAGGCATTGGGTTATCACTCATATTTCATGCTTAGCTTTAGATCTTCTCTCTAACTCTTCCACATCTCTTTGTCTGTCTGCTATATTGACACAGATGTAAAATGTATGCTATGTTATGATGTGTGAGGTTTGAAAGTTGTTGTCAGGTTGTCTATATATCGGTGTCAGAAAATTAAGATCATTAATTAAGATCATTCTTTTGAGTCTGATCTTTTCAGTGAATCAGATAATTTGATTCCCAAAAATGGTATGATTATAACACACATTCAGCAGTGAAGATGAAAACTATACTATATTGCCAAAAGTATTGGGACACCCCTCCAAATAATTGAATTCAGGTGTTCCAATCACCTCCATGGCCACAGGTGTATAAAATCAAGCACCTAGGCATGCAGACTGCTAATACAAACATTTGTGAAAGAATGGATCACTCTCAGACCCATGATACCTTGCATGGTACCTTGATAAATTGCCACCTGTGCAATAAGTCCATTCGTGTTAACTGTTAGTGGTATTATAACAAAGTGGAAGCAATTGGGAACAACAGCAACTCAGCCATGAAGTGTTAGGTCACGTAAAATCACAGAGCGGGGTCAGCGCATGCTGAGGTGCACAGTGTGCAGAAGTTGCCAACTCTCTTCAGAGTCAATAGCTTCAGACATCCAAACTTTGTGTGGCCTTCAGATTAGCTCAAGAACAGTGCGTAGAGAGCTTAATGGAATGGGTTTCCATGGCAGAAACTGCATCCAAGTCTTACATCACCAAGTGCAATGCAAAGTGTCAGATGCAGTGGTGTAAAGCACACCGCCACTGGACTCTAGAGCAGTGGAGGCGTGTGCTCTGGAGTGACGAATAATGGCTCAAACACCAGTAAATTGACGAGTGCAAACCTTTGTAAATCACCTTGAATGATTCATTTAAAAACCCTCCTCCCATACATTTTGCGCCTAAAAAGGGAAACTCCTACAAATCCATATGCAAAAAGGTCAGCTGCAAAAATATCTCTGTCCACGCCTTTTCAGCGCTAATTTACCACTGCGTGTCTTTAATAAATTCTGACAGCAGTTTTTTTAACGCCAAAAGAGGCTTTGCACAAGCTGTTAGTAAATCTGGCCCTTAGTGTATGATTCATATGTACTATTTTATTGGTGTTTATTGCATTACCTTTGTCTATGTCATTCACTGTCTATTCTTCTGCTCTAAGGAGTAACAGAGAGAGTGAGGGAATAAAGAAAAATGGGAAGCTGCTAGCTAATGAAGTTGATTCATGAGAGCTGATCAGAAGCTGGTCTGGTAAAAAGGTTACTAGCTATCAGCCTTTGCCTTAGAATGAGACCCATTAATATTAGAGAAATATACAGTGCTTACATCGGTACAGTTCAGTGCAGACCACAGATGTTCCATTATTTAATCAATGTTTCCCACTGATACAATTCTAATAGTTCACACATTAATTAATGTTGTTGTTGTGTAAGTCATTAACGCCACAGCATTTGAGTGTGGAATCAGAGTATCACCTTCTACAGTGCAGTGTTTATTGAAAGTGTTACACAAAGTGATATTATTATTATTATTATTATTATTATTATTATTATTATTGTCTTATTTCTTGAGATCTCAGCTTCTCAGCATCTTGATCTTCAAAGTTGAATTTTTTTTTTAATATTTTTGAAAAAATTACTTTTTGTTACGCATGATCTCTTCTATACACTTCACCTGAAAACGTGGATATATATTTTAGATTTTGCAGAAATGTATGCAGGTTGCAGCCCAGGCTCATTGGAAAAACAAATTTTTGTTTTGAAATACGTTGCATCGTGCACGTTTCGCGACAGTTTCAAAGTATTTATTTATTTATTTTCTGGAACAGATGAATGTGAATCTGGCAATGTTTTATTATGTTGTTTTTTGTGCGTATCACTGCAGTTCTGAATTGAAATGTCCGGTGAGTGGCGCTAAAAGCTTAATGGTCCATCATGTTAAATAATACACCTACACTAAACCCTAAACCTACCTGATAGTGTTAACAAAAGCAAATGTGACAAAATTTAAATTGTAACCATGCCATTTTATCTTGTGTTTTGAACTCTTGTCTTTGAGTGTTTATCGAGGTTTGTCTTTTGTTTATGGTTAAATGATGCAAACTTTGTTTACAAATCATGCACTATGGTTTAAAAAAAAAAAAAAAAATTCACTGATCCATAATCGTCCCCTGTAATCATATGTGTGTTAAGAAAACGATAAAATATTGCTGTTTTACTGCCTCTAGTGTTCATTTCTGTTGGAAACTGCAGTGATATGTATGTATTGGTATGTATTGTGCGCTATGCAAAAATTCCACAGGTACATTTTTCCAATGAGACCAGGTTGCCAGGTTTTACTCTCATGAATTGAAAGCAAGCCTATTCTTCCATTCAGAATTTCGCACAAGCTCTGCACATCTGCAAGTATTTTAATATGAAACTTTAAGGAATGCTTTTCCATTGCTAATATCTTAAATGATTGCAGGTTACATATTATACTAGTCTCCGGCTGAGGTGTCATAGGGGCTTGATGGAGAAATATGATTCCTATCTAGCAAACCGTGACCACGGATGAACAACCAATTTATCACTTTCACATGATTCTTATTAAACCCACGTTACTTCGGATCAAATAAAAACACAAATAGAAACTCACATGCACACTTGTCATCCAGCAGACTGGTGTGAATTGTGCAAGTTGATATGTGGAGTTTGAGCTGAGGGGACGCCAACCTTGAAGGTGGCACTTCTTCATCCATGAATGCTTCATTCACAACTCCTTATGCTCAAATATATCACAACTCAAAACCTTGAGAGGACCTTGAAAAATCTCTCTATCCTCATCTATTTTTCATGATGCCTTGTCAGATGGAATTATGGTATGTTGCCATGTTCTCGTGAAGAATACAGGGAATTTATTAGTGTGGTTTTTCTCTGCCCTGTGAATGTTTATCCTCTGCTGGTTTGCATTTTGTCAGGGTTTGGTGGCACTTAGCCACCGTGTTTGTCTGTGTCCCAAAAGCTTTAAACAGGAAGATTGGACTTTAAGTAAACAAGCAAACAAGTTCTGTATTTCAAGATAATCACGTAGGAGTTTGCAGAGGCTGGTATCCCTGAATACACACTCCTCATCCCCTTCCCATTTTGAGTCATACCATATCGCGAATGCAACACCAACATGCACACACTTGCTTTTTTTTTTTTTTTTTTTTGACGGCCGTCAAATCTTGTACCTTGATCTCGTGTGGCTGGTTCTGTAAAATGTACCATCTTGTGAAGTGACGACCCTGTTAAAAGCATCTACCAGATACAACCAAATCACGCTAAATTAAACGTTTCATTTTCTCCAAAATGGAATTGGACAGGCTTTTAATTTGTCGGTCTGTCAGGAAGCATTGCCACATCCATCCATTACGGGTCTGCCTGTCCTCAAACAGAAATCGATAGGAGGAAATTCTAGCTGTCAGATTGTCTTTAAAAATGTAGGAAGGCAGCTCATTCCAGTTATCACTTCAGAATGAAAGCAGAACAATGTTGTTACATCCCTCAACAGAAAAAAAAAAAAAAAAGCTGTGTTACAGATATATGATTAAACTCTCAGTGGGCATCTGTCTGCTGCCTGGATATTCCTGGGGCACAGAGATACGGCCCTGCATTTTCTTTATCTGATGGGTCGATCGTGATATTTCCTGTGCAACATTCTCAGGGTGTTAGCCTTTTGTTTTTTGTACAGTGCAGAAAAGTAAAATATGTGAAAATCTGTAGAGGATGAAAAGCAAAATAACAAATTGTTGCCATTTAGTTTAAAGTAATTTACAAGATCACACTGTTTATCTAGATCTAGTTAATGAGTTGCTTGATCCCAGATAACCTGAATGCCACCAGCTTACATCCTACACCCTTTCTGTTTTTATTTTGTTGGGATGTCATGCTTAATGAAACCTCATAGGAATGCTAAAGGAGCACATGTGTGCGTGTGCGTGTGCATGTTTGTTTGTGTGTGTGTGTGAGAGAGAATGACACAATAACTTGTTGTACAAGCCCAATTAGTGCATGCTTGACTGATCGCATAAACTGTGGAAATGAAAATCCAATCCTATGCTTAATACGTTTGGAAAGAATAGAGCATAAATTATTTTATCAACTATATCAAAATAAAATTAAAAATATAGAAATACAGTTAAGTAGGTTGATCCGTTTAGATGTAATATTATTTTGAGAATTATCAAATCTTTCTTAATAATGTAGAGTATTATGTTTGTGGATATATAGGAGATTTACATATAAAATGACATAAATGTTAATTTTCAAATGAATATTCATCTAGATAAAAAAATAACATTTTACATCATTAATTAATGAAACCTAATGCATTATCTATGTTAACAAACTGAACCTTTTGTAAAGTGTTACCATTATTGTTGTCCACTTTTTAAATAAAATGAGTCTAGCTGTTGCATGTTGTTGCAATGCATAAACCGATTCACTTTTAAAATAAATAGTTTAATAGAATTTATAGTGAGACTCACTCAAAGTAATACAAATTATGTATAATATATTGCAATAATACTTTATTTTATAGTCTTAGTATTAATATGAAAAAATCCCTTTTCCTGGAGTATTTTTACTCTTAGAAAAGTTGCCCCTACTGTCTAATGAAATTGTACGTTGCAGCTGATTAGAACTGTAGAAATAACTGTGGCATATTCCTCTTTCTTTTTTCCTTTTTTTCCTACTGCCAAATCATGAAAGCTAATCTTTATAACCTAGTAGAGGCCTCACCACTGTAATAACGCAAACCAGCATGCCACCCGCCCATGGCCAAGATGACCGTCAGAGCCCAGAACCATTGAAAGAAAAGGCCAGCCCAGCACAGACACTTCATTAACTGATAAGCATCTGGTGAGCTCTCTTCTCTAAGGTCTGTCTCCCTCCTCATCTCTATCTATCAGTCTACAGAAAGCTAACGTATCAGTCAGCAGAAGGAGGCGGGTGAGGGGAAAATGCGATCCTCAAATCTGTCAGGATAATTGTGCGACTGATAAGTCTCCCATGGAGAATCCATCAAAAATGAGCCTTCCTCCATAGTGGGTCTCACACTGTGCTAGTGTTGACGCAGGAAGTCAATAATGTCAATTAGCGTAATAAAAAAGACTGGGAAAAGGGAAGAAAGTGATAAGCCTAATGGCGAAAGGCTGTTGTTGCTCGGATGCACATGGTATTCCCATTAAAAATCAGATATGGCATTGTTATGAAGGCTGTATGCTACCAAAGTCAGACCCGAATTCAGAAATTGTGGTTTTGCTTTAGTGTAAATGATTCTGAAATGACAGGAAACTCCAATATAGCAGCAACTAAGAAAACATAAGAGCAAAACAAAACAAAAAAGAATAAAAACAGTCCAGAATATGACAGAAATAAAAAGAATGTCAGCTTTTATAAGGCTCATTTGCCTTTTGAAATGGAATTCAGCTGAACTTGGTCCTGGCATTACCATGAAAAAGAGATCTGCCATTTTGGCCATATAACCAAGCCATAAAAGCCATGTCACATCAACCTACTCAGAATGAGTCCTACAGGCATTAAAGATTAAATTTACAAGCCTCATCATCCACAGATACAACACCGCAGTGTGCTATAAAGCCTCTCTCTTCTGAATAATGTAAAAACATAAGGACATGTAATGGTCTAAGGGTGTTTTTGTGTGTGTATCATTGTAGCGCTTTTGGTGGTGGGTGTGCTCTGGCCTGGCTCTGTTCTCTGAGGGCAGTAAATTGCTGTGTGTGAGGGAGGTAAAGGCAGGGTTTCGGCAGCCACAGATCTACGGGTGCCCCTGCCCCTGATTACAGCCTGCCCCTACTCTGTCCCCCATGCTAAAAAAAAAAATACAGCATAATGGCACATTAGCGTCCACTGGGGCCTAAAAATAATCCCACTTTGCATGACACCAAGAGAAAATAGCTTAATCTTTTGTTGCAATATATTAGATATTGCGAATGTTGTGGTAAAATATTATCTCTTTAACATTTTAATGCAAACTCTCGCCAGAATAATGCTGCTGAATGACCATTTTCTATTGTAAGTCCTTAGTTAGGTTGAATGTTTCATCAGAAAACAGCCTAAATCATAACCCTTAAATGTGTCTCTTCCAAATCTCTCTCTCAGCCTCTAATTTGGTAGATGTCGCAGGTTAAGCAGATCAATAAAGGATTGTATTAAATGCTGCACTCAACCCTCTTAACATATGCTTCAGCTGAAGCACACTGCTTCCTGAGCTTTGAACGAGGCAAACCATAACTTCATTATAAATGAGTAGAGATCATGTTTCAAATAACATTCAATCATTAAGCACTGCATCACAGGAAAATAGGCTGATGAGTTTGTGTGCAACTATGTGTGTCTACATGCACAAACCCATCACATATCTATTCGGGATTTAGACATCACCACATTCCTGTAGCCAGAAATTTGACCATATGACATTTCACTACAGTATAAATATAATTCACTGTATCAGTGAAATCAATTTTCAGAAATGAAAGAGAAGCGTCATGTTTGCTGCTTTCTACAACCTCTTATATGGTCATCAGGATTGCATAATTAAGTTGAAAAAAGACAAGAGGAAGGAGTTTAGTTTAGAGAAATACAAACCAAATGTTTTCTTTTTTATTGTTGTAACCTCTGTAGACTCCTCATAAAAATAGTGTTGCTCAAAATAAGGACAAAAGAAAATTGCTGTTGGAGCGATCTCCATAAAGGAAAGTCCATAATTCACACATTCATTTGAATCCCTTTCTCAATAAAGAAAATCTGAAACCATGTTAATGTGTACCTGCAGCAAACCATCCAGTCACTGCAACCGTCTCGTAAGTCTCGCAAACTAACATCCAGTTGAGCCCTTGCGCTTCTAATCTGAGGCAACTGTTGTAATGCATTTACTAAATTAGCCCTAAAAGCCACTCAAATCAAAATTAATGCAGTATAGGATCTGAAAGAAACAGGAAAAGCAATCAAAATCCAACTCATGAAACTGGATGGAAAAACCAAAGGATAGTCAATCCGATTCGTCAAAAAACCAAGAGGAACATCAGAGTAATAGTTAGAAGGTTAAACTCAAAAAGCAAGCAGGATGTCTGTTCTGGAAACATGTAGTTAAATGCTTGCTGCAAAACTATGGCGCAGCCCGAGAAAAAAAAAAAAAAAAAACATTTGGCTGGGAGCAGCAGAACAGAGGACTCTGTAAATCCAGCTGCTCCATTCTCTCTTGGTGTCCATCCTGTGTTTTGCAATGTTTCGTTTCCTATCTCTTAAGCCAGTCTCATTTATTGCAAGTATAACATTTGGCACAATACAAATTCTTGGTGCTTTTAGAAGATAAGCCTTTAAATATCAATCAGTGGACAGTTACTTAGAAAGTTCTCTGTATAAATGGGACTTTACTGCATCATATACAGCATGGTCTAAAAATCACAGGTTGCCTCTTTTCAAACAAATCTGACTCCGTTTGCAACATCGTATCAGCATCATCACATTTTTCCATCTTAAATAAGAGTTACAAGTTAGAAAATAGTTTAATTCATTTTCACTTTTATATAATCTGTTTCTTGTATCATCCCATAGTGGATTAATTTATATATTTATATTAATATATTTATGTATAAGCATGTACAAGAAAAACAGTCTCATTTTTGCACTGGGTACAAAAGTAATTGCTGTCTTTTCTGTTGTGCATTCTATTGCATGTTTTCATGATGAACAGAATAAAAGACAGAGCAGGAGAAGGCTGTAGGAATGTTATATCTGTGTTTCCTGTACCTTCTCCTTTGTGTGAATTTTGATCTGGTAGGATTCAGGGATGGTGCTGATGGTCGTGGGGCGGGGACGGTGCAGGGAGTTCCCGATGTTGTTCTCTGCCCAATGAGCAGAGTGTGCTGGTCTGTAGGAGCTGTAGCTGGATTTGTAGGTGCTGTTGTGATCTCTCAGGCTAGGCAACATCATCCCACTTTCACCTGGTATACTTGTCCCTGCATGGGTGGTAGGAACATTCTCCTCCATCTGAATGACCTCTATAGTCCTAGCAGCTGCCACCGTGCTCCTTTGCTGGTGCTGTTTACGCAGCTTGTAGAAAGCAATGAGCATAACGGCAGCGAGCAAGGTGACTGCCACAAAGCAGCCTATGATGATCTTGGTTGTCTTCATGACCTCGTCAAGACTTGCAGGTGGGCGTGTCGTTCCACGCACAGTCGGCACAGAGACCTGTCGAGGTGTTTGAAGTAAAACGGTCGGTGTAGAGATAAAAACTGGCTGAAAGACGGAAGGGGAGGCGGTTACCGTCTTTGGCTTTATCACTTCCTGTGAGGTGGGCTCTACTTCCTCCACTGTCACTGTAGTGAAGTAACTCAGGTTAGAAGTGTTGAGCTCAGCCGCAGTCACATTCAGGTAGGCCGAAGCATTGGAGTTGCCAGCCATGTTGGTCACCATGCAGGTGTACACACCTGTATCTGCTGACAGTACATTGGAGAAGTTTAGTGTCCCGTCATTGAGCACTGATATCCGTGGATGATTAGAGCCATGGGTCAAAACTGTTCCATTAGGCAGGAGCCATCTAACTGATGACATAGGGGCCGTGCGACATTTGAGCTCAGCTACACGTTCAGCAGAGATGTTAAGATCCCTTGGGGCATCCAGTATGAAAGGTGCTGAGCACTGGAAAGTGCTCTGGTCCACCTCCACCAGGTAGCGTCCACGTAGGTAAGCAGGGGTGTGGCAGCGGCCACAGCAGGTGGAATTAGTGGGAATGTACTCCCTCAGCCACCAAGCCAACCACACAACATCACAGTCACACCGCCATGGGTTGTGGTGCAAATGGAGCTCCACCAGGTAACTCAAGGGCGCAAAAAGGTCATGGGGCAAAGAGCTAAGGTTATTATGGGCCAGGTTGAGCTCAACCAAGGCTGTGACATCATCAAATGCATTTCTCTCTATAGTGGTGATCCGAGAGTTCATAATCCACAGTTTTTTCAGGGACTTCAAACCCCTGAAGGATCCAGGTTTTATCTCTGGAAAGTAGTTCTCAGACATTTCTAGCTCCTCCAGCCCCACCAAAGGGGTCAGGACTGGCATCTCCCGCAGGTTACACATTCCAAGGTTTAAGTATTTCAAATTGTATAATCCCTCAAAAGCACCCTCAGAAATATACTCCAGCTTCTTTAACTCTCCAAGATCCAGACGCATTAAAGAGGGAACGCGGTTAAATGCGTAGGAAGGTATGCTTTCGATAGGGTTGTTCCTGAGCCATAATTCCCGCAGTTTAGATAAGTACTCAAAAGCGCCACTTGGGATCACCGTCAATCGGTTGTCGAACAGCTCCAGTGTGTTGAGGCTGTTGAGGCCACTGAAGGCCCCCACCTCAATCTGCCGAATAGAGTTCCTGCCCAGTTGCAGTACCTCCAGGTGACGCAGGTGTTGAAAGGTGCCAGCTTCAATTGTCTCTATGCTGTTCTCCATCAGGTTTAAATGTCGTGTGGTGGCAGGGATGCCAGGGGGCACTCGAACCAGGCCGCGCCTGGTGCACACCACCTTAACGAACTGGTTACCACAGGAGCAAACAGCAGGGCAGGTCAGTGGTCCGGAGGGGGTGGCGCACACACTCCACGATCGCACCATGAGGTAGACTGCACAGAGCAGGGCTGCGTTCCAGGCACGGTGCACAGTTACCTGCCACAAGAGACTCATGATGTGGCGCGTTCATAATTCAACATCGCGTGGGGATTCGGCTGGGGAACGGAGAACAGTGGCCCTACCCTGGTTTGAGCAAGACTCTGCATCTGTTTGCCATCGACAGTGCAGGATGGTGCTGCGTTAAACACAGAGAGGGAAAGAGAGGGAGAGATGCAGGAAGAAAAAGATGAGTGGAGTAAGGGGAAAAAAAGCTGACCTACAGAATAAATATGTTGAAATAGAAGGCACCTACCTCATTAGCTTGGAGTTGTCCTTAGTATAATCCTTTATTTTGAAGCAAAACCCCAGCACCATTCACTCATGTTTCCCACTAAGATCACTGCACAACATTTTCAGCTATTTCTCTCATAAAAGTAAAGTGGAGCATGAACTGATTTGACAAAATGGCCCCTATTAATTCCAGAGAGAAGCGGCATTTAGTGAAACTGGTTCAAGGGGTAAGGCCCAGTCAGCTAAGCAGGTGCACGCATCCAGTCAGCTTGGAAAAGATCTCCTCTCAGCTCCCCCATTGATTGTCCTTGGAAGGCGATGCTGAATACCACTGAACAATTTTCACAAGACTCCATTTCCAAAGTACATGCACATTAAACCAAGGAAAATATAAAAAGAAAAAAAAGAAAAGATAAGTGGGAAAAATCCAAAAGTCTTCTCAGATTAGTCTTTCCCCTTGCAGTAGACTAAGCCGCTTTTTTTTTTTTTTTTTTTTTTTAGTTTGCCATCGTCCACCCCCCACGACACTTGTTCAGCTGATTAGCCGTGCGCTGATGAATCCAAAAAGGCTAACAGACGCACACTGCGGTCATTCCGTCTTGCTTTTTTAACTCACTCCGCTCTCCTGTCTGTCGCTGTAGCAGCTGCGGACTGCCGCGTGCACAGTTAGCAATAATCCATCAATTTCTCCGGAGGGGGGTTTGGGGGTGGTGTTGCGGGAGCAGAAGGGGGGAAGGGGGAAGGAGGACGGGGGAGCAGCAGCAACAGCAGCGCAGCAGCGGTGAAGCTCTCTCCCTATCTGCCGATCGTTTGCTCTCCGTGCTCTCTCTCACTCTTTCTCTGTCTGGCTTCCTCTCTCTCCTTCTTCCTTTCTCACTCTTTTCAGAATCAGGAAAAAAAGGATTGATGCCGCCGTGTGACGTGTGGCTAATTTCAGAGAGATACCTTGCAGAGGATTCCGTAGTTTGCCCTCCCTCCCCCCGTTGTGGATCCTGCGGTATTCCTTTATTTTCCCTTGTCTTGAGGTAGTAAGTTGTGGCAGTTCGCCTGCACTGGCTGTGAGGCTGCAGGTTGGCAGAGGCTCTGCAGTAGGAGGTGGGCAGAAGAAAAGCACGCGAGGGAGAGAGAGAGAGACGCGCAAACACGCTCGTGCGCGCACACACACGGCAGAGAAGACTGTCAACGGCGACAGTGGCGAGAGCAGTGGTCCTCACCTCCAGCGCTCACCCTCCTCTCTGTAATTCTCTCTGTGTGACTCGGTTGCAGGCGGCAGAGTCTTTCTCCTCCTTTTGTCCTTCAGTGGAAACGTGAATGTACTGCTGACGCATCCCGCTCAGAGCAGTGCATTGGTTTGATGCAGTGTTCTTGTGTATTAACACATTCTCCCCCTCCTCGCTGAGTGTACAGCCTCTCTTTCTCTCTCAGACACACACACCAATACACTCTCCAAGTCTTCCTGATTCACTTTTCACTGTTTTTTCTTCTCATTCGTAGATTCTTTTTTGTTTCCACTTACCTCCTTTCTTTTGCCTCTCATTATTTTTGTTTCTCCTTCATCTCTGTCCAAACTTCTCTCTCATGCTGTCTTGTGCACATACACTTTCCAAGACTTTCCACTGTACACACTCTTTCCTCGCATTTTCATTGTTAATCGATTTTGCTCTTTTTTTTATGCTCCATTTCTCTTAGTCTGACTTTCTTCTTTCTCTCTGAAAACCTTTCTGTAGTATATATGGGTCTTTCATGGGCATCATTTAAAATTTAATTTAACTATGCAATTGGAGAGATGCTTCTTGGAAATAACGTTATGTAAAGTGCATTTGCATTAAGAATGAATTTCCATGCTTTCAATTGAGTACTCCAGATGAAAACAAACAAGCAAATGAAGACTATAGAAGGCTCCCAAGGATCACTGGTGTGACACCATCTTTGTGTGTTTTGCTGACTGTGCTTGCATTGGTCAGTCTTAAGGGACACCACAAAAGCACAGACTAGTGAGAAAGAAGCAAAAAAAAAAATATACAAGAAGAGAAGAGTGTGGTTTGGAAGCCTGGTCTCATTGTTAATACGTAGGTATTAATACATATTTTTAAAGACACAAAACATACTATTTTGTACGTTTGGATAGATGATGAAACATTCTATATGGATGTATCAGCAACATTTAAACGTAGCATCATTATGTTTTTACAGCTACAGCATGTTAAATATTTACAAATCGTTCATATCATTAAGATATCTGTATAATCTCCTTTTACAATTTTATAGATAAATGTAAGATCCCTTAACCCTACTTCCAAACCTAAACATACCCATTTTATACAAAATATAAAAATAATAAAACGTAATGGAGAGAGATGTGTAGAAAAAATTACACTTTTAGTAATAATAGCATTACATATAATAGTTTTGTTAGAGCAGATTTTAATTTATTAATCCATGAAAATGTTAATACATTTTCACTCTGTGAAGGCACACATTTTCCACTTTCAAATGTACATCATAACACTGCTAAAAGTGATAAACATTTAAGTATATGTTGTCTAAGCTGTAATAAACCCCCCAAAAAATAAGTGCTTTTTTACTTTTTGATGTTTATCACTTTTAGCAGTATTTAATGTAACATCAAAGGGTTTCCTGTAAAATGAAACCACAATTGTGTATTTAGACCACTGTATGTGATTTATGGGACGCTTTTAAATTTGGGTAGGCCAAATCCAGGCAGAAATGGTCCCAGAGTAATTTAGTGTAAATAAGTTACTTTGTGTAAAACAAATACCAAAGTGATGCATGTCTCCAGAAATTATCCCTTATCAGGGTCCTTGGAGTTTAAGAGGTTAACGTAATTTTTGTCACGCAGTTAGGTGATGTTAGAAGTCGGGAGTTTATCACAATCACTCTGAGCATCTACAGCACCTGTAACCCTGGTAGGAGGAAATTTCCATTCTAACTCTTTAACCTGATTCTGCTTCTCTGTTTGTGATCAGGGCATTTTAAGCCTTTAAACTCTGGGAAAGTTTTCAGTGATCCAGTAATCGAAATTATTCAAACAGTCCAAAACAGCGCTAATGTAAAGAAGGCCAGGCTGATTATATACGACATATCAGAGAAAATAGAGACTCTGATTGCGTTTTTAGTGAATTATTCATTCCAGTGATCCAATGATCCTTGAAGCTTGCAGAAAATACAGTTTTCTGATTGTTTACTTAGATGGATATAGCAAATGATGACAGAATGAATGTGTTTAATGAGATAAATGGTGAACACTTAATTTTACGATAAGTGTGCAATTAATCGCGATTAATCACACAAGTGTATTCTCATGAGATCGCGTTGGGTTTGGTGAGACAATAAAGAAACTTGAGTGGGTAAGGAAATAAATAAGGTGGAGGTGTGTGCTGAAATTACAGACAATTTCACATTCCCCGGCATTAGTGTAAATGGTAAATTTTTACACTCCCTTATGTTGTTTCAAACCCTTATAATTTCCTTTTTCCACTGTTGCACAATAACAGAATGTCCATTCAACAAAAGTGAGGGACAAAAAAGAGGGTGTTTCTCAAACAGAAGGCTGCATCCTACCAAGACTGCGTCCTTCCCAGTCCAGTTCTTCTGAGCCTTGTAGGCTAGTGTCCTCCTCAGCAATTAAACACTAGAATGAGACGGTCTAGTAAGCGTGCATGGCTATGTCACACATATTTCCGCCCCCACGGTCACGGCACAAAAATGACGCGAAACGAAGGCTGCCAAGGATCCTTCAAATTGAGATGGCCTTCAGCGACTTTTGATAATGTGGAAGCCGAGATATGCAGCCTTCATAGGATGCAACCTTCCGTTTGAGAAACACCCAGAGACAAAACTACTGCACTGTTGCACTGGCCGATAGACACCTTTGATTTATGCTGACACCTATCTGTCTGGATGTATATTGTTCAAACTAATGTTTTCAGTAACTGATGCCTTTTTAAGAATGTGTTATTTGCAGTTTTTTAATAGGTGGTTTACTGAGATAAATTTGTAATATAATTGTATATTGGGGTGGTCTACTGATATGACAGGATTTTTCATCTCATGTGAGTGTACATTATTTTGAACACATTTTTCAACAGTAAATTTTCTTTGTGCAAAAACACAAAGTATTGTATTTGTATTGTTGTTCCTGTCTACAAACATCTGTGCCTAGTACAAATTAAAGTGCTAATCTGTTAAGCTTTCCCTTCTGTAGCATTTATATTCTCACTTGAAGTAAAACCACACAAATGTTCTCAAGTGGTTCTACATGAAGAGGTTTTAGACCACTGAACTGGCCTTCTGTGCTTCTGTCATCTGGAGAATGAGCAGCAGTGCTAGGTGACATCACACAAGAGACAGCTCTCTCAGGGGTCTTCACACCTCAGGAGCCCAGCTGAGTTCAGTCAAGACCACTGCTGCTCACATCAGCATGCCCATGTTAGCCAGGCATTACATTTCTACTCCATGCACATCCACCGCAAATGTGGACTTTAGTGCTGACTTTATTCATCCGTCCAACCATATCACTTTTCATAACATTGCCCATCACTTCCCCTCTCCATCCTAGCCACAAGAGGAAGTGACATTTTTAAATCTTATGCACCAGACCAAAACACTTTAAACTGCACCTTTTAGTCCAGAACCGGTCATGGTAAGCGCTCTTTGCCTTCATTTGTTATGGTTGCCGAGTAGAGCTGCCAAAAGCACAGAATGGTACTTTTGGACAGTGTTTTATCATCTGTTACAGAGTTAGATGAAGAGTCATAGTACTGTTGGCTGAAGCACCATGGAGCTTTTGCACACCAGGGAGCTGTATGAATTATCCTAGTCTGGGTGTACGGCCAATGCTTTGACCCCCCTATTTAACAACTCACCAGTGGAGGTAATTGATGTCCATGGTGCAGATCCCAGTGCTAATATCATTATAGAGGTCGTATGCATGGAAAGGTCAGAATGGAGCATGCAAGTTCTTCTACGATTCGCTCTGCTTCACAGTGAGCTGCTGAGTTTATTGGAGGTGTCAAACGGCAACCATACAGCAAAGCAGCAAGGCAGAAAAGCTACACTTGCTGAAGAGACTGCTAATGATTGATTGCTAATGAATATAAGGGGGGAATTTACATTTTCCTTCCTGACTGACTACAACAAATCTACCATCTTTCTTTTAGTATAAGCCATATTTCCTATATTATATCAAAGACTTTAAATAGAGAATCACAGTGCACTCATATTACTATGAATGGAAGAAAGTGCAATGCGCAATATAGCAAAAAAAGTCTTGCCTTTTGAAGAAAAGAGCCAATCGCCGATTGGTAAAGTCATTGTGTCACTGCAGGTGCCGTTAGAAGCTCCGGTTCCTATAGAAACAGTCAGTGTTTTGAGACGTGCAGTTAGGATTGCGCATGCGCATTAGCTTGGTCCAGCCTGAAAAATGGCATTTCTTTGTCATGATTCGGGCGTTTAGAAATAAGATTTATGAGACAGATGTTGTCAGATTTCATTGGTAATTTAAAATACGAAATTTAATCTAAACTAGGCAAACAGTTTTGGAGAATTTGAATCTTCCCATTCAAAGAGATAGGAGCTGCACTTGCATTCAAAGATGGCCGACGAGTGAAATGACTTGTCTTAAAGGGATTTTGATTACATTAATTTGATGTATGTCCAATAAGACTACACAAAATTGAGGTACAACTATTACTGAATAGTTTTCACCTTTATATGGTGCTAATTCTTTGAGCAGTCACAAAGTCTTCTGATACCTGAAATTACTTACCTTAGACATTTCAAAGTTAACATTGTTATATTCAGTCATACAGTTATTATTACATAAGCATTGTCATACAAAACCATGGTTTTAGCACAAAAGAGTCAATTTAAGTTATTAAGTTATTAAGAAATAACATATATATATAGTTACACCCTTGACTGTATGCAAATTCCACAATAAGAAATGTTAATTTGTCAGCTTTTCTTAAATGTTCGATATGTGACTAATTGTGATTCAAGTGATTTAAATAATAAGCCTACCAGTTAATACATTTGATTTGAATTTTTAATCAATTGACAGTCCTAATATTACTGTATGCACCACAAAGTGAATATATTAGCTTGGCAGTTGCTGTGACAACAGTTTGCATGCATTTGAATATGTGTTTTTAACATTGAACTGAAAGAAACAGTGTTTTAGATCAGTGATTTCCTTCCAGGGGTGCATGTACAGTACCCTAAGGGTATTAGTATGCTGGTGTTACTTAAAATGATTTTGTATTATAGAACTGATATTAAAATAACACATTTTAATATAATTTGTTTCACTTGGTTATAATTACTTTTTATTTTATACATGTTTCAGTTCCATTCAGGAAATACAATTTGCAAATATGTGCAATGCAATTGTGTGGATTATTCTTGTAGCTAAATATATGTGTACTTGGGATAAATAAAACATAGTGTAAAAATATCTTATAGAAACTCCCATCGGATTCTAATGTTTCTGTGCCAGCTTATAGATCGGCTCTAGAGACTGTATTTGAGTGTTTGAGAACATGAGTGTGGTTTTGTTTGGTGACCTGGATGTGGGTAGCTGGTAACAAGCAGATTCTGGAAGGGTGTTGGAGGGGTAGATAGATGGTGGCTGAAATGGGCCCATATCGATATTGTTCCCTCTGTTCCACATCCCCAGATCCCTCTCTCCCATGCAGATTGAATATGTGGCATGCTGTGTCCCAGTTTCTGTGGCAGTCATATTTGGCGGTCACTGTGAAGGGTGTTAGTGAGCCACAGCGGCCGAGGGGAGTGGATTGTGATGACACCACAGCGCATTCAGCCTGAATATCGGTCAAACTCTGCCTCCATAATATTTAATAGTACTCGTTGTATACACACTTCATTACGGTAATTACTGCAGAGTGCTGATCATAAGACATGTTGTGCATTCCGGTTGGGAGGGGAAGGGGTTCTGATGGGTGTTCAGCGAAATCATTGAGAGTGAATGAATTGGCTCTTGGCTACGAGGCTGTGGATCCTCTATGCTTAGCATAGCATGTTAGCAAAGTGCTGCACTCAGGACTTTGGGTTCACTGGGATCGATCTGGGTTGTAATGATGAAATCCCTTTCTGCTCTCCTCACCCTCCATTTTTTTTTTTTTTTTTTTTTTTTTGGGGAGGTTAGTTAGATTTATTAGCTGTCTGAATTTGCTCACCCTCATCGACCCTGCTCATGGTGTCATGTAGAGATGTGGGTGTTGCTGAAAGGTGAGGGTCGACACTACTTTATCTCTCTATTTGCCCTATGATCAGTGCTGCTTGACTTACAATGAGCAGTGGTGCCAGTATCTGTTTTTACATCCAACTATGAAACTCAATGCGCCTAACTGGCCATTGTCCAGGTCTTTTATAATTCAGGTCAGTTTTATCAGAAAATTAGATTTTCTGTCTTGATCGACTGAGAGTAACAAGATATGAGATTACTAATATTTTCTTTAAATTTGTATGCTAAACGTGAACTTGTTTTCAATTCTTGTTTTAAAGGGGCATGTCTTAAGGGATCAAATTTCACTTCATCTTTTGAAATACAAGAGCTTTATATACTATGGAAACACACTGTAACTTTCAGAACTGAAAACTCTGGGTTTTAAAAAGACTTTTTTTTTGGAGTATTTGAAATTAGTTTGTCAATACAGTTACACTACCATTTATACGTTTGGGGTCAGTAAGATCTCTTATGCTCTTAAAGCTGCAATTATGTGATAATTTGTATTTATTTATTTATTTTTAAATACAGTAATAAAGGATATATTGTGAAATAGTATTACAATTTAAAATAGCTGTTTTATATTTTAAGTAAGGAATAATTGACAACATGCCGCTGAATTATTAGAAAAATAATGCACAACCGAGGTGGTAATACAGTCACGATGCGAAGTTCACTTAAAATAGAAAACAGCTTTTATTTTATTTTATTTTATTTTTTTATCACATAATTGCAGCCTTGGTGAGCATAAGAGATCTGACCCCAAACTGTTGAACGGTAGTGTAACTGTACACTAGCAGCGCTGACAACACGTTTCTGTGCGAGTGTTCTGTGGAGAGCAGAGAGAGCGGGAGAAAGAGAGTATGTTAACTAATTAAAAAATTAAATGTAATTTTGTGGAAAAAACATGGAAATAATTTGTCTTTTTTATCCTATTTTTTACTATATTTCTTCGTGTCGCTGTGGGTTTTGTTTATTTTGCTGGTATATGCTGTAAAGACATCTGAAATAACTGAAATCATTAGGTGAAGTGATATGGAACTGTAATGAGGTCAAGACCTGCCTTGAACTACTTTAGCCATGCGTTTCCCTGAATATAATTGCACACCTTAGAACGTTCATCAGCCAATCAGAATCAAGCCTTCAACAGCCCCATAGTATAATATATTTTAAAATATAATGTATTCCTGTGATAGCAATGCATTCTAAAATGATTAGCTGGTGCTCGAGAAACATTTCCTGTTATCATCAATGTTGAAAACAGTTGTGCTGCTTACTATTTTTGTGGAAAATGAAATACGCACATTTTTCTGGATTCTTTGATGAATAGAAAGTTCAAAAGCAGTTATTTAAAATATGCATATATTTCAACATTATAAATGCATTTACTGTGACTTTTGACCAATTGGATGTTGCTGAATAAAAAAAATATTCATTTTGTCATGATAAACAGGCGGACGCGGACGTAAGTGAATCCAGATATGTTTATTAGTAGCAAACCACTGAAGAGGCACGGAAGGGACTGAAGAGGGACAGAAAAGGGCTTAACTGCAGCGGAGATCCAGGTGGTGTTGTCCAGGTGGGAGAAAGCGATCACGGAGATAATACTTGAACACAGGCAGGACGGAATAGGAACCACAAGCGTGGGAGTCGGGTTGTCTGAGACGAGACCGGACAGTGAGTGCAGGCTGAGGGCAACATTTAAGGGTGTTGGTGATTAGTGACAGGTGTTTCAGAACTCGGGTGATTGGGACCGTGTGGGAGGAGTGATTGAGTCTGGTGTGAGGGACATGGTGGGATCTGTGACAGTACCCCCCCCTCCACGGGCAGCTCCGGAGGACCGCGGCGGACGACGACGGGGCCGGCCTCGACCTCGGGGTGCAGGACGAGAGGGATTGTTGGCGTGGAATTCCCGTAGAAGGTCTGGGTCTAGGATATCGTCGCGGTTGACCCATGAACGCTCTTCAGGGCCAAACCCTTCCCAGTCCACTAGATACTGTAGTGTGCCGGCCCGTCGTCGAGAGTCCAAGATAGAAGCAACTTTGTAGATGTCCTGGTCCGCCGGGTCCATGGGAGGAGGAGGAGGTACGGCCTCAGCACCAGACTCTGTGGAAGAAGGAAGAAGAGGTTTAGTGAAGGGCTTGAGAAGGGAAACGTGGAATGTTGGTGCAATTCTGTAGTGTGAGGGTAGTTGTAACCGTATGTGACCTCATTAATCTGCCTCACCACCTTGAAAGGGCCTATAAAGCGGGGACTCAGCTTGCGACTGGGCAGCCGAGGCGAATGTCCTCGTCGACAACCAAACGAGTTGGCCGGGATGGTATTGAGGTGCCTGGCACGCCGGTGGTCGGCTTGAGTCTTCTGCTCACGGACTGCCCTTTGCAGATGGACGTGAGCTGAGTTCCATACCCTCTCGCTCTCCTGGAACCAGTGAAGGACCGATGGCACTTCCGTGGGCTCGCCTGACCAAGGGAACAACGGGGCTGAAAACCTAGCAGACACTGAAAAGGTGTGAGGTGTGTGGAATCCTGCCGGAGTGAGTTTTGGGCGTATTCTGCCCACGGAAGGAACCGGTTCCAGGTGTTCTGTTGGTGGCTACAATAGGACCTCAGATATCTCCCGATTTCCTGGATCTTTCGTTCCGTCTGGCCGTTGGTCTGGGGATGGTAACCAGAACTAAGACTCACGGAGACTCCCAGAAGGCGGAAGAAGGCTTTCCAAACCCGGGAAATGAACTGGGGCCCCCGGTCGGAAATGATGTCTTCGGGGAGGCCAAAGTGACGGAAGACTTGGTGGAACAGGGTCTCCGCCGTTTCCAGAGCCGTGGGCAACCCTTTGAGAGGGATCAATTTGCAGGTCTTCGAGAACCGGTCAACAACCACAAGGATGCAGGTATGCCCTTCAAATGGAGGCAGATCCGTCAAGAAATCCACCGCAATGTGGGACCAGGGCCGGCGAGGGATGGGTAGTGGCTGTAGCTTGCCTTCTGGGAGGTGGCGTGGAGTCTTGGAAGTGGCACAGATGGAACAGCCTTTGATGTAGCGGGAGACATCACGGTCCATCCTGGGCCACCAGTAGCGGCCCCGTAGGAGCGAGAGGGTCCGCTGGCTGCCTGGATGTCCAGAGCCCGGAGAGGTGTGGACTTGTTCCAAGAGGGGCAGACGGAGTCGAGATGGTACATAGACCTGCCCCTCAGGAGCCCCCGGCGGAGCCGGTTCCTCGCGAGTTGCTTCAGCAATCTGATGATCCAGGGCCCATTGGATGGGGCTCACAATCAAGGCTGGAGGGAGCACGGGTTCTGGAGGTTGTGGATCATGGTCAGGGGAGAATTGTCGAGAGAGAGCGTCGGCCTTCTGGTTCTTGTCGCCTGGTCTGTAGGTCACTGTGAAATTGAATCGGGTAAAGAAGAGTGCCCAACGAGCTTGACGTGGGTTTAGCCTTCGTGCTTCCCGTAGGTACTGCAGGTTTTGATGGTCTGTTATCACCTGGAATGGGTGAACTGCCCCCTCCAGCCAATGCCTCCACTCTTCTAAGGCCAGCTTGATGGCCAGCAACTCACGGTTTCCGATGTCATAGTTCCGCTCCGCCGGGGACAACTTTTTGGAAAAGTAGGCACATGGATGGAGTTTGGGAGGCTCACCCTGCCGCTGGGACAGCACGGCTCCTACCCCGGTACAAGATGCATCCACCTCGACGACGAAGGGCAACTGGGGATCCGGATGGCTGAGGGTAGGAGCCGTACAGAAGGAATGCTTGAGGGTCTGGAAAGCTTGGTTGGCTTCTGGTGTCCAGGACAGAGACTTGGGCCCGTTTCGTAGCAGAGATGTCAATGGTGCGCTGATGACACTGAAATTTCTTATAAACCGGCGATAGAAGTTGGCAAATCCTAAGAAGCGTTGAAGTTCTTTGATGGAGGTGGGTTTGGGCCAGTTCCGTACCGCGCTCACCTTCCCCTGGTCCATCTTGACGCCGCTCTGGGTGATGATATAACCGAGGAACTGGATGCTGCTGCGGAGGAACTCGCATTTCTCCAGCTTCAGGAAGAGGTGGTATTGGCGGAGCTTGGTCAGGACCTGTTTGACGTGTTGATGGTGTTCAGTGATGTTCTTTGAATAGACAAGAATGTCATCCAGGTACACGATGACGAAGACGTTGAGGAATTCTCTGAAGATCTCGTTCATGAAACCTTGGAATACTGCAGGAGCATTTGCCAGACCGAATGGCATGACGAGGTATTCGTAGTGTCCTGAGGGTGTAATGAACGCTGTTGAAGAGCCTCCTTGATATATTCATCCATGGCCTGTTGCTCCGGGATGGACAGGGCGTAGATTCGTCCACGAGGGAAGGTGGCCCCAGGCAGCAGGTCGATGGCACAGTCCCATGGCCGGTGAGGTGGAAGTTCCGTGGCCCGTTGTTTACTAAACACGTCCTGGAACGCCCGGTATTCGGCAGGGATCTCAGGAGGCGACGAAGAATTCTGTGGGCTCTCAATGGATGTGGAAGCGAGCGGGAGTTGGGTGATTCTGTCGGAGGTCTCAGCGGGTTGGGACTTCCTGACGATGGTTGAAAGACAGTTTGTTAAGCAGGTTGGTGGATATGAAATTCCCCGCCGAGCCAGAATCCATCAACGCCGAGGCTGAAATGGAGAGGTCATTGACAGTGACTAGAACCTTCGTTAGGGACATCTTGTGGATCACCGGCATAGTGTGAATCGTACTCACCCCTGGGCGTGGTGGTCGGGTCGGACACTGGATGCGGGTATGACCCTCACCACCACAGTACAAACATAGGTGCAAGCGAATACGTCTCTCCCTCTCTGCAGGTGTTAGTCGGTAGTGATCCAGCTGCATAGGTTCTGGTGCTGGAGGATCTGGCGCCCTTGGTGGAGACGGAACGTGTAATGCAGGGGTTTCTCTAGAACAGGTGGAGAGGTTTTGTGCTATTAGGATGGATCTCTGAATAAACCTTTCCAAACCATAACTGTCATCATAGATGGAGAGGTGAACACGGATCCGGGGGTCAAGCCCCTGGCGGTAGACTGCCAGTAGGGCCGTCTCATTCCAGCCGCTTGACGCTGCGAGGGTGCGGAACTGCAGAGAGTAATCTTGGATAGACTGGTGGCCTTGTCGTAAACTGAGAAGTTGGTCGTTAGTGGAGATTGTGTCCGTAGCGTAACCGAACACATCCTTGAAGTGACTGATGAATGCCGTTAGTGATTGCGTGACAGGGCTGTTGGGGTCCCAGATAGCGCGCCACTGAAAGCGCGTCGTTAAGTAGAGAGATGATAAAAGCGATCTTGGCTCGTTCGGTCTCAAACTGACGTACATTAATCTCGAAATATAACTGACACTGCAAAAGAAACCCGCTGCATTCTTCCGCCTTACCACCGAAGGGCGCTGGCCGAGCCATGGGACTGGGTGAGGCAGATGTAGAAGAAGCACTCTGCAGGACATGGTGGAAGGCTTGCATTAAGTCGAATAATGGGTTTCGTTCTGGAGCGGCTGCTGGAGCTGCCGCTCCGCCGGTTATATCTTCGGTCTGCTGAGGGGTCCGGTCTTCTGTCATGATAAACAGGCGGACGCGGACGTAAGTGAATCCAGATATGTTTATTAGTAGCAAACCACTGAAGAGGCACGGAAGGGACTGAAGAGGGACAGAAAAGGGCTTAACTGCAGCGGAGATCCAGGTGGTGTTGTCCAGGTGGGAGAAAGCAATCACGGAGATAATACTTGAACACAGGCAGGACGGAATAGGAACCACAAGCGTGGGAGTCGGGTTGTCTGAGACAAGACCGGACAGTGAGTGCAGGCTGAGGGCAACATTTAAGGGTGTTGGTGATTAGTGACAGGTGTTTCAGAACTCGGGTGATTGGGACCGTGTGGGAGGAGTGATTGAGTCTGGTGTGAGGGACATGGTGGGATCTGTGACACATTTGTATAATAATTTTATTTATATCTGCAAATAAAACATTAAACTTTATTTCAAAGTTTCAAACAAAGATTCTCATGACAAATTTTTGTCATGTAAAACTGAATTGCATAAAAAAAGTTTTATTTACATTATTATCTGACCTCAGGGGAAATTAATAATAATAATAAAAATATGTATGCATGATATGACCACTTTTAAGTCACTTTTAAGTTAATCTGATTCACTAGTACTTCCTTACTAAATAGCAATAAAAATAAGTTAAAGCTGTTGTTTCACTTCCGGCTATAAGATTTCAACATTTTCATATCACATTTAGGCCTACTTAAAAGTGCACAATGCAGCTTGATGTATTGCATGGAATTTCAGTTGAGTGAATTCTGAATTAGCTCTTTAACAAATGCCTGGTTTTCTCAAATATCCTTAATCTGCACTCTCAAAATCTGCTTGCAGCAGTTGCCTGCACGACTCATTTAACATAAAAACCCTTTGTTTCAAACAGAATTATTCATTCAGACACAGTGGGAGTGCAGCTTAAGATTTCAGCAAAATCTATAAGTCTATGAGCTTGTTCTTAGCGGCGCCACTTTATCTTGCTTTTGTTTTCGTCCCCAACTACTCAAGCCTGGCTAATCGTATTTGTGATTCTGATTTCTTCAGTGATTGATTTTGCATGTCTGAATTAAAACTCACTTCCTGTTTCCTGCTGATTAATGCTGTGTTTGCAGTACAGATTTAGTTGATCTTGTTGTTCGTAGACTAATGTCCTTAATTATTTGGGGACCTCATTTGGTGTGGCGTGGTTTCGCACTGATGATTAAGGGCGCGGCGCCTGCATATCAGAGAAAACTCTGGGTGTTTGACGGATAGGAATGGCAAAAAATGCTTATTAAGAGACTGGAGAAAAAAAGAAAAAAAAATCCACTCATTTTTTCAAACCTTCATATTCCCTGTCCCATTCAAATCAATGCATTTGTAATGTTTTCTGAAGCAGTGTTAACTCTAATGTGTAGACTCTAATGTGTCACCCTAAGGCTGAGTTCATAAGAAAAGAGCAGAACTCTTGGTTTCAGTTTTTGCTGCATATTCACTATAATTAGTCCCCAGAGCTGGTGGCAATACCAATAGCAGGATGATGGTGGTAGTGATGAATCTTCCATTTATGGTTTCTGTACAGTTCACCAATCATTTCTTGTAATGAACGCATGTTGATATTAAGCAATCAATGATATATTGCTAATTGGCAACACACTTTGTTTCCATTTACTACATGTTTATGCTGCTTAAGCATGTTATTTTAGACACTCTACCCCTACAACATTGACTCAATATTAAAAATGGCTTTTAAAAATGTTATTCATGTTGATATAATTTGCATCAAAAATGACAAGTTTGAAAAATCAGATATGGGAATTTTGAAATAATTAAGATCAACCATGCAACTCTGTTGTAGTTTTAATGAGTCCAGTAAACTAAATCCATCAGATATACAGTACAGTAGAGAAATATGAATATGGGGAGAAATATGGGGGTATTCTGGTTATTCACAGGTAAGTATTCACCTCCTTCAAGTCCTTTGAGTGATGCATTCAACCTACCTCAGGTAAACATTCACAGGTAAGATCTCTCACAGTCTCAAAACAAAGCATCAATCATAATTCAGGTTGGTTTTCACAGGTAAAGTCATTCACAGTAAAAAAACAAAAACAAAAAAAAGTTCAAACTAAAACTTACAAATTAAAATTAGAACATGATTTACTCACCCTCAAGTCATCCTAGGTGTATATGACATTCTTCTTTCAGAGTCGATAAAAGTGCATCTATCCATCATATAACTGCTCCACACGGCTCTGAGGGGTTAATAAAGGCCTTCTGAAGTGAAGTGGCACTTTGTGTAAGACAAAATATCCATATTTAAAACTTTATAGACTAAAATAACTAGATTCCGGCGGTCAGCGGTACACGAGTAGACTTGCGCTTAAAGAGTAACCCCTAACGCTAAGTTTTGTTTTGCTCTGTCCTCTGCACTTCTGCATTCATCAATATGCATGCGTCAAGGGTTCAAGGGTCAAGGGTTACTTTTTTAGTGCATATCGACTTGCGTACTGCTCACCGCCATAAGCTAGTTATTTTAGTCTATAAAGTTTTAAATATGGATATGTTTCTTACACAAACGTGCCACTTTGCTTCAGAAGGCCTTTATTAACCCCTCAGAGCTGTGTGGAGCAGTTATATGATGGATAGATGCAGTTATATCGACTCAAAAAATGACATAACCATTCACTGCCATTATAAAGCTTTGAAGAGCCAGGACATTTTTAATATGACTCCTGTCATGTATACTGTCATATACACTTAGAATGACTTGAGGGTGAGTAAATCATAGTCAAATTTTCATTTTTGGGTGAATTAACCCTTTAACTTAGGAGCTGTCCTTTAGGAGAATCAAATGTCATAACAGGAAACATTTGGTGAGTTTGGTCCTTTGCAGACGAGTGCAGTAGGTATCCTTTACAGCGTTCAAAGCCAGACCAAGACTGATCTTCATTTCAAGGTTTATGTACGCTCCACACACTCTCATAATGGGTGTCAGGTCCAGCATGTTAGGGCTCCAGGGAGCGCGAGCCGGCAAAAGACTGAACCAAGTCCAGGCTGAGGCTGTGACAGTAAGATAAAAATTATTTAAAAAAAGATTCATACACTCAAGTCTGTCTTGAAGTAAGTTACATTCAGTGTGTCAGTATATGGTTTTCAAAAGATTCAATATCTCTGAAGTGAACCTGATAGTCCTCAGTAACTGTTTCCTTTAGTTTTGGCTAGTGCAGCATCTACTTCACTTTCTCTCAAGGCCTGTGGAGTGGGTGTTTCTACACTCACTGAATGACTCTTGGCACCATCAGTGAAGCCCTGTAGATGGGCCTTCACTAAGTCACGAATACAAATAACTTTGCCAGCCACAGTCTCTGGGAGCTTAATGAGGAACTTGCCTGCTGTTTCATTTTCACTCTGTTTTGGGGCCATTGAGCTTCCCTGCTCAGAACTGTCCATTGACTGCCCTCCTGTTTTATCTATAGAGTAGTTGCCCATATAGGAAACCCAGTCCCTGGGTGCCTAATTATTAAACTCTTCTCCTGTCTTTAGCTCAGAAGGAAAGTTCATGTTTCCTGACGCTAAGAAGGGGAATACCTGTCCTGAAGCCCTACTGTGTATCTGGGTTCTGGTACAGTAGGACTGGAACTGTTGAACTATCTATCTATCCATCCATCCATCATCCATCCATCCATCCATCCATCCATCCATCCATCCATCCATCCATCCATCCATCCATCCATCCATCCATCCATCCATCCATCCATCCATCCATCCATCCATCCATCCATCCATCTATCTATCTATCTTCCTTCTCATGAGATTTGGTTGGATCCAAGTGTTCCAATGTTATTGCTGATATTTATACATTTGTCAACTTGTTAAATATATTGTTAATCTTTTTATGTTCATCAAAGTATCATTATTGAAGGGTGCCATTAATGTTAGAGCTTTAGGCTGTGTAGTAAACCATATAAGTTTGGTAGCAAAACTTGGAATTTACTAAGCCAATACTATGTCAATAAAACATGATCTCTCCCCAACAGGACTGTGCAAACTCAAAAAAAAAAAAAAAAAGGTCTGTGAACCTGTGGCTCATTTTCATTCTAATAGCATGAGTCCACCCTGCATAAATGCTCAACATATAGTCTCCGATGTCTTGAGTCTGTATTCCTATGTGCCATCGGAAATGAGGGAATTTCCCATGAAACAATCAGCCTCATAGTTTCAAGGATCCTTTTTATATTTCCTCTCCAGTCATATGCAAATGCTACATTTGCATGCAGAACTGAGATTGGCTGCTCGCAATTAACATTCTGGTAATGTCTGAATTCATTATCCTGGTGTTGCTCTGCCAGCAGTTTGCAGTAAAAAGGGACTTTGTCAATGTTTGATGTTTGGTAAAGAGATGTTAATTATAGTTGCACGAGACCCTGATTCTCTCTGACTTTCAACCGGAGCACAAAAGGCTACTGTGAATGATTTCAGACAGCAGACTTTTGCTTGTTATTTGGCGATCCTTTAAAGTAGTAAGACACAATCAGCATTTTCAGCTTTACTTCATTGGGAGGCCATAAATGAATAGTCAAGTAAATTAATTAAACATTGACAGAATGGGGGCCAGGGTTTCTGTTGATACATGAGCCTGGCTCTGCTGCATATGGCTGCATCCATAGTTTCTGTCATAAACAACACGTTTGCAATGAAAAGTCTCTCTGATATTATATAAACTGATAGAAGATATACCATGTATACAAATGTATCAGGTAGTGCTTACTTGCTAATGTGATAAAGCTTCAGTATATGGCAGTGAGAGAGAAAGAAAAGATTTCATGTCATCCATAAATTGTTGCCTGACTCATCTAGAACAGTTTTAATGCAGTAAACCTGATACTTTTGGTCTTTGGCACAGACACTGCGAGTGATTGGTCCTTGTTTTTGAGATGTAGAACCCTTAAAATGTGGCACTCATGGGGGAAGCCGAAGACTTCTGGGAAAGAAAGAGAATATGTATAGTCTCCATCAGAAATCTTTCTGTGTTCCTGTAGTTCAGCGGGTGAGGATGACGTTAGCAATGGCAAGGTCAAGAGTTCAATTCCCAGGGAACTCATGTAGTGATAAAATGTATAGCCTGAATGCACTGTAAGTCACTTTGGATGGAAGCTTCTGCACAATGTGTGAATGTTTTATTTAAATATTTGGACATGTTGCGATATACACCCACCTAAAGGATTATTAGGAACACCATACTAATACTGTGTTTGACCCCCTTTCGACTTCAGAACTTCCTTAATTCTACATGGCATTGATTCAACAAGGTGCTCAAAGCATTCTTTAGAAATGTTGGCCTATATTGATAGGATAGCATCTTGCAGTTGATGGAGATTTGTGGGATGCACATCCAGGGCACGAAGCTCCCGTTCCACCACATCCCAAAGATGCTCTATTGGGTTGAGATCTGGTGACTGTGGGGGCCATTTTAGTACAGTGAACTCATTGTCATGTTCAAGAAACCAATTTGAAATGATTCAAGCTTTGTGACATGGTGCATTATCCTGCTGGAAGTAGCCATCAGAGAATGGGTACATGGTGGTCATAAAGGGATGGACATGGTCAGAAACAATGCTCAGGTAAGCCGTGGCATTTAAACGATGCCCAATTGGGACTAAGGGGCCTAAAGTGTGCCAAGAAAACACCCCCCACACCATTACACCACCACCACCAGCCTGCACAGTGGTAACAAGGCATGATGGATCCATGTTCTCATTCTGTTTACGCCAAATTCTGACTCTACCAACTGAATGTCTCAACAGAAATCGAGACTCATCAGACCAGGCAACATTTTTCCAGTCTTCAACTGTCCAATTTTGGTGAGCTCGTGCAAATTGTAGCCTCTTTTTCCTATTTGTAGTGGAGATGAGTGGTACCCGGTGGGGTCTTCTGCCGTTGTAGCCCATCTGCCTCAAGGTTGTGCGTGTTGTGGCTTCACAAATGCTTTGCTGCATACCTCGGTTGTAACGAGTGGTTATTTCAGTCAAAGTTGCTCTTCTATCGGCTTGAATCAGTCGGCCCATTCTCCTCTGACCTCTAGCATCAACAAGGCATTTTCGCCCACAGGACTGCCGCATACTGGATGTTTTTCCCTTTTCACACCATTCTTTGCAAACCCTAGAAATGGTTGTGCGTGAAAATCCCAGTAACTGAGCAGATTGTGAAATACTCAGACTGGCCCGTCTGGCACCAACAACCATGCCACGCTCAAAATTGCTTAAATCACCGTTCTTTCCCATTCTGACATTCAGTTTGGAGTTCAGGAGATTGTATTGACCAGGACCACACCCCTAAATGCATTGACGCAACTGCCATGTGATTGGTTGATTAGATAATTGCATTAATGAGAAATTTAACAGGGGTTCCTAATAATCCTTTAGGTGAGTGTAAATATTATGGTCATTTAGTATATACATGTCACACATTCCTCTCTAAACTGAGATAATTTAATGGTGTTTCTCTCTTAAAACAAGCGCTTTAAAGGGAAACCAGCCTTTCAAAGAGCTCAGTGTGTTTGTATGGATGGAAGCCAGCCTGACTCACTCCAGCTACACAGAAGCTACTGAGGGGCAGTGAGAGTTGAGACAGGTGAAAATATGATTGAGGGCTCAGCGATAAATCCTGTAAACTGGAGGTTCTGACCTGTGGTAATATGTTTCCTATGGCAATGCAATTCTGGATTTCCCCGAGGTGCTCTGGGCCTCTATAGAAGAAAAGCATTCAGCAGCTTTCTCTAAATTGAAGTCAATAACGGCGAGCCGTTTATTAAGTGTTCTCAGATACTCTAGGCAGCTTCTGGAAGGGCCGCGATTGAGTTTTGAAAATATAGCAGACAAATAGGAATTGATCTATTGCCCCACAGATGAAAAAGGCAACAAAATACAAATATCAGCTTTGGAGCGGTAATCAAATGTTTCAGCTAGGCTGTTTTATGAATATATTCAATACAAACCTTTTCATGATCCCTTTTAATATATTTGCCTCTTTTACTTGGATTACAGGATTACAGAAGATTGTATTGGCTCTCTACTGACTCATTCCACATACAAGCTTAATGTGTCGAGCATTTAAGATTCATACAGGGGAGCAGAGCATGTGTGGAAGGAAATATGTCTTGCTATTGAGATACAGAACCTCATTCAATCTCAACAACAGTGCCAGACGTCAATACTTTTACCTATTGACCCCATGAAATGTGTTATAGGTACTGAGTTCCTTGTTTTCATCAGCTGCTTTAAAGCACTTTTCTTTTTTTATGTATGTAGATTTTACAGTTGACTAATCCTTAAGGACTGGAACATAAATAAATGATTTTGGATTAGTCTGTTTAACATTAATGTGGTAATCTAAAAAAAAAAAAAAAAAAAAAAACATCAATATTTACCAACACAATTAGATACAAAAATGTGTAAAATATTTATCATAAATATTGACAAATATGGCATTAGCATCAGCGAATGAATTAATTGAGACTACATGATGATTTCAAATCTATTTTCAGCTCTGTTTATTGAATTGTCACTATAGTATAATACAACAATGTTGATAAATTAAATGCCAAGTTCTGTCATGAAACTCTAGATGGCACAGGCTTACCCAGCTCCACCTGTATGGATCTGCTATGGGTAATTTCAACCCAGCAGCAGCAATATGTCTTACATACAGCAGTGTATTGGCATATGTATTGGTATGAAAGAATTGAAAATAATCAAAGATATTTGATTTTTGAAAATGAACAAAGACATTTGCTTTACTGTTTTCAACCCCCATCTCTCTCCAGGAGGGCCATTTGGAATTCCTAAAGACAAAGAAATGCTGAAGGCCTGTAGGCCAAATGTGTGTCACACCTGTAACACCGTGGGGGAAGTTTGGTCTGATTGGTCAGTTTGAATGGCTCACATTAGGGTTTCAGTCACATGGTCAAGGAATAGATAAAAGAAGATTGTAACTGTTGCTCTGTCTCTTTTATTCTCGGGCTCTCTTCTTGGGGCCTTCTCTTTGGCTCTTCTCTCCTTTGCTCTCTTCTCTTCTTTGTTTTTCTCTCTCTCTCTCTCTCTCTCTCTCTCTCTCTCTCTCTCTCTCTCTCTCTCTCTCTCTCTCAGGTAAAATTCATGCTGGGTACGATTAATGGTATAAGTTTTCATCATCTCATACATTTATTTTGTAACTATTTTAAGTGTAACCATAACTAGATTTTGTCATTAAATTCTTTCAATTACAAATGATGTGCTAACTAGTTTTGATTTGGTATTGACTTTGAAGTGTTACCTATTGCAATACAATATAGTCACACTATAGCAACGCTCTCCCACATGTTTAGCTATTGTAACTGCGCTTATTTCCGTCGTTGGTATAAGCTGCAGTGGGTGGTAAAGACGAGAAATGTACAGTTTTCTATCATCTTGCTGATAACGTTTCTTTAGTCATTCGGTAACCCTGCAGTCAGAACCGCTGTTGAGGATCCACCCTTACAGGTATAAACCAATAAACCAATTAGAGTCTCCCATTCCCTTTAAAAGCCAGTTGCACTTGCACCATGGCGGATTCGCTATTTGCATGGCAGAATTTGCGAGTAGACAGACTGAACAGTGTACATGCGTTGTGCACCCGCCTATATGTGCATATTACTAACGTGCCCTTTAAATAACACACACATTTCTGTTTGTCAATGTCGCAGTCGATTTCAGTTGCCTCAAAATAGCAACGTGCCAACAATGCGCCTAAATCATTATTGGATAAAATCATCTAAAGATATAAGAAAAAAAAGAAAAAAAACGTTTTAATCTTAATAACTTTTTAAACATGTTTAAACAATCTACTTAAATGTCCTTAATTTAACTTCTTTACTGTTTAAAAAAAGTTAAAAGTTTATGCTTAAAAAGAAAGAAACAAAAACATCTGCCAATGGGGTCAGAAAATATATATTTATTTTTTATATATATATATATATATATATATATATATATATATATATATATATATATATATATATATATATATATATATATATATATATGTGTGTCCTAAAGGATTATTAGGAACACCATACTAAAACTGTGTTTGACCCCCTTTCGCCTTCAGAACTGCCTTAATTCTACGTGGCATTGATTCAACAAGGTGCTGAAAGCATTCTTTAGAAATGTTGGCCCATATTGATAGGATAGCATCTTGCAGTTGATGGAGATTTGTGGGATGCACATCCAGGGCACGAAGCTCCCGTTCCACCACATCCCAAAGATGCTCTATTGGGTTGAGATCTGGTGACTCTGGGGGCCATTTTAGTACAGTGAACTCATTGTCATGTTCAAGAAACCAATTTGAAATGATTGGAGCTTTGTGACATGGTGCATTATCCTGCTGGAAGTAGCCATCAGAGAAAGGGTACATGGTGGTCATAAAGGGATGGACATGGTCAGAAACAATGCTCAGGTAGGCCGTGGCATTTAAACAATGCCCAATTGGCACTAAGGGGCCTGAAGTGTGCCAAGAAAACATCCCCCACACCATTACACCACCACCACCAGCCTGCACAGTGGTAACAAGGCATGATGGATCCATGTTCTCATTCGGTTTACGCCAAATTCTGACTCTACCATCTGAATGTCTCAACAGAAATCGAGACTCATCAGACCAGGCAACATTTTTCCAGTCTTCAACTGTCCAATTTTGGTGAGCTCGTGCAAATTGTAGCCTCTTTTTCCTATTTGTAGTGGAGATGAGTGGTACCCGGTAGGGTCTTCTGCTGTTGTAGCCCATCCGCCTCAAGGTTGTGCGTGTTGTGGCTTCACAAATGCTTTGCTGCATACCTCGGTTGTAACGAGTGGTTATTTCAAATTTCAAAGTTGCTCTTCTATCAGCTTGAATCAGTCGGCCCATTCTCCTCTGACCTCTAGCATCAACAAGGCATTTTTGCCCACAGGACTGCCGCATACTGGATGTTTTTCCCTTTTCACACCATTCTTTGTAAACCCTAGAAATGGTTGAGCCTGAAAATCCCAGTAACTGAGCAGATTGTGAAATACTGGAAAGACCAGCCCGTCTGGCACCAACAACCATGCCATGCTAAAAATTGCTTAAATCACCTTTCTTTCCCATTCTGACATTCAGTTTGGAGTTCAGGAGATTGTCTTGACCAGGACCACACCCCTAAATGCATTGAAGCAACTGCCATGTGATTGGTTGATTAGATAATTGCATTAATGAGAAATTGAAACAGGTGTTCCTAATAATCCTTTAGGTGAGTGTATTCTTTTATGTTTTAAATGGAAAACAAGACCAAAAGAGTAAGCAAGAAAATTTTTTTTGCAGTAAGCAAGAAAAACATTTTTGCAGTGTAGTAATTTATTGAGCTATCACTTTTAAACTAAAGACATGTAAAGTTGTTGAACAAGAATCAGTGAACTGCTGTTTTGACAAGCCTGAAATGAATCAGATTTATCATCATTTATCATCATAAACAGTTCTTAAAAAAACAGTTCTTTTTTTTTTTTCTTTTTTTAAGCATGTTAGCAAGCAGTGACATATTAGACAAAGGTTTTGTTTTGTATAAAGTCTCTTCAAATGTGCTATTTCTGGTGTGTACTTTAAAGCGTAGAAACAGGGTAGAAAACAACTACTTACCCTATAAGTGTACCTTATTAATTATCAGTGCTCATAATCAAACTAATGCTAAATCAGACTAATACTAACTTTGTTACTGTGTCTTGTCATATTCTGTACTGCACCAGCCTTTGACGGAATGTAATTCTAAGTTAACTCTCACCTGACATTGGCCATTAGCTTGATAACTTAACATTAACATTTAATTTCAACACGAAGCACATTGTCACAGCTAAATCCCGCAGGCCCTCTGGCTAAATGACTGGACAGTATCATGAGGGTTTTGTAGGGTGCTTTGGAAAGGAGGGCGGTACGAGTTTAGCATTGCAATTGAAATCGATTTCCAGACATGGCCCATTACATGTGGATGCACTTCACCTCTTGAAAGCCAGGATGACACGCTCTCATACACAGCACTAGCTTTCTCTCAGGAGACACCGGCTCTGTGACCTAACCCCTTTAAGTAACATGCCTTATACTTGCATCACATTCAGCTGATGGCTGTTTACGCCTGCTTACATGCATGAAATATGACAGGAAAGCGTGGCTGTCAAAGAGGCATGGCATTAATTATGGACGATTCAGTGACCTTTGAATTTATCTGCATATATCAGGGCAGTTATTAAAAGCATAGTTATGTTTTTAAAGGGACAGTCTCCTACATGGCCTTGCACATTGTTGCTATAAGTTGTTAATACCATGGTGCAGATTTGTTACCCAATTATTACCTGTTCCATACTATTTATATGGCACCATGGTACAAAGATATAACACCTACTGTACAAAAGAAATATCATGTGGCAGTATCATGATGCAGATATGTTAATACCATGGCACTTCCATATATGCCATAGTACTGTGTGTGTGTGTGCGTGTGTGATTTTTTGTAACAATATATATTTTTTACATTGTATGGTACATATCAAAGAACCATAATATTGCAGCAATGCAGTCCAAAATGGCAATATTACTACTATGGTACATGTCCAAAACAGAAATGTGTATGGTGCCATGTCCTAAAACCTGTGATAGTACCACAGTATCATGAACACAAATATAATAATGATAAATAAATAAATAAATAAACAACATTTTAATGTAGTAGAATATCCAAAATGTTGTTATCTAAGAAGAATAAATGACAGGTAGGTTGGCATGGAGAGTAGTAGCCTAGTTTAACAAGGCTTTAAGCTCATGTGGCATCTCTCTCTTTTTCTCATGTGTGCACATTCTCTCTTTACTCAGCAGAAGGTAGCACTGGGCGTTGTGTGATGCCATGTGCTGCTATGCCTTGTCCAACACTGGCATCATGCCCACTCCGTCCTCTGCTCCGTTGGCATGTTGAGGAGCTCATAGCCTCAAGAGAGCGTATGTGTATATATATATATATATATATATGTATGTGTGTGTGTGTGTGTGTGTGTGTGTGTGTGTGTGTGTGTGTGTGTGTCTGAATGAGTGTCTGATTCCCTTCTGTATCTTTTAAAACATGCTATATTTATGGATAGGTGTGTGTGTGTGTGTGTGTGTGTGTGTGTGTGTGTGTGTGTGTGTGTGTGTGTGTGTGTGTGTGTGTGTGCACATGAGCATATGACAGCCCCGTGGCTCTGGATTTGTGAAGATGATAAATGTGGGGTTGTTTCACACCCTGGCCTGTCTGAGCACTATTTAGTGAGCAGAAGATTGTCCCTGACAGGACATCGTCCCCGTCAGCCAGCATCTCCGGGCTTCAGCACTTGCCTTCCCGTAGCAAGTCCTTAACACAATTACTACTGAATAACAGGTCCTCTTCCTTTTATTAAGACTAATCGCTGCTTATTAATGAGAGGGGTGCAGTGCTCCACCCACGAGTGTCAGAGAAAAATTAGCTACTAGTTTCAGTCTACTGGCCTTTTTTGTACCTGTAGGCATGTAGTGCAAACTACATCATTACTGCAGAGGTGAAGACATCATGCATATCAAATCAGAGATACTTTGTACCATCAGTGAAATGTAGTACCTTGCTCTGGAATGGTAAATGATAATTTT
Source organism: Paracanthobrama guichenoti (assembly GCA_018749465.1). Classification (NCBI taxonomy): domain Eukaryota; kingdom Metazoa; phylum Chordata; class Actinopteri; order Cypriniformes; family Gobionidae; genus Paracanthobrama; species Paracanthobrama guichenoti. Next base: position 5,088,133 of record CM031960.1, on the reverse strand, counting down.
CTAACTTAAAATATATATGGGGGTAATAATGGAACAACAGTTTTAAAAAGTGATTTTTTTTTCTCTATTATTTACAACAAGGTCTGCATTTTCATGGGTTTTAAATAAAAACAAAAATGCTAATAGAGACGATAAAAACAGCTTTGTGCTTCAGAACCAATTCTTTCCTGGAAGAAAATTAATTTGATTTTCAAGTCAACGAATTTGTGGCAGACGAATGGTACATTTTTGACAAGCCAAACATGTCAGTCTCTGAGTAACATGTAATTTATTTAAGCCACGGAATAAACTTCATTACGTAAAATAATTATAATGAACTATGCAAAAATCATTTCAAATGTCTCCAGCACGTTTTATAATTACCCAAAAATCAAACATTGTTCACTCCTCACGCATGTTAACCCGTCATAAACTTAGTTCGGTTGGAGTATCAGAACTAAAAACATCTACATAACGCACTCAAGGGCATCAATCACGTTACTAAATAATAGCTGGCTAGGAAATAAATAATTATTAACTTAAAATCCATCTATTTTCAAACCCACATCATTTCATTGATGTCTGTCAAAAATAATGTGCATAATGTTTACGAGAAGGAGAGGTCGAGGGAGTACACGTATTTCCTTAAAAACCTATACTACTGGATGTTTTGAATTGCTTTCCGTGAAGAGGGTGAAATTGGTGCCCTGAGCGGTTTCAACATGCTGTCTGTCAGAGACAATAACGTGCATAATACATAACACTTACTGTATGTAATTTAGAATTAAAAAAAAAAAAAAAAAATCACACCATGTTATTACACAAAATTTTTTTATATATTTAATTTTAACAACAAATACTAACATAACAGACACTAGAAGTCTGGAATAATGACAATAAAAAAGATAATAAATAAATAAATAAATAAATAAATAAATAAATAAAAATGTCCCAGGTTATGCATGTAACCATGGTTCCCTGAGAACAGAGAATGAGATGCTGTGTCCCCTAGAGGGCGTTATGGGGAATGTGTATGAAGCATGTGTCTAAACACGATAATGAACTTGACATTGGCAGGCGACATGACAGTGACCTTTGCATTGGCCTATGACGTTACCACTGGTGCGATCGTGAGTATAAGAGGGCATCTGTGTAATACGTCATCCACTTCTTGTCTGAAGGAGACGTGTGCAGGGATACCGGAAGCATAGCAAAGGGGGGCAGCATCTTCTTCCCTATTCTCAGGTTACATGCATTAGCTGAGAAATTCCCTTTCGAAAGGGAACTTGTGCTTCATTCCGTAGAGGGCGCTATGGGGGACGATATACCCACAAGTCCTCATCCCTAAGGTGCACACCACCAACACGATCATAGAGCGGAACTTCTCAATAATGGAGGCCTCAACAGGATGACTCTAAAGAGAAGAAGCATAACTACGTTTATATTCAGGCCAGCATCCAAAGGAGGCTCACAGAGAGCCTAACAATCAGAACTTTTGATCAGACAGCCTTGAAGAGTGGAGGCTTCAAAAAAGAGGCCTAGCAATGCTCTAACCAAGGGCAGTACAGAGAAAGATCAGACAGAACTAAAGAAATCAGTCTAACTGCCCCATGAAGCTCTGCAGAGTGGAGGCCTCAGTATCACCACTCTCACAATGAGAGGGGGCCTAGCAACACTCCACACTAGAGTCAGTAGCCAAAGAGGCTTCCAGAGAGCCTGCAACCTAGTGTACTACCCTTCTGCCTAACCAAGCTCTAGAAGTGGAGGCCTAAGTAAGATGACTCTCTAAATCGAGAGGAGACCTAACAACTCCCCATGCTCAGGACATCTTGCAAGGAGGCTCACAGAGAGCCTACTACTCGCAATTGATATCCTAGTGGAGCGGAGGCCTCAATAATGATAACTCTCTCTAGTGAGAAGAGGCCTAACAATGCTCGCAGTAGCCAAGGAGACACACAGAGAGCCTAACAACTTAGCAAACATTAGCTGAGCTCTAGAAGTGGAGGCCTCAGCATGACGACTTTCTAAATCGAGAAGAGACCTAACAACGCCCCACACTTAGGATATCTGCAAGGAGGCTCACAGAGAGCCTACAACACACAATTACTATCCTAGCAGAGCTCAGGGGAGCAAAGGCCTCAAATATAACTCTCTCTAGTGAGAGGAGGCCTAAAAATGCTAGTACAGGCAGTAACCAAGGAGGCTCAGAGGGAGCCTAATGACTCAGCACCACTGCCTGGTCGACCTCAGAGGACGAAGGCCTCAGCATGACGGCTCTCTAAAAGGAGAGGAGGTCTAGACACGTCCAACACCCATGACAGCTTACCAAGGTGGCTCACAGAACGTCTAGCTATTTGATATTGCTATCCAGGCGGAACTCTGAGGAGCGGAGGCTTCTACAAAGTGACTCACTATAGCGAGAAGAGGCCTCCATAGTACAGGCAGTAACCAAGGAGGCTCAGAGGGAGCCTAACAACTCCTCACTACCACATAGTTGAGCTCTGAAGATGGAGGCCTCAGCATGACAAATCTCTAAAGTGAGAGGAGGCTTAGCTACGTCCATCACCAAGGACAGCTTACCAAGAAGGCTCACAGAAAGCCTAGCAATTTAATATTGCTATCCAGGCAGAGCTCTGAGGAGCAGAGGCCTCGACAAAGAAACTCCCTATAGCGAGAGGAGGCCTAATAATCGGTTCCGGTTCAGTAGCCAGGGAGGCTCACAGAGAGCCAAGCAACTTAGCCCCTGGCTGAGCTCATGGGACGGAGGCCTTAGCACTATGTCCTATGCCTGTCAAGGAGGTTACATAATAGGGCCAGAAGCTTGACACAATATTAGGTAGAGCTCAGCGGAGAGGAGGCTTCTAACAGAACTTCTCTCCATAGCATGAGGAGACCTAACAATGCTCTGGCATTCTGGCAAGTCCAGAAGCCAGGGAGGCTCACAGAGAGCCTAGCAACTTAGCCCCTGGCTGAGCTCATAGGATAGAGACCTCAGCACTCCGTCCTCTACGCTTAGAACAGCCTATTATGGCCTTACAACGCAGATTTGCTATTCAGGCGGAACTCAGGGAGCAGAGCCCTCAGAAGAATGACTCTCTCTAACGAAAGGAGGCCTAACAATGCTCCTTTTTAATAGCAGCAGCTAAGGAGGCTCACAGACAGCCTGAAAACTTGGCACCACTGCCTGCTGACCAACCATCCTTCCTTGGAGGGGGGAGGGGGCATATGTCCTGCCATTCAGGAGTATTTTCATTTCGTTTTTTTTTTTTTTTTGCCTGTACGGGAAGTGTCTGTCATTAGCATCTTGTGACAACAAAGCCTTCAGTGAATAACCTTGAACATAAACATGCATAGAAAAGCATAATTAAAGCTTACTACACCCTTTCTGCCCCTAATTCCTCATAATAAGAAACATCACATTGAATGAGTAGCAATATTTAAGCCAACAAGAGAAGCCGAAAAACGAAAGGTTCCTGTTTGACTCCTCCACCCACAACTCCTGTGCTTGAGCCTACCTACCCGCAGTAGCGACCGCGGGACCTGAACCACAGAGTGCAGGCACTCAACTCTCATTCCTCAAGAGAGAGTCAAGCCTGGGCAGAACCAATACTGCGACCGCATCGTAAAAAAAAAACATTTAATTCCCTCAGAGTCAAGCACGTTTAGTTTAAGCATCAGATTCATCTTTTTTTTTTCTTTTTTTTTTTGTAAAGAAACATATGAGATAACAGACACGAATGCAGCGCTATGAGTGCCTTCAGCTCCCTCGAGAGCCGAATGTGCTTGTGCAAACACTAACTCCTTACCTGTCTCTTGTAGTCAGTCTCATGAATGCATCATACCAAGCACATCCAGCTTCCACCCAAATGAAACGCTGGGCAAAGTGTTTCTCCATGATATTCACTCCTAACACATTCATAGACAGTCTCCTGAAAACAAGTAAGAGGATGAAGTATTTCACAGATGCCCTTTTATACTCACGGTCGCACCAGTGGTGACGTTATAGGGTGCTGCCTACCAATGTCAAGTTCGTTGTTGTGTTTAGACCAGAGTATGTGACCTGAGTTTTTTTTTCTCTAAGCATTCAATAATTACCCCGCTCCAGCTCCGCTCCACAGGGGTTCACCATTTCCCGCTCCCCGCTCCACTCTCCACTCCTCGCTCACATATATTAGAAGCACCACTCCGAGGAAATTTGCAGCTAAAGTATTTATGTAAGCTTTGAAATATCACAACAGTTCAGTTTATAACATACATTAGATAAAAAAGAAAAAAAGAAACAATATAGATAGTTTCAACGTGGTTTATTGGAACACTAGTGTGCAATTTTTTTTTTTCGTACACCATGCTAAGCTTATTAGGCTTTATCAGCATTGAAAGTTAAATATCATTGCTGCTTTTGCAGTGCAAATTTTGTTTGGAAAGATGAAAATAGTTCATTTTCATCCATTATTTTATCTACAGGTCACTACATTACAGATTTCTGCTCATTCAAAACCAGATACAGATAACTGTAAGCAGATAAGCGCTGTAAGATTACATTTGTTTGAATGCATTAGAGAGAACGATTGCATGTATGAATAAGTGCTACCTGTTTAAAATGTGCTTTCACCAGATCATATTCAGTATGTAGAAGGTATAAAAAAATTCCTTGAACATTCCGCTCATGTCCATCACATCATCATAATCTTTACATTCTTTCTGATTTGAGTGATCCGTCTGTATCAAGCTAGTTAAATGTGTTTAATGTGTGAGTTCTGGATAAAAATGCAGTTATATTATGGGTCGTTGGCATGAATTGTACTCATGATGGAGCGGTAGTGGAGCGGTCTCGGAACGAGTGAAAACCACGACACTCCGATTTTTAAAAAATCCTTACTTCATTCAAAATCACGCCGCTCCACTCCTTGCTCCGCTCCCACTCCACTCCACTCCACTCACATACTCTGGTTTAGACGCATGCTTCAGACACCAGTCATGCTGGAGGCATTCTCCATAGCACCCTCTAGGGGATTCAGCGTGATTTCCCTTTTGAAAGGGAATTCAGTCTTGCCATCACAGGAATAAATAACATTTTAAAATATGTATTAATCATATATTTTAATTTATACTAATATTTCACAATATTATTATTATTATTTTTTTTTTACTGTATTTTGATAAAATAAATTTAGGCTTGGTGAGAATAAGAAACTTCTTAAAATGTCTTAATATTTAAAAATTTTAATTATTCCAAACTTTTGACCGGTTAAGCATTTATTTAAAATTCAATTTTCCATTATATAGTAT